>VDFB02047230.1:614260484-614323086 GCA_007258455.2 Sequoia sempervirens
TGGCTTCACCCATATATATATATATATATATATATATATATATATATATATATATATATATATATATATATATATATATATATATATATATATATATATATATCTCCAGAAATACGACAGTAGTAGTGGGAAGTAATTGTTAATGCATTTGAGATTCGGCCATGAGCACCAGCCTAGTATTTCATTCCTTCTTACTAAGAAGTTAAATTGAAACTAAATGAGATTCATTTGTAACTTTTTGTGTTATGCATGCCTTATTGGTGGTATATAGATATAAAGGGCTAAACGCAACATGGAATGTGCCCCTCTGTTGTGAATTTGAGTTACGTCCATGTCAAGCACATTCAAAGAGAACTTGAACTCTGTACAAACACCCAAAAATATGGATGCATTAATGCCATTTTCAACTGGTCCTGTAGTAATCTTGGTGATACGTCGGATATATCTTCAGTAACATGGATATCTGTTGGTTACCTTGCTGGGATTTTATGTTAATGGTCATCTCTACTGCAATGCTGTAATACGCTTGAATTGTAAGTGGCAACTACAGATGAAATTGGGTTATGGACTTTTAAACCTAGTCAATGCTATGTTTTTGTGAAGTATATATATGTGTGTGTGTGTGTGTGTGTGTGTGTATGCTCCATTTGAATTCTTAGAGTGGTTGTAGCAGCTACAATGTTTATATTGAGCTAGATATTATATATTATGGTGTTTACTTTTAATAGGTATATATATATACCATTATATGTATATAGGTTTATTGACTTAAGGTATTATTAATTTATTTACTGTGTATTTTGACTGAAACTTGTGAAAATATTGTAATAAACCATCTATAACAAGATAGGTGAGATTACAGTTAATAGAGTGGAAATTTGTAATTATTGAAGATAGAATTATGGTGCGATGATCTTTGGATTTCAATAGATGAGATTCTTGGTGTTCATTCTAGACTCTATTTTCCTTGTGTTTGAAATGTTTATATGAATTATGTGTATGGGTATGTTGTGAAAGTGAACTGTGGAATTTTGTTCATTTTAAGTTATTTTATGAATTGGATCTTAGAATCTTCCAGAGGCTAGGATGGTTTATACACTAGATGGAAATTTTGATCAAATTGATTGATTGTGTATAAGTTGGTTCATTAGCCTTGCACCACGAGTTCACCTATGTGTTTGATTTTACATGTGGAAATTTTGAGTGGGATGAGATTGTACCTCGCCATGTGATTTCCTTGAGTATTGAGTCATGCAAGTGGCTTGATTTTAGCTTATGTGGTTTTCGGTGGTCAGTAGGGACGTGGCTTCTAATGGGGGCCGACACACAAAGGGGTGTCTGGATAACTCATGTGGAAGTTTTGTATTCAAGTGAAAACATAAAAATCAACTAGGGGAAAGGGTAGTGAAACACATTAACAAGATAAGTTTATACCTCACTCAGGCTCAAGCACTCATTTAGGATTGAAGTGAGACAGGAAGGACTAGAATGGAAAATCAACTACCTCATCTTCACAAGAGGTAAGTTGATTCCGCATAAGTTGGCATGAGGGGCTGGAGTTTGGTAGAGGCTACCAGGATAACCCAGGATGGGGCCCAGGGCCTGGGAAGAACTACCTGGATAACCTATGTCCAATTATGTGATGACACTTCCCCTACTACAACCATGAGTTCCCTTGCTTGTTGTTTTACTTTGATTATTTATGTTCCTCTGGAAGTATAGTCATTGTTGTTGTTGCTCGTCTTGTGTTTGTGAGTTATGTCAGCATTATGGTGTCTAGTCCTTGTCTATCATTTATGGTGGGGCCCTTTGATACCTCCTAGCATGGGGGGTGAACCTTTGGGTTCACGTGGTTGGGTGGAACGTGTTACGTTCTCCATTGGGTTACCCTTTATGTTCGTGATGTGGCGACTTCATCTTATCCATTGTCTTCTGCACTGCATCTACTCTTGGGAGTTTGATCATTGTACTTGTAAATGCATTGTATCTTTATCATGTATCATGTATCTTATGTTGAGCACTCCTCACTTGTATCGAGGAAGTATTACTGTACAAATGTAATTGTAAACTGAAAATGATTTATCTCAATATGGAAAGAACTATGTCATCAGTGATAATGTATTTGTTAATGGAATGAATGTAATATGATATTCTTTATATGTTTATAGAATGGATGTTTCTCATGGTTCATATGATCATTTGTGATGAGTAAACAATATGCTTAATGAAGATTAGTGTATGGTTGTTAATAAGTTATTTAGTTTTGTAAATTTGGATAATGGATTTTAAGTAATGTAGTCATGCACCCTAGAGGACGTAGGGTATAATTAAGGTTATGTTCAATTTCATTGTGCAACATTACACTATTTTTTTTTTTGTTCATTTTTCCTTGTTTAGGTTTTGTCCTCTAGGGTTCTTGGTGGGGGTGTTACACTCAGGCCAAAAGAAATCCAGTGAAAAGTTCCCTTAGGAAGACAAAGGATTAAAGCAACTATGGTGCATAGTAAATATTTCATTGTCAAAGAGAAACTTTAATCATACTTATGCACGGTTGATGGGACGACTTCCATGGAGTGTAGCCATGGATAACCAAGCTTCACATGGAATTGATCTGACGTCGAGATGATGGAGAATGTGACATCTAATTATTTTGGTCCAATTTTTAATGGAAGAGTGATCGATCCCATTGCAGGGAAGCGAAACCATTGTGTTTTTATCCATGCTTTCGGTTTGTCATATGTTTCTTGATAGAGTTCGTGCACAAGTAAGAATTCTTTAGTGATCACATTCTCTCCACATATGGGATCAATTAATATTCCATTAGTGGGCTTGTCATTGATTCAGCTGACTATGTAAAGAGGACCATCAGGTGCATTTCTAATTATATCTTTAGATGAAAAAGCAATGTCAAGAGGATTTTTAGTTCGTCCCTTACAAGGTAGAATTTCAATCAATCCCACCATGGTATCCATAGGACTTTGTTCATTAGTATCCATAGGACCTTGTTCAAAAATATCCATGTCATCATCTGTGTCAACATTAATCACATCATTCTTCTTAGTTTCACTAGCTTTGACAAATGAAATATCATGGTTAGGGATATGATTGGTAAATATTTGCAAGTTTTGATTGGGAGGGGAAAAAAAATTATTTCCTTGATCATTAATACCTCCAATTTGAAGTTGACCTGAATTAATGAGGTCTTGCACAAGATGTTGAAGATGCTTACAATGTTTCATGTCATGTCCATTTTGTCTGTGATAATGGCAATAAGAATTCAATCTAAAGTTTGGAGGTAAAGGCTTATTAGGATTAGGTATTTTAATGAGAGGAAAAGTAATCATTTTCTATTCTAGAAGTTGTGGCATTGTGCTATGTTGGGTATCAAGTAGGGGAGTAAATTGTCTAGTCGGATCCCCAAATGTAAAAGGACTTGTTTTCTTTATAGAAACCACTTGGGTATCAACATGTTGAGTTGGTTGAGGGGGATTTAGTTGAAGGAAGCCTTTTTTTTTTTCTTAAAGGGTTCATAGCTATTTTGATTTGCGGATTAAGATTTTTTAGAATGGCTAGAGGTGGGTTTTCTATCATAATTACTAATCGAGTTTTGATAATCATGAAGAGCAATACACAAGTGTATGAAGGAAGGAAACTTCATCATGCTAAGCTTATCTTGTATCTTATTTTGCAAGTTCTCAATGAACATTCGTTGAAGGTGACGATCGGGAATCTTTATGTCAATTTGGGATAAACTGATTGATAGCGTGAAATGAAGTTCGTAACTTTTTCATCATCTTTTTGCTTACATCACATCAAATCGGCTAAGGTCATCTTAGGAGTCATATGCACTTGGAAATAGTTTATAAAGGCCTCAACAAGTACATTGAATGAATGAATTGAGTTGTTGGGTAGCAAAAAAAACCATTCTAAAGCGGTATCTTTCAAGGACCTAGGAAAAAACTTAGCCAAGAGCTTATCCAAGTAAGGATGAAATCACTGCATAAGGCAGTATAAGCGAAAACATGGTTAGAAGGATCTCCTTTCCCCCCATATTTCTCAAACCTAGGAATCTCTATACCTTGTGGTATCAACGTTCTCAATATCTATAATGATAAGGGATTTTTTTTTGACATAGTATGTAGGTTGGCCATTTTGATTTTGATTTATGATGGAAATTTTCTTTTGAAGGGATGAAACATTTTGCAAAAAAAAATTTATGTTGTCATTGCTTGCATTTTGAGATGGAGGTGAATAAGGTGGAGGTGATATATGTGTTCAAGGGGGAAGTGAATGGAATGATTATGGGAGGTAAAGTGGTAGGAGATATGATGTGCGATGCCACAAAGGTACTAGGAATGCTAGCAAAAATACCCAAGGTGGGAATGAGATTACTAGTAGGTTGCATCGTTGTAGTAACTTGAGGGTTGGTATAGGTAGGAATAGAGGCAATGGTTGTGGGAGGAGGAATTTGAGTTCCTCCTTGACTTTGGACATTGTTTTGAGGTTGAGCACAAGTAGTCATTAAGGTAAGATATTTTCCAAAAATCTGAGCTAGGTTATGCACAAGTTCTAATCCTTCACTTTCAATCATACGATGTATGTTATCTATGGTAGGAATAGCAGTAGTGGAAATGTTTTTAGTACTCAGTTGATTTTCTAGGTTTGCTAAGTCTTCATGGATTTGGATTATGTTTTCTTGTAGAATACTAGTAACCATTATTTCAACACTCGTCACACTACTTGAAGGCAAAGAGTTGTTAAGGGTATGATCCATACCTAGTGAACTAGTGTCAATAATAGGAGTGAAAGAGCTAGATAACCCAAGATACATGATGATTGTGCTATCACGGGATGGCAGGTGTCTCAAACTTCGTCTCACTATAATATTAGCAATAGGCACCAAGTTGTAAATCTCATACAAGGGACAACCAATGAATGTAATGAACACAAGATAAATGATATTCTCTAATTATGATTAAAATGAAATTAAGTTGGATGCACTAAAATGAATGAAACAAAAATTCAATAAACTAACACACAGATCTAACAACAATAAACAAAAGCATAGAAACAAGGTTTCTAATGCTATAAAATACAGTTTAAGATCTGACACAAGACTAAATCGCCCATATGATTCCCAATCAGGGTTTTTTAGGGATTCAAATGTTGCAAAATAGTCCACACAGAATACCCAAAAATAGGGTAAAATAACCTGCACTAGGACTAAATCGCCCAGAGGGGCGTATGAGTCCTAGATTAGGGTTTTTGCACTAATTTCAACAAATTCTGAGTGAATGTTAGTTTTTTTTGTTTTGAATGATGTCTAGACTAAGTGAAATTACAAATTTCAAGTGAATTTCAATTATGCAAGATGCAATAATGCAACCTCTATGCACTTTCATTAATGCAAGATTTTGAAACCCTAAATACAAATTAACTAATGCAAGTCCTAATGCAAAGTTAATGTAAGCTAGATCTATGACTATGATACACTCCAAATCAGAAATAAGGTGTTCTAAAGGTTAGGTTCACCAAAATGAACTAGGAAATAGGTGTTCTATCTTTTTGGAAGATGGAACTAGGGTTTAGGAGCTTTTCCTATTTCCTTCAAGTTTCACTCAAGGAATCCCTAGAGATCTCAATCAAAGGATGGAATTAAGGAGAAGAGATCTACAATAGGGTGTCCTATGGTGTGATTAATGATAATAAGGAGGTTCACCACCAAGCAAGGCTTGGAAAGAGAAGTAACATATGCAAAACCTAACAATGTAACCTAAAAAATGAACTCAAATCAGAATAGCAAACTAGGGAAGGAAAAAGGTGCAATTAGAAAGTTGAAGAGGCTTGGAACAAGGTTTGAAATCCTAAAAATCTAACTTTAATTAAAGTATATTAGGACCCATACACCAATAGGGGAAATTTAGTCCCAGTTTAGGGTTTTAGGCCGAAACTGGAATCTGGAATTGTTAAAGTAGGTTCTCTAGAAAACACTTGAAATCTGGTATACTGAGACTCATACGCCACAAGTGATTTATTCCCAGTATTAGGTGTAATGTCAAAAATATTCTTCGATGACATTTTCACACTTGTTTGGGCCCTCCTTATAAAGTGAGCTTAATGATGCCTTGACTTAGTGTTGTAATGTATAAATAACACACTCATATTAGGTCTTGGGCCCTTGTAAACTAAAGAAACTTAATCATACCTTATTTAGAGTTTTGTAAAGTGTTGTAACACACTTTCACACTTTTCTAAGGTTTTTATAAATTGGTTTTGGGTCCTAATCTAGATTTTATACCTTTCTAAACATTTTTGAAAATGGTCCCATAAACTATACCTAATGGGACTCATACACCACTTCTGGCGTATGAGTCATGTGTAGCCCAAAATTAAAATTAATTCAAATTCTTGGCAGGATTTTATCCTCCTAGATCTGATGTTGGCTTGTAGTATTGTAATTTCAAGAAATTTGACATAATTAAGTATAAATACAAGGTTCTTTCACTCATTTTCACCTAAGAATTTTGTGATAGCATTCATAATAGTAAATTTGAGTTCATAAGAGCATTCAAGTGTTTACAAGAGCATTCAAGAGCATTCAAGGGCAGATTAACAAGTGTTTTAGAGCATTCTTCAAGCATCAAGCATCATGTCAAAGTCTTTATGCATATTGTTTGTTTTTGAGCTAACAATTTTGATGTAGGGTTTCATGATTCAAGAAAGCATTCAAGTCAAGATCTATACTATTCAAGTAAGAGTCAAGATATACATCCATTGGAGCCACTTCATACATGTTTGCAACACTTTATTGTTAGGGTTTTGTGAGTTGCAACATTACATTTTGTTCATTCATCATTCCTCCTTCCTATTTCATTTCATTTTAATGTTTGATTACCAAAACGAGGTTTGACCAAGGAAAAAACCTTTCTACTAACAAAACAACATTTTTCTCTCTTTAGTGTGTGATTTGTAGGTTATTGATGGGTTTTTTTGCACTTATCAACATAGATAGCACACAAGTGTGATGTCTCTCTTGAAAGGTGAAAATTTGCAACTAAGTTTCAAAAAATGACCCCAAGGTCTCTCGGGTGTCAAGTCATGACTTTGGAAAAATAGCTTAGTTGTTTGATGTGATTTGTTGGTAATCACAGGGGGCATTTATGGTTGAAAAACTTGGATTTCTTAGGTTTGTGATGAAGTTTCAAAATTTTGGAAAAGGATGAATAGTGACAACAATCTTATGATAGTAGTCTGAAACTCTTCATGGCACCGTGGTGATGCTAGAAACTTATGTCTAACTTATATTTTAAAAGAAAATTCAAAAAGGATAAAGGGTTTAGAAGTTTTTCTAAGTCTAAAACTATGTTCAACAGTAACAATGGTTGAAGTTGTAGTAGATAAACTCCCAAAAAACTGAGTTTTGCTTAACCAAGGACAACCTATAGTGTCACAAAACTAGTGCAATATTCTAAGGCTCTTTGTGTATTTTTAGATTGTGCATTCACCCATTTAGCATGAACATACAATTGAACCTAAGTGTAATAGAAAAGGAAGCTCAGACTAACTTTACACAACAATTTTCCATCAACAAATTACAAAAAGTATGAGCTGGAAATGCATCAAATATTGTAACATCCATCCACCATTAAAGCTAAACATGAACTAACAATCAAAAAATAAACTTAAATAGAAATATACAATGTTGAAATAAACATGGAAATAGAATCATGCACACATAATGAACAATACACAAGAAACCATCAACTTCAATGCTTTTCTAATTTATTGTAGCAAAATTCCTTTACACGACAACTCTTCTCTCTCTTTGAAAATGAGAAGATGCCCTTATCTATAGTTTCCAAAAGGTATAATCAATGGAAAAGATTGCTTTACAATGAGTGGCTCATATTCATTATAGCTTAGGGTTTTCACATCACCCAATAGAAGTATCAAACTTACAATATAAAAATAGACTATTTTGTCGTGTAGCCTATTTTGTCCTCTAGCTGTTTTTGGCTTTTTAGCTATTTTAACAAATGTTCATAATCTGTTATGGGGTTCCCAGCTTCTTTTTGCAATGTGGCATATTCAACGAACTAGGGAGTAGTAAGGAAATATTTGTGTAGACAAAAAAAATGTTCTTGCATGTACAAATTAATTATCTTGATAAATGAGATGATAACACATTTTAAATATTCAACATATAACATATTTTATGGTAACAAAATTATCAGTTTGTAAGTTATTATCTACGTAATTTATGTAAATATTGAATATAATTTATAATTATTTAATTATTTGATTGCAAACTATTTATACCTTAAAGAATTCACAAACATTATAGAATAATGTGATGCTCACTAATTCGGAAGTAGTTCTTTCTAATTTTAAGAGTGGTGGTATTGGTCTCAACTCTTTACTCCAAATATTAGATGTTAAGAATATAACTATTAAAAAATATTAAAATATAATTTTTGTGTATTATCATCAAATGGGATTGAAATAAATTTAAATTTATTACTAATTGATTGCAATGAAGTTTTTATATCTATATTCTTAGGATAGAACAATGTTATATATTGACAAATATGCGTGTAACAATATAAGTAATCACATGTAATACTTTTCAATTATGTTAAGTAATCAAATGTTTAATTATGTGTGTTGACAATACTAACATAATTTTTAAATGTTTTATTAAGTTCATGATCATCCTCAAAATGGATATCGTTGAACTAGTTGTTGATATTGTATCATTCAAGCATATCATTGATTAAACACAAAATTAGATGGAAGTGATAATTTTTTTCCTTATGTTGGAATGATGTTGTAGTGTCATCCCTAAATATTGGTGGCTCGGGTAATATTCATGGTGGTTTCTCTTTGAACATGAGTTTAATGCACTTGGTGAAAAAGATGTTCCATTCCCTTTCATTAAGTATGCTATCACATTTTCATGAAAAATGGACTATCAAATGCAGAGTGAAAATAAGGTGGGAGTTTGAAACTTCAATAATGTTATAGGACAATGCAAGATGTTTAAGTTTTATGTTGTTAAAAATGATGGGATGAGACTTGTAACATGACCTCTATTTTAATCGACTTTTCAAAAAAATCTTCGATGAAACATAAATAGGCCTAATTCTATCATATCAAATAGAAAATAAACTTTAGCAAATAGAAGGTTTAATACTTTATTAAGTGAGTATGAGAGAAAACTTAATAACAACACCATTATAGACCTTTTATTTTGGTGATGATTTATCTTATTGTCTTTGAAAACATACTTAAATTAGTGAAATTAAGAATATGCCACTAAATTCAATGATTTATGGTATTGATGTTGTATTTGAATTAAGCCCTTACAATACACTTCATTAAAAGGAGGAGAATTAAAAATTGTGTGTTAGAGACATGACAAAGTGTAGCTTTAATCTAACCATGTGTGAATTTTTTCACATGAAAGAAGTTGATGAACTTGAACAACTACAAAATGATAGCAAGTTGTCTATCATTGTTTTCTATTAAGATAAATTATTTTTAAATGGGTCATTAACCTTGTGCATTATGTAAAAAACACTAAGCTTACAAAAAATATTCTTAGATGAGACAAAAATGCTACAACTATAGCCCAACTACAAAAAATATCCAACACAACTACAACCAAGTTGTCAAGCACAAAAGGGCACCCATTAATCTACCCTAAATAATTCCAAACACTAACCTATTAAACCTCACACCCTTAGCTCTAACTTGTGTAGTTGGGAGTATATTTAGGAAGACCTTTCTTCTTTCTTTGAATAGATTTTTAGGAGATGTTATTATTTAAGTCTTCAAACCTAGTAGAAGGGGGGAGACAACCCCTCAAAGGGCTCATCTAAGGATATAGCACCGATAGGGGACCATCTAGCAAAATATTCTTATTATCAATCAAACACCTCAAGAGTAGATGATATGCCAAAGATAAGGGGTATAACAAGTGTAGTGGAAATGAGAAATTGAACAACCAAATGAGAAGCTAAGAGGGGCTTGCCAATAGAAGCCAAAGTAACCATAGGTGTAGGAATCTCAAGATTTAGACCAACCACATGTGAAACTCCAACATCTTGTGAAGACTTGTCATTTTGAGAAGAACCATCAACCAAAGAGTTAGAATCTTTAATAATTTTACATAATCTTTGTCGGTATTCCTCCATGGTGAAATGATATCTAAATTTTAAGGGGATACCTTTATAGTCAATTAGTTGAGTCTAGAGCCTATCTTGTGCCACAAAAATGATATCATCGTGAGAAGATTTGGAGATATCTATGTCCACCACAATATGGTAAAATGTAGAGTGACCCATATAGGAAGTAGTAGTGTCAACATTCAAGAAGTGGCCAATTGTATCACTAATGGCCTCATAATAGAATTCTTCCCAAAACTAAAGATGAAGATTCATAATCCTAAAGTAAAGTATTCTAATACTAAATAATTTAGAGAGGGGGTTGAAGGATATAGAGTAGGGCTTGACTGAGAGGGAGTGATCTTCCCACATCAACAACCTATTATCAAGCACCAAACCCATTTCCTTTGAAGATAAAAAATGTGTAATGAAGAAACCCCTAACACTTGTAAATAGTTAATCATTCCATCAATGAGGGGCTTCCAATATTCCAAAAAATATTTGTGTGATTAAAAGAAGAGAAGACCACAAATTGTTAAATCTATATATCAAGATTTGACAAAGATAATTTTTTTTTTTTTTATCATGTCCTATCCACAAACCATGACTAGGGAGGATTTTGAATAGGGTAGAGGTCATATTTTTCTCTCACAATCAAGGGTAGGTAGAAATCCCCATTCCAGCTATAAGGTCATGTAAGACCATTGAAAACCTAACCCTGAAGCACCAATAATCATGCCACCAACATTATGATTATTAGGAGATACCTCTATCACCTTATATATATAATTTTGTAGGGTCTTAGTGCCATTACCAACTATTGATAATAAGCCACCAACAATTGAAGGTGTGGGAAGGTTAGATGAACTAGATCTAATGTCATGGAGTGGCAAAAATTGCCTACAAGTGAAGAAGATAGTGTGAAAACCCTATTTGAAAGAACATAAAAAAGGTGGGAATTAAAGCAAGCATGCTCCAAACCTCTAGTCATAGGTCCCATAACATCAAAAGGGGAAATGACAACTAGGAAACCAATATTCTTGTGCAGGGTTTCAATATTGAGCAAGGTATCAACATTAACTAGGAGGGGAGCAAGAGAGGCATTCAAACAATATTTTTTTATTATTGTTGTTAAGGGTGCATGAGTGTTATAATTTCATGATAGACACATATACTCAGCTTAAGAAATGTATATGCAAGTTTAAAAATAAAAAATGCACATAAGTTGAAGCACTAGCATAATGATAGTGTAAAAACTAATTGATGTTGTTATTTGACAACCCTATCTTAGGCTCCTAGGCATATTGTAACATGAATGATTGATATTGAAATACGAAGGATTCAAAAACATTGACAAATCACGATGGATTTTTCTTAGAGAAATAATAATATCTATCAATGAGATGATTTTTTTGTGTTTCCTACATGCCCATTAAAGAATAGTAATTTACAATATTGGTGAAAAATGATAGAAAGTGTTGGTGGTGGATGGAATAGTTTTAAGTATTCATTATTATTTTTTAAATGTGATTTTAAATGCATATTTAGGTTTGCAATGAAGACTATGTTGATTCTATATGAGCAATATTTTTTGAGGATGAAGGTATTGCAATATTGTCTATTGGATCTAAAGATTTATGCAACAATATTTGAAACAATAAATAGATTCATGGAAAATCAAACAATTTTTGTTGTTTAGACCTTTTAGTTTCTCTATGAAAGCCAAATTAGAGAATTTCATTCAAAGGTTGTGGTTAAATTAGTAATAGTGAAAGCAAAAACCATTGATTTTGTTGATGAAAGAAAGTATACCTTGAGTTCTTTCGGGCACTTACTTAGATAGTAGATATATGATTCCATAAAAGGGTAAGAGTAAAAAAATAGGCATCAATTAAGGGAAAAATATAGGGAATAATAGTAAATTCACAAAATAGATAAATGCTTAGGTTTTGATAGTTGAGCTTAAACATATATTCATTTAAAAAAATAGATATCCATTTTCACAAAATGAATATCCATTATACACAAAAATATATATCCTTATTATAGAATTATTTTAAAAGTGCTTCTTTAAATAGATATCTAGTTCAAATATGAACAAATATTTGTTTAAAAATTCGATATACATTGTATTTGAATTTAAAAAAATCTCTCCAATTTTACATTGGTTTTAAGTTTGAAAACTTGAGCAAGAGCCTTGGACTTTGATCTACATATATTCTATTACTAAAATTGACTTCAACAATATGTTTAATGATTTTATTTTAATTTTTCTTGGTGAAATTAAAACTCATTGTAGAGACTGATTTTTTTCTTTCAAATTTAAACTTAAATTTCTAATTATTTATTAATTTCCAAACCAATAGTCTAATCAACTTGAAATGATATTATTTTATTTTTAATTTTTCAATTTTAATTAAATATAGATTATAATTATTTAGATCAAATTAAAAGGGTATACAAGAGGGGTTTGAGATTTGTACATTAATCCTACTAAATTACTAGTTAAAAAATTACTTGATAAAAGAATATAAAAAACTACCCCAAGCATCAACATCAATTTTATTTTTTCACTAAGACTAATAAATGAAATTAGTTTCCAAAGTGTGAAAAAAAAATTGATGTTGAAATTGAGGATAATTTTTTTAATCTTTTTTAAAATGGTTTTGCAAATATATTTTTTAAATCAAGATTGTAAATTTTATGATTTTTTTATTTTAAAATAGATTTAAATAAAATAGAATTTTTTATTCCAATTCTTATCCCCTATCCCCATGCTGCTGCATATTAAAAAAAATGCCTTGTTGAAGGCTACTAAATATATGAGCATTGATACGAGTTAAGTGGAGGAGGAGGATAAGGGAGTTGACGAAGGAACTCAAAAGAAAGTTAAAAGGATACCACTATTGTTTGCTAGTAATTTAATTTGTTATGACTTTATGAACTAGTGTAGTTTTATTTTATGCTAAATTCATGTGAGCTAGTGGTAGGAATGACTCTAAAAATTGAGGCCTTAATGAGATATATATAATATTCCCTTACAAATATTGTAGTTATGTGGTCATCTATTATTAAGCTAGACGATTCTCATTATAAAGTCATTTTGGGATAATAGTAATCTTAGTGAATAACCAAATAGTGATTTCTTGTTATAGTGAGTTGTTGCATATATTATTGGGTGTTCCAAGGATGATGGAAACCTTAATGAATAACAAAGAAAATATTTCCTTTTCGTAAAGAGGTGTTTTTTTGACATTAGGGTTATTCTTGTTTCCCAGGTTTAGGACTATTCAAGTAGTGATAGCTCTCCAAACCATATTATTATTGTATATGTGACTCAAATGTGAGACTTATGTGTTATCCATGCGATCTTTTTCTTGTTCATGGGTATCAAAAAATCAAGGATTCTAATCGATTTTTAGATTCTTTTTTCATTTCCATACACCTCATCACACCCCTATGAATTTGAATGACTACTATGAAGATGACGAGGTAAAATAGAACATTGGATGCTTGGGTTACTCCTACGAAGCTAGAATTTCTTGATTAATGATGATGAAAATCAAGTAAAATATAATCCCTTCCCTAAGTTATTAAATTCAAGGTTGATTATAGTTTTGATATTGTATGTAATTTATTCAAGTGAATTCCTAGATTGGTTCTATCGAGTTTTTCATAGACAAGAAGAGGAACTAAATATTACCCTAAAACCTAAAATTTTCTAGAGATTATCATATGCTCATCCAATAGAGAGGTGAACATGGATGAGCTTTAGATTTTCTATGAAATTAGAAACTTTACCCTAGGGAGAAAAAAATTATTAAGTCTATCAAATAGATTCTATATGGACAAAATTAGGGTTAGATCATTAATTCTCATATGTAATTGAGTTAGGATTACACTTCTAGAAAAAAATGAGCATAATAACATTTGGTCATAAAAATAGTCTATCATATTCTAGGTATGGTAAATTATTCTTGGAGTTGAACATGCATTTTATAATACCTTATGAGTCTATGTTTAACTTTGTATTAGGCGAGATCATAATGTTATTTTTTTAATAGCAAAGTCACACAATATAGATATGAATTAATATTTCAAAATAAAAATTTTAATAAGTAATAAGTGGATGGTGTTAACTTTTTCCTGATTTTATATTGTATTATGAGCTACATCTAAAATTAGAACCAAACCAAGATATAAGTAAAATATAGTGGCATACACTCAAAGCTTCCATAACACCTTAGGAACCTTGCTAACAACTAATGCGTAATTAATTAATAAAATTGAATATTTTGCAAAGAATTATTATACAAAATTAGATTTGTTCCTTCCAAAAACTTTGGTTAAGCCACTACTTGATCTTGATGCTTGTTCAATCTCTTTTTTCATATTTTTTCCTTTGTGTCAATAATTTGCGGCCTTGAAATGATGTTAATTTCTTATAATTTATCTATCAGAGTTTTATGTTCACAACCCTTTATTATTAGTAGAGAGTATTGGCCATTGATCTCAATCCAACTTGTTGAACTTTTCAATTTGTTTTGATAGAGCTCGAGTGTGACATTGGTTGGTCAAGTGCAACTTACAATGAGGCAAGCCCCATCTCCTTGTTTGTTCACCATGTATGCATGCCAATATTATATCATCAATGTTGCCTTGTGGTAAATTTTCATATCCCACAAGCATTTGTATACTTTTTTCCATACAATAAGTCGTGCTCATCTAATTAAGACATAATATAATGGAAAATGTAATCATATAAAGTTTTATTGGAAAGATTAGTTTAGTATTGCACTATTGGATCCAATGCTTCAATTCAATATCTAGTTAATCCCTCTTCCTTTTTCTTTATTACATTATTAATCCTAATGTAAATTGAAGTTAGGTGATATACGTGTCAACAATCCACTCTTCCTAGTAGTGTTAGGCTCAAAACCCCCTTAGTGATGTGTCATTTCTCAATTTTAGGCCATGATATTATGTGGTGGGACCCCTTCTTTTTATAAAAGAATCACAAGCACTTAGGCAATGTAGCACTCAATATAATTATGATGTCTCCAATAAAGTTATAGGTGTAACTAAGGCAAAAAGTTAGTTAGCATAAACTAAGATCCATAATCAAAACCCTAGCTAAGCAATGAAGTACAAAGGAGTAAAATGCATGGAAGAAGGGAAATATTTCACCAAATGTCTTCAAGCCCTCCATGGTTGACCTTCATTTCCCTTCTCCATTTGCTGCAATATTATGTTTGCCCTTAGATTTTTGATGAGCAACCTATGACTATGTCTATTCCCTAAGCAAATATTGAAGGATTTTATTCTAAAGTTGCAAGTGCACTCAACAATTGCAAGTATGAAGCAAGCCTAAAGTCTGAAGCATGAGGTCACATAGTCAAGAGATATCCAAATGAGGCTAAAATTGCCTTTTTATAGAAAAGCCAATTGTAGATGACTGGCCAAGATTGTTAGATGAGAGATGCCCTAAGATTAATGGCTGAAATTAAATGTGACAACCTACAGTTAGGGTTAGGGCAACATTAGGGTGAAATTTGAAATGAAGGGCCGAGATTTGATTTTAAATCAATGGACAAGGTTGCATGTGACAAGAGAATATTAGGCATGGAAAAAGAGGCTGCTGGAAAATCAAATAATAATTTAAAATTATTTGATTTAAAAAGCTAAATTGACCTTTTGAATTAAAATTAATTTAATTCAAAAGTGGTGGGGCCATGTGATAGTAAATAATGTTTTTAAATTATTCACTTGGTGGGAAAATAGAAAGTGGGCAATTTTAAATAAATGATTTTATTTAAAATTAGAAAAAGTCAAGGAGGACAATAATTAAATAAATTATAAAAAATATTTAATTATAAGAAGACATTAGAAATTAATGACGTATTCAAATAAATAAATAAAATTTATTTATTTAAATAATAAGGAAGAAATAGTGGACAAAAGATAATTAAATTTTTTTAGGAATTTATTTAATTATAGAGAGACATAAGAAATTAGCGGCGTATTTAAATAAAATAAATATAATTTATTTATTCAAATAGTCAGGAGGAATAAAAGATGTGAATTAATTAAATAATTCTTAATTATTTAATTAATAGTCGAATTTGGACTATAGGACATAATTAAATATTTTAATTATGTTAAGAAGAACTATGGAGTAAACAGAGTTCGTAGGCCTAGGTCAATTTTATGTGTCTACATTTTGCCCCTCTTTGTCATAATGCAATTTATCGCATTGTGAAAAAGAAAATTCAGTTGTTCCCGTCAACGAGCATGAGTCACCCCGTTCTTCACCTCAAGGGGATGAGGAGAGCACTATTTAGGGCATTTTTTATCTTGTTGTTATGTTGAGACATTTGATATATTGACCATCGAGCTCTATTTTTGGGATTCCTCGAGACTCTATCCTATGACATGATTTTGAGATATATATATATATATATATATATATATATATATGATGTAGTTTTGGCACAAACTATATGCTATGTGTTATGTGATGATGCATTTTGATTTTATTATGTTCATGTGATGTGATTTACCCGATGATTCCTATGATGATGCATTTATATGTTATGTGATGTATGCATTTATGATGAGATGCCATGATAATATTACATTATGTATGATGGTTATATGATGATGTTGTATGCATAATGTGTTATATGTGATGCCATGTTTATGATTATGGATGCATTGATGTATGATTATGTATGTATGAACTATGTGATATATGTAATGCTTTATGTTATGATGTGTATGCATTAATGATATCTAAAAATGTTTAATGCACTTATATGTTAAATGTAAATGCAAATGAATTGATGCAAATGGTGTATTTATGATAAAGATGTAAATGCAAATATGTGGATGAATGTATGTAAATGTGTAATGGACTAATGCAATTTCTATATATCATCATGTATGCAATTATATTTTTGTATGTCATAGGATATCATCAAGAGGCAGAAGACGAGAAATGACCAGACGGAAGGAGATGGATGTTAGTGTGGAGAAAGAATCCTTCAATGTATTGCCAAAGAACTAATTAGTGTTGCTTTAATCATCATTGGGTGGATTATTGTAATGGCCAACAAACAACATGATATGACATAGCTCAATGGTGTGCAAGGTTGTACCATCACATAAAGCAAGCAATCATAGACAAAGATGATCATGACTCATACGTGGAACTTAGTTGCCCCAGTATTTTTGTCACAACCAAACACAAACAAGAAAGACAAGAAAGACAAGCCATGAAACGTCGTTGCTCCTCTAAATCCTGATGCCAGGACATCCTCAATGAACTAGCAACATGACTGTTTGTTAAAAGACAAGACAAGACAATCATCATGACACGTCACTACTCCTCTAAATACTGTTGTCAAGACATCCTCGAGGAACTAGTAGCATGATGAAAAATCAAAGGACAAATATGACAAGATAAAATATAGTGTTTGCCAAGTGTTTTCAAATGTCAAGTTTTTTTATGGCGAGATGCTAGGTTTGACGAAGTTTAGATTTGTGTGTGACAAATGCTAGGTAATGCCAAATTCAGGAAGGACACATCCTGAATGATGTCGATGTCAAGAGGATCAATCCTCAAATGTCATGAGAATCCCTTAAAATGCCAAATGACAGTTCCAATACTTCAGAAAGACATATTCGAAATCATAAGTAAATAACAAGGGTTGTTCTTCAGAAGGACACATCTGAAGAATAACCAAGAGTTGACAAGAACTGATAGTTTGACCAAAGTTGATTAGATGGCATAATTGACCACATGCCAATGTAGTTGAAATGCTGATTAAGTGATTTTCAAAGTTTGTTTAAGGGTGTATGTCTTAGGATGTTAAAGAATTCATTTGATTTGAAAATATTTGATGTGTGTGATAGTGAATGCCATGAACCCTAATGGACTAACCTAGTGCAGCCTTGGGGGCTCATTGATTGATGGCTTTGCCTACATCATACACTCAAAGACCTCATAGTTTGACACGACCAATGACTTTGTCTTGTTGATCAAAGATTGAGTTATGATTTTATTTAGACAAACCTAAAAGGACTGACCTAATGTTTTGGGGGCTCAAAGATGAGCCTTTCCTTCATAGAAAATGCATAGAGACAATGTAGTTTGACTATGACAAAGATTGACACAACTAACATGACAAAATTTTGAATCTATTTTTGAAATTTTTGAGTGTTATTTGGATGTTTTTGTGTTTTTGACATGTTTTTATTTTTTTGGATTTCTTCAGGACATTTTTCAAATTTTAAGGATTTTTTTAGGACTTTTTGTGATTTTTATGTCTTTTTTTAGGACTTTTTGTGATATTTTTATCTTTTTTCAGGACATTTTCGATTGATGTGGCACCATGTGCAATACCCACTGCAGTCAAGTGATAAAGGATTGCCCCCAGTTAGGTCGAGGACTAGCCAAATTGAAGGAGATGGAAAAGGACGTGCTTGGGCTGGAAAATGGAAGGTATATCGGACCTAATGTCAACCATTGTCAGCCATGGAAAGAAATGGTCAGATATTATGATGAATATTGTGAGAGTGTTAGAAAATTGGTTGCTTATTATGGACAAAGGTAGATGGAGTGAAAGTAGATGGCAAGTAGATGGTGAAGCAAAGACTAACTACACATGGTGCATGTTTGCCAGGTTTTCACCATGGTACTTATCCCAAGCGCCACCAAAGTGGTTTTCACTATTGGACGAATTATTTCTCTTTACTATTTTTGATATTTTTTAATTTCTTTTTTTTTCTTGGTGTCACCAAGATGCATGTTTTCCAAGTTTTCATCAGGGTGACGATTTTTTTGTATTTTTCAATTTTTTTAATTTTTTTTTGGTTTTCAGCCAAGCTCTCTCATGTTATGTGTGGAATTTATGGAGATGCAAGTTGTTGATGGGCTCTATCAATTTTTCACCATATGGAGTAGCTAGCTAATAAGCTCCAGAACCGAATGTGATAGTGATGATGTAAGGGCCCAACCAATTAGGCTCAAACTTGCCAGGTTTCTCTCAGTCAGATTGATTCTTAGGATTTTACGTTAAGACCAAGTCGCCAATGTCAAATTTTTGGACCATAACTCTCTTGTTATAACTGTGGAAAAGATAATTCTGATATGCCTGTAAGTGATTCAAGGCATTCTATTGGCATTCTTCTAACATTTCTAGCTCATGTAGTCATGACTGTCGGTATTCTTCATCATCGATCAAGCCCTTCATGGAGACTCTAAGAGAGGGAATTTTGACCTCGATGGGAAGGATGGCTTCAACTCCAAAGACCAAGGCAAAGGGGGTGGCTCCTGTAGGCATGCAAATGCTTGTGCAGTAAGCCCATAGAGCAAGGTTAAGTTGTAAATGCTAGTCACTGCCAACGCCATTGATAATCTTCTTAAGGATTTTGATAATTGTTTTATTAGATGCCTTAGCTTGACTGTTTCCTTGTGGGTAATAGGGTTTGGAGAAATGGTGTTGAATATGGAAGCATTCACAAAGCCCACAGATATCTTGATTTTTGAAGGGACAAACATTGTCTGTGATGATGGATTGTGGAACCACATACCAACAGCTGATGTAATTGAGGATGAACTTGGAAATCTGTTTGTTGGTTATGTATGTGAGGGGAATGGATTTGATCCATTTTTTGAAGTATTTAGTGGTGGTAATAATGAATTTATGGCCATTGGATGAGGTGGGATGGATTTTACCCATGAGGTCAAGTCCCCATTGTGTGAAGGGCCAAGGAGAAGTGATGGGCCAAAGTTCTTATGCTAGCGCATGAATTAAATCATTGTGTACTTGACATTAATAGCACATTCTTACAAACTAAAGTGCATCTTTTTCCATTGTTGGCCAATAATACCCAAGTCTCATAACTTTCTTAGCTAAGGTTCATCCACTCAAATGATATCTGCATATACCCTCATGTACCTCACGTAAGGTTGTTTGTGCTTCGTCAGTGTCAAGACATCAAAGAAGGGTATTGTCAAAGTTGCGTCGATATAAGGTGTCACTGATGATGGTGTAACAAGCGGCTTTGCAGATAAAGGTTTTACATTGGTTATTGGAGAGGTTTGGCGGAAGTGTTTGGGACTGGAGGTATTCGTAAATGTCTTGATACCAAGGTGAATTGGGACCAACAAGCTCACAAACCATTCCTGATTTAGGGATATCATAAGCAAGGACCAAAAGCTATTCCACTAAGAACTCAAATTGTAGCACATTGTTGGGAATATCTAAAAGAGATCCAATCATAGCCATTGCATATGATGCCTTGTTTTGTGCCCTAGGAATCTATTCAAAAGCAAGCACGTGGAAGTATGGTTGAAAGCTATCAACCATGCATTTGTAGGGCATCAACTTTTCATCCTTGGTGTCATATTCATCGTTAACTTGGTTAATGACCAACTGAGAGTCTCCAAAGACAAGAAGTGTTTTGATTTTCCATTTGATAGCCATTCAGAGTCTTGTGACAAGTGCCTCATATTCTGCAATGTTGTTTGTACATGGGAAAGCGATTCAGAATGACTTAGGAATGGAGTCCCCTTGTGGTGTGTTGAACAATATACCTGCTCCTAAGCCATGACCTGTATGAGACCTGTCAAAATAGAGCTTCCAAGGTGATTTAGGCTCAGCATGAAAGATAGACTCATTAGGGAAATATGCTACCAAAGGGTGATCACCTTGTATGGGTGCATCAACGAGTTGATAGGCTATTACCTGTCCTTCTATAGCCTTGTGTTCCACGTACTGTATTTCATACTCACTCAGTATCATAACCCATTTTTCCAATCGTCCTGTTAATGTTCCCTAACTAAGGAGATACTTCAATGGATCATTCTTTGCCACTAGTTGTGTCTTGTGGTTTAGCATGTAATGTTGTAACTTTTGGGTAGTGAAGACAACTGTGAGACAAAATGTTCAATGGGCATGCAGTTGAGTTCATATATGACCAATGTATGACTGATGTAGTATATAGCTCTTTCTTTCTCATCATGATCATTTTGTGCAAGCAATGCCCCTAGTGTTGAAGTGGTTGCAAAAATATACATAATCAAAGGTTTTCCTTCAATAGGTGGCATTAGGATAGGAGGTGTCAATAGATAGTCTTTGATCTATTTGAAAGCATCTTGACACTAGTCAGTCCACACAAAGGGGATGCCCTTGTGTAGGAGATATTGGAACTATTGGCATTTATCTACTAGTTATGTGATGAAACGTCGGATAGACTATAATCTACCTTGTAATGTCCTCAACTCACTGATTCCTTTAAGTAGAGGCATGTCTAATATGGCTTTTTCTTTACCAGGATTAGCTTCAATGCCTCAGCGAGAAACTATATATCCTAAAAATTTTCTTGAAGTCACACTGAAGACACACTTCTTAGGGTTCAAATGGACCTTGTACTCTTCTAGTCTTTTAAAAAATTTGTCTAGCACATTAAGATGATCACTGCGTGTCAAATACTTTGCCAAGAGGTCATCCACATAGCCTTCCATTAGAGTGTGCATGAGGTCATGAAATATTGTTTTCATGGCTCATTGATATGTGGCGCCTACATTCTTGAGACCAAAAGGCATGACGTTCCAACAGTAGGTATCCCAAGGGCAAGTGAATGTTGTTTTATGCTAATCTTCTAGGGTGATCTAAATCTGATTATAACCTGAGAAACCATCCATGATGGACAACATCTCATATCCTACTGTAAGGTCCACAATGATGTCTATGTTTGGAAGTGGAAAGTTGTCTTTTGAGCATTCCTTGTTCAGATCACGAAAGTCTGTATAGATGCGTATTTTTTCGTTCGGTTTAGTGACAGGGACAAAGTTTGAAATCTAGTCTGCATAGTCTATTGAACTTATGAACCCCACGTCCAACAACTTCTTGAGCTCAACTTTGACTAACAAGGTAATCTAGGGATGCATATTTTGCAACTTCTGTTTAACTGGTTTAGCATTTGGAAGCAAGGGTAGATGGTGCAAGACTAATGTTGGATCCAATCCTAGCATGTCAACATAGGACCATGCGAAATTGATCTTACGTTCTGCAAAGAACTTTTGAAATTTAGGCTTTTCTTCGTCTATCAAAGATGCTACAAAGAGAATCGTTTTGGGATCCTCTACTGTGGCTATATTAACTTCTATGGTGTCCTCAATGAGCATTGCTGATTTTTCTTATGTAACAAGAAGAAAGTCCAATCCTCCATCCTTGGGCACTCCAAAGAAGTTTTCACCCTTGAATATGTCCTTTATTTTTAGTTTTGTGTCATTAGAAGACTGCCTTGCGATTTTCACCTAAAGACGTGTCTTTTTTTATTTTTGTGACTAGAAGATTGCACAGACTCCTTGAAGTATGCTATAGAATTGAGATCTATAGTGAATCCAGCTTTATGGTCCCCACTCAATATTCCTTCATGAAGTCCCATGAATTCTACAATAACTTCGTCGTTCTAAAAAATGTCCATAGTGGGCAGGCCTTGTTGATCCCAATCAATAAGTTGTGGGTAGACAAGAGAGATACCATCACCAGTGTTGGAAAATGGTGGGGAAGATGCAGAAAGCATGTAGACTGATGCGGGAAGGGTAAAGAAAGAATTGTCATCCTCAAATTCCCATTTAGATTCTATCCAATAGTCATCTTCATTTGATTCAGGAAAATTAGACTCATTGCCAAAATAGGGGAGAAATGGATTGGAGTCACGGTCCATAGTGTAATGTGGCCAGTCAAATGAGTCAGAATGATGGTTAATAGGGTCATATGGCTAGACAAGCAAGACAGAATGATGGTTAATAGGATAAGATGATGGTGTAGGTTTGTCATCATCATGAGGCCAAACAAGTCTTACCCATTCTTCTCTTTTCAATGGTACTTTAGGAGGGTCCTTAGGAAGTCCAACTTTAAACATTTGTCTAAATATTTCATCGAAGGAAAGCTCACCAGGTTCTAAAAACATTTTTTCAAGGGAATAATCACTCAAGGATCTTTGAGAACCAAATTCCCACTGATGTGAGTCAGTTTCAGTAAAGGAATCTTCGATAGTTTCGACACTTTCAAAAACATTCACACTCACTTGAAAGTACATTGGTATGTTGATCGTCAATTTTGGGTAGCCCAAACCCTAACCCTAGATACTTTGGTCTTATAGAAGGCATTATAGGTTCTCTCCTAGTCTTATCTTTACCCAGACCACTAATTTTATCATATCCCTTTTCCTTCATTATATTATAGCCTTTGCCATATTGTTGAACTAGTAATGGAGGTAGGTTTTCCATCTCTTTGTAGATCCATATCGATATGTCTTCAATGTCTTATTTTTCCAATTCTCCCCATTTTGTAAAATTCATTTTCAGAGGAACTTTAAAAATATCTTTGGGCTCTATTTTGAACTAACATAAGATTTTGGAGACTTGGGTATTTTAGTGATACAATCTAGGCCATGTTCAATTTGTATTCTCTGCAACCTTGGTCCTGAATCTTGATATTAGGGTCAGCACTTGAGATGACGGTAGAAGATGGTATGGTGGAAGATGGAGTGGATGTGGACGGTTTGGAAAGTGTGGATGGGTCGATGTAATTGGAAGAAGTGGATGTCGAAGCTTCATGGTTAATTGGCACTTGGTGTTCAGAAATACCTCTCAAATTGGTATAATAATAGAAGGGATCAGGATCTCCAAGTACGGTAATTTCGATGCCATCAAAAGGAAACTTTAAGCATTAGTGGTAAGTGGATGGTACAACTTTTAAGGCATGGATCCAAGGTTGACCAAGTAAAATGTTGTATGTTAGTTCGAGATCCAGGACCTAACATGTTGTATCCACAATGATCGGCCCCACACGAATAGGAAGTGTGAATGCCCCCTAGAGGAGTGTTCCTCATCATTGTAAGCCTTTATGAAAATACTATTAGTTGCATCCACACAAGCATCAGATAAGCCTAGTGCTTTGACTAGTTTTAGGGAGCATATATTCAATCCTGCCCTGCCATCCACTAAGACTCATCTAACCTTATGTTTATGGATGAAGAATTCGATATGCAGTGCTTCATTATAAGATGGTTTGGGTGAAGAATAGTCTTGATCCCAAAAGGTTATGTGATGGGGAGTAGCCAAGTATCCAACCATGGCTTCGAATTGGTTGACATCAACGTCGATTGATACAGAAGATTCCTGTAAGACCTTATCAAGTATGGCTTTGTGTGTAGGAAAGATTCGTAGCAACTTGAGTATGGAGATTTGAGCAGGTGTTTTTCCCAATTGGTCAATGAGATTAAATTGTCCTTTGGGTTGTGACTGTTTGGAAAATGGACCGGGTATTGTGATATTTGTCTATCTAGGAGGAGGAGCAGCTATGGTGACTTTTCCTCCATGGGTGGTGACATTACACTCAGGAGCTTTCTTAATGGTGATAGTATTGATATGTCCATTAGCAGCTCGAAGATGATTAATGATAGGTCCACCAGAATAATAAAAAGAGGTGCGAGTGTAATTGGCTTGATTGTTGTTCTTTGGACCTGAAGTAGAGGGGTTCCCTCAACCATTATCCTGTAGTGGGTTTCTATGAATAGTATGGTCCGAATTTGAAGCAAATTGTTGACCATCTAGTTCAATGGTACAATTTTCATTAAGATCATGTACAAGATTTCTTAATTGTCTACAGGAAGAAGTCTTATTCCCTTTTGCTCAATGGTAATCCCAGAATGCATTGTCATCCCACCAAGATGGCTTGAATTTTCCTGGGTCATATGGTTTAGATTTCAACAATGTGATGACATTGTTTTGGAGGAGCTTCTTGAGGACCACTTCAATTGGTTCACCTAAGGTGGTGTATGTGCGTCTCTTTGGAAATTGTATTGTTTGATGTGGTTTCCCTTGGCTTTGATTATTTTGGACGACATTCATGGTAGGTGTCAGTGTGATCAATGGTGTGTTTTGTAGTTGAGTTTCTTTGAGCGTGATTGCAATACCTATTGCATTTACAACTTTAGCGTCAACATCGCCATCATTGGTGATGTGTTTGTTTTTTACCCAATATATTTTTTTTTTTTCAGTAGGTGGGTTTGGATTTGTGTTCTTGTTGCCATATTTGAGTTCTCCTTTTGCAATTAAAACCTTTTCAAGTTGGTCTCCTTTTTCAACTAGGTCTACGAAAGTAGTGCAACAATGAACTTGCAAATTGTATTTCAATGGGACCACAAGGTTTTGAACAAAAATTTTTACCTTTTCCTTTTTTGATATCTCGACAAGGCATCGACTTTCCATACTCTGCCATCTTTGGAAAAATGGGATGAATGTTTCACCTGTGTCTTCTTGAGTAGTCGTGCATAAACTGGCAATGGTAACGTCAGTGTCAATGTTATAGGTGCAATTTTGTATAAATTTTTCAGCAAGTTCTTCCCACAACTTTATTCCTTTAGGCAAGATAGCAAACCATTCAAGTGTGGGACCTGCGATACTTCTAGGGAAGAGTCTCATTAGATAGGTATGTTCATATGCAACGTCCACACAATTGGTTGTAAATTCTCTTATGTGCTCAAGGGGATTAGTTTTTCCTTTGTATTTGGAGAAGTTGGGTACCACATATCCTAGAGGGAACTACGGTATGTATAAACTCATGTCAAATGGGTATGGACATAAGTCATAGGACGTATGGGTCTTTTTGTGGGACAATTGCATGTTCTTCATTTGTTTTTGCAAGGTTGCAAGTTGAGTTGTGAGTGCATAAATTATAGGGTTGTTTGTGGCATCACACATGTTGGTAATGGGTATTCCAAGAGTTCCCATTTGTTGTGATGATGTGTTCTAATTTTGGAGGTATTGTTGTGGAATTTGTGATGCATTTTTGTTTGGAATTTGTTGGTATTGAGAATTTTGATTAGGAATGTGTTGTTGTGTATGGATATGTGACGCATATGTGGGAATGTGCACTCCAATAGTGTTGATTTGTATTTGCGAAATATGTTGTCCTTGAGTGTTTTGATGTCCAAGTGGAGTCATGTGTTGTGTTATTTGATTACCTTGTCCAAATTGGTAAATGTGGCCATGTGGAATGTTCATGTTTTTTCTTTGGGGGATATTAGTGTTAGTATTGATTTGTGACAAAGTATTAACATTTGGTTGAGTTCCTTGAATGGCGATTCGTCACTTATTCCTCCCAAAGGGGTTTAATGAGTTTGTTCCCATGGCATTAGTTAAAGACCCAATAAAAATATTTAGCAATGTCGTTCCCATAGCACTAGATGAAGCTCCAATTAAAAGGTTTGATGAATTTGTCCCCATTGTGTTAGTCGAAGATCCAAAGGTAGCTCCAATAGTTTGTGATGAAGTTGTTGACATTTGTGGGATAGATTGTGATGTGGCTTGTGATATGGTTGATGTTCCCCCTATGGATGTTGTGTTGACCATGTTAGATGTGTTTTGAGTGGAGGTGCCCATGGAATTAGCATTGATGGTGTTCATTGCACTTTGTGTTGTGGCACCAATGAGAGTATTGTTTGCATTGTGTTGTGGTGTCAAAAGAGGTTGATTGGTGTTGGAGGTATTGTTTACATTATGATTGGGAGAGGTTGCTCTTAAGGTTTTAATGTCGAACCCTCGTGGCAATTAAGCCCCTTGGTATAGAAGCATGGCTAGATATCTCTCCGAATCTTGCAAGATTAATTCCTCCACAAAGGAAGCCACGTCAGGGTTTTGAGCGAAAACTTCTAAGTCTTCCACAAATACTTGTTTCTTTTCATATCTAAGTATAAATTGTTCAAAGGGGTTGGGTGCTGGCAAGAAGTTGAGTCCACTTTTTGGCCAAAAAGTGGAAGTGTTTTCCTTGATATTTGACACATTTGACCTTAAAATTTGAAGCACTTAGAGATGGAATCTTCAAAAAAGTCACAAATTATAAAATGTAGTACTCGGAGTCTAGTTTCCAAATATGTAATTTATTTCAATATCTAGATTGTACAAATTGAGTTTCAATAGGCATTTCTAAAAACCACTATTTAAAAGTCACTTTTTTTATACCATACCATGCACATGTACAACATCCATATTTTGACCTAAATTATCGTATTTTTCTAAATCCTTTTGGGAAAATATTTGTGACTCACTGAAGCTTGTTCTCAATTTTTTTTTGTAATTTTTTATTGAATTTTTTTTTGTTAATTTTTTATTAGGCATATTTGTCGTTCTGAAAAATCGTCGTGTACGACACGCATAAGATGACCTTAACTTATCATTTTTTGAATTGAAAAGAATTGTTTGAAGTTTGTTCTCATGAAATTCGTTCGTTAAAATGTTATGTTGATCAAAAGTTATTAAAATATTAAAAAACCCTGATATTTAAAGTTTATGGACCTATTTCATCATAAATTAATTAAAAAATAGAAAAAATAATCCAATTGTAAAAAAAAATACATATTTGGAATCTACATTGTCTCATCTAAAATGGGTTTTAATTTCATCAAAAATTCTACAAAAAAAGTCGTTAGCCATACGTCCAAACTCGGTATTTTTCTCTGACATTGTTAGGACCTTCAACTTGCAGGTCAAACCAGATTGAAGGCCTAGGTTCGGATTCCCAATGCTTTTCCCAAACCAAAATACAAAGCAAAAACCTAACCACAAAGCAAATTCAAATTCATTTTTTTAGAAACGGGATCCCATTTATTAATAAACAGGATCTCGTTTTATAATCGGGATCCCATTTCCCAATATTAAATAGTGTGACCATTGACAAGGAAACATGATCCCATCTTATAAATGGGATCCCGATTTGTACAAAATGAGATCCCATCTTATAAATGGGATCCTGATTTGTACAAAACGGGATCCCAATTTTTATAAATCAGGATCCCGTTTCGTACTAATCGAGATCTTGTTCCTTGTCCGTCGATTCGGGACCCTTTAGCAAATGGGATCCCAATTTTTAAAAAGTGGGATCCCGTATTGCATTTAGGCTCGGGATCCTGAAGCTAAACGAGATCTCAATTTTTAAAAATCAGGATCCCGTTTAGAAAAATCAGGATCCCATTTTTGCAATGCCGATTTTATTTTTTTGGCTAAGGAAAAAACTTCCACGTTTCATGGACTCAACTTTGTGCACTCACCCGATTGCGTGAAGAAGATGCCATGTTCATGTCATTGAAAGGGTTGATGAAAGGTGCCCCATGTTTGTGTTTAGGTTCATGTCATTAGAAAAGTCGTAAGGGTTGGTGTCTTGTCCAAAAGGGTCCATTTGTCTTCTTTTCCTTTGGAGCCTAATTTCAACCATATAAGGATTTGCTCAAATGAAATGAAGACAAGCACAAACCTAAGGTTGGAAGGACTATATTCACTGGATCCCATGTGGATTTTACTCCACCGCACTTATTCTTAGCGAGTGACTTAGAAGCTTGGCCACACCTGCTCCCCCTTACATTAAACTCACTTCTCGGGTCAATCAAGCTTTGAGCCCTCATAAATCTCCCATGAAAATCTCTTCACCTCTACCAAGAATTGTGAGAATGTGGGTGCCTTGGAAACGACCGTTGCTACACCAACAAATAGAAGGGTTTTTGGCAAACTACACAAGAGGGTTCTAGTGAATACTTGAGGACATGGCACCTCGCGAGTGTACAACAAGCCACTTAAGGCTTTAATCACTCTACTAGTGGCTCTTATACCTTTAAAAGAAAAGGTAGGTACCTATTTTCGAATGACACTGCAGAGCTAAGGCCTACATACCATGAGGACTTGATAGTTTAGTATTATCCTTTTATATACCAGTATGAGTGAAAAATCGGTTGGAGTCATTCCCTCTTTCGAGGCAGGCCCCTCTAAGGTTAAACAAAAGCAAGACAAAGATGTTTTCTTTTATCACCCAAGGTTGCACGAAGAGCAAGAGGGGTGCATACACAAACGCCTTTGCCTCACACTCACATAATGTTCATTTTTAAAACTCAAATTGAAATGTGGGGGTGGTAAAGTAACAACCTCTTAGTGTTTTTGTTTCTCAAGATTGCATAAAGCACAAGAGAATTGCATACACACTTAAGAGGCAATCACTACACCACAAGACACACAAGAAACTTATTCATTTTAAACCCACTTTAGTGTGAGACAAACATTGTTCATTTTAAACCTATGCCATAAAAAATGCATGTAAATTTTAGCCTTGATGAGTTTCAATGCAAATTTGTGTTCATTTTAAACCCATGAAATGTGAATGCAAGTTGTAGATTGCTTGTTTGTTTCTAGGATTGTAAAAGAATTGGAAAATCATGAACAGACAAAGGTTAGACTCCATTTCCAGCTTTCCACATGCTATAAACAACTGATTAATAACCCCAAAAATATCTAACCTACTAAGCTGAAAGAAGAAATTTGGAAAATTCTGTAAAAACCCAAAAGAAAAAATTTACCAGGAAGATGCGTCATTCTATAGAGCGAATGTGTTGCAAAACTAAAAGCTAGAATTTACCAGGCAGATGCATCGTTCTGCAGAGCGAATGCATTGCGACAGTTAGATGTGTTGGTCAGGCCTGCAGATGCATCTTAGGAAATTAAATGTGTCATTTTGTTTGTTAGATGCGACTCAAAAATGTAGATACGTCATTCCTGAAAGAAAATGTGTCACGACACAACGATTGCGGCTCAAAAATTTGTAGATGCAGCATTTTGTACTTGTACCTACAAAAAAGACAAAAAGCCATATGGAAATCTACAAAAAAGAGTGTTTTGGTGTCGGGTTCACCAATGTAACTAAGGCAAAAAGTTAGATTAGCATACACTAAGATGCATAATCAAAACCCTAGCTAAGAAATGAAGTACAAAGGAGTAAAATGCATGAAAGAAAGGAAATATTTCACCAAATGTCTTCAAGCCCTCCATGGTTGACCTTCATTTCCCTTCTCCATTTGCTGCAATATTATGTTTGCCCCTCAGATTTTTGATGAGCAACCTATGACCATGTCTATGCCCTAAGAAAATATTGAAGGATTCTATTCTAAAGTTGCAAGTGCACTCAACCATTGCAAGTATGAAGCAAGCCTAAAGTCTGAAGCATGAGGTCACAAAGTCAAGAGATATCTAGATGAGGCTAAAATTTCCTTTTTATAGAAAAGCCAATTTTAGATGACTGGCCAAGATTGTCAGATTAGAGATGCCCTAAGATCAATGGCTGAAATTAAATGTGACAACTCACAGTTAGGGTTAGGGCAACATTAAGGTGAAATTTGAAATGAAGGGATGAGATTTGATTTTAGAAAAATCAAATAAATGGATAAGGTTGCATGTGATAAGAGAATATTAAGCACAAAAAAGGAGGTTGTTGGAAAATCAAACAAAAGCTAAATTGACCTTTTGAATTAAAATTTAATTTAATTCAAAAGTGGTGGGGCCATGTGACAGTAAATAATGTTTTTAAATTATTCACTTAGTGAGAAAATAGAAAGTGGACAATTTTAAATAAATGATTTTATTTAAAATTAGAAAAAGCCAAGGTGGACAATAATTAAATAAATTATAAAAATTCATTTAATTATAAGAAGACATTAGAAATTAATGACATTCAAATAAAAAAATAAAATTTATTTATTTAAATAATCAGGAAGAAATAGTGGACAAAAGGCAATTAAATAAATTTAGGAATTTATTTAATTATAGAGAGGCACAAGAAATTAGCGACGTATTTAAATAAAATAAATATAATTTATTTATTCAAATAGTTAGGAGGAATAAAATATGTGAATTAATTAAATAGTTCTTAATTATTTAATTAATAGTCGAATTTAGATTATAGGATATAATTAAATATTTTGATTATGTTAAGAAGAAATATGGAGAAAACAAAGTTCGTAGGCCTAGGTCAATTTTATGTGTCTACAATAGAATTGTGTGATTAGCACAACCTTGAGAATTTGATAGTTTGACAACTTTAAACTATTATGCTATTAGTCATCTTAGAGATACATAACCATTAGTGATCATGCTCTCTTTGTACTTACATATGCCTATGTGGCAGCACTAAATGTTCTCATTGACATGCTTACAACAATGAGGCCCCTAAGATCTATGTAGATCATGATGTTACTAGAATTATGTGTTGAGTGATCTTTTTGTGAGCTAGAAGAGCCAAAGGTTTGTACACAATTTAAAGTTGACACTTATTATTTCTATAAGTCTATATCCTTAGAGCTATATGAAATATGCATTTGAACTAGTAGGGTCCAAACCATTATCTATTTATAATTGATGATATTTGCACCTATAGGAGCCTATAATATTGTCAAAGAAGTTGAGAATGATTTACAAAAGAAATTATTTTTCATCATAAAATCATGTTTTTTTTTTTTTAGTTAATGTCAACACTGACTTAAGTCTATTATAAAAAATAGGTTAATTTTCTAGTAAGCCCATTATGATTGTAATAAGAATACACTAAAAACAAATATTACATCAAAAAAATTCTAATTATGAAAAAAAATTAATATAAACATGAGTTGTGCACATCTAATAATGTGGTCTCATACAAGCTCTTCACATGAACTAAAATCATGGAGAGACATGTCCTATGTAACTAGGAAACAAATGTTATATGAATAGTTTGAATTTTATCTTGAGAATTTGGGGCCACTTTCATGGAGAGACATGTCCTATGGAGAGAATAGTTTGAGAATTTGGCCTTTCTTTGGTCAAAAAATATAGTTAGGGTTAGTAATTTTATCACCCTGCGTTTGTTGTTTTGGTTATCTTTGTGCATCTTTTCTGTTACAGCCATTAACATAGGACCAAATTACAGATTAATATAGGAGTGATTGCATAAATATATGGCCTTATACCCGTTACCATAGGAGCAATTGTAGTTAAATCTTGTTTCTTTGGTAAAAAAATATGGTTAGGGTTTGTGATTTTATCGCTCTTCATTTAGTGTTTTAGTTATCTCTGTGCATCTTTGTCGTTGCACCCATTAAGATAGGACCAATTGCAGATTAAGATAGGAGTGATTGCATATGTATATATATGTAGAGACTTAGTATGAAAGAAGAAACATATTGGAGATAAAATTAGTTTGGTGGGTGTTAAGTGTTATTCTTTGTAATATCTCTTTTATCTATTCAATTTATTTGTTTGAAGTTTCTGACGGGATTTTTTGTCAGCCAAGCCGTGAATAGGATTTGTCCTATAATAGCTCTTTTACAATTTCTCTATTTGTCTATAATATTTAGTGCCAGGAAATGTAGCTCAAATTTTTGATTGGGTGTGTGGCATTATACACATTTTCTACAGGTTATTGCTACTCATTGAACTATAATTTCTCCTATGGTAATGGATGCAACACCAAAGATACACACAGATAACCACAAATAATAAATGAAAGATTCATAGAGATAACTAAAACCATAGCAGCATAAATCGTTTGGGGAAAAAATCGGCAAACCAAAAAATCAGGATTTTTTGAAAAATCGTGAAAAAATCGGGAAAAAATCGGATTTGAAAAAAAATGTAAAGGAATGTAGAAAAAAACGCCCCCAGCAAAACGCGAACAGAAAAAAATTGCTTCAGGAATTCGTGTCAATGAAAAACACGCAATTTTTTAGTAGATTCGCACTTGAAAAACTTGCAGCCGCCTTCAGATGTTTTCGTGGACATGAGAAACCCTTGATTCACACTTGAAAAAGGAGAAAACGTCATATTTAAAAGCAAAAACACATCTTTTTTTAGGGTTTTTTTTTACATGTGATTTTTTCATGATTTTTTGCTGATTTTTTGGTCGAAAAATCCCAATTTTTTGACGATTTTCAACGATTTTTTGACAGGCGTTGACTGCTGAAAAAATCGGCAACCTCCCAATTTTTTTCAAAATCGTGATTTTGACGATTTTTTGCCGATTTATGCTTCTATGACTAAAACAATAAACAAAGGGCGAAAAAACAATTGCTCCTATCTTAATGTGCAATTGCTCTTGTATGAATATGTTTGGTGTGGGTTTTCGATCATCTGTGATTTATGTATGATTCTTAAGTGTTTTTCTAATAGTTCTTTTACAATTTTCCTATTTTCTCTATAATATTTAATGGGACATTATGTAGCTTGAATTTTGAATTGAGAAGCCAACTGTTACATACAATTTATTGTTACACCTTGTCTAGATATTGATAGAATTTAAGATAAGCAAGAATATGCTGCAAACTCAAAACTACACATGAATTTGACTTGAACCAGGTTCTTTACTTTGAATATTCCTTGTAAGTAATTTCACATACATAGATGTCCATATTTAAACTTTTTGGGTGAAGGGAAATTGCAAAATACCTATTAGGAAAATAATTAACAATCACAGGAAAATGACAGATATTGGAAAACCCACATTAAATAGAACTTTAAAATATGGAGAATAGAACAGGAAAACTATGATAATGAATAGTTTGGTATGGGGAATTGGAAAAAAGAATATCATGAAGAATAGTTTGTTATGGGGAGGTTCAAACAACTGAGAAAAAAAGAATATATCATAAAACATATTGGTACAAGACAAAAAGTGAAATTGGAAAAGAGCTATTAGGAAAACACTTAAGAATCACAGCTGTCTTGCCAATTCAAAATTTGAGCTACATTATTCCCCACTAAATATTATAGACAAAATAGGGAAATTGTAAAAGAACTATGGGGAATTAAGAAAAAGAATATCATGAAGAACAGTTTGTTGTGGGGAAGTTTAAAAAGATGAGGAAGAAAAAATATAATGAAACATATTGATATAAGACACTGCCATCCCACGTAATTAGCAAGCTTGACCCCTTACATAAATAGACCTAGAAATTTTGTTCCAGGGAGCTTCAAGCAGATCAAGAAAAAAATAATATCATGAAACATATTGATACAAGACTCGAGCTATGTTCTTTGTTAATAAATATTGAATACAAATAGAGAAATTGTATAAGAGGTGTTAGAATAACAATTATTTGCTACAAGTTGTTTTACATGGGTATTTTGCATAAATGATTTGTGTACAATATTTAATTCCAAGCAATGTAGCTCGAATTTATAATTAAGCGTGTGGTGCTATATGCATTTTCGACAGATTGTTGCATCGTATAATTGTTGTCATAGCCTAAAGAAAATAGGTATCGCGATAAAGAATTGGGTTTAAATAATTGTTTTTCCAGGCTAAAAAGATATGTGTATAAGTGTGGAGGGAAAAATAGTTTGGTGGCTTTTAAGTGTTATTCTAATAGCTCTTTTATCTATTCAATTGTATATTTTTAATTTGAGAAAAAAGGAATATCATGAAACATATTGGTATAAGAGAAGTGAAATTGGAAAAGAGTTATTAGGAAAACACTTAAGAATCACAAGAAAATGACAAATGTTCTAGAACCCACATTAAATAGAAGTTTAAAATTTGGAGAATAGAACAGGCAAACTACGATAATGAACAATTTGTTATGGGCAACTGGAAAAAAGAATATGATGAAGAAGAGTTTGTTGTGGGGAAGTTGAAATAGATGAGGATCAAAGAATATAATGAAACATATTGATATAAGACATTGGTAGCCCACATAATTACCAAGCTCCACCCCTTACATAAACAAACCTGGGTAGTTTGTTTCAGGGAGCTTCAAGCAGATTAGGAAAAAAACAATATCATGAAACATATTGATACAAGATTCGAGCTATGCTCTTTGTTAATAAATATTGAAGAGAAATAGAGAAATTGTATAAGAGGTGTTAGAATGACAATTATTTGCTACAAGTTGTTTCACATGGGTATGTTGCATAAATGATTTCTCTATAATATTTAATGGCAAGCAATGTAGCTCAAATTTACAATTAAGTCTGTGGTGCTATACACATTTTTCAAAGATTTTTGCATCATATAATTGTTGTCATGGCCTCTAAGAGACAATAGGTATGGTGATAAAGAATTGGGTTTAAATAATTGATTTGGAAAGTTGAAAAGATATCTATATAAGCGTGGAGAAAAAAATAGTTTTGTGGCTTATAAGTGTTATTCTAATAGCTCTTTTATCTGTTCAGCTTTATATTTTTAGCTAACATGCTATTTGTTTGAAGTTTCCACTAGGATTTTCATCAGCTCGGTTGTGAATATTAGGATTTGTCGTCTAATAGCTCTTTTACAATTTCTCTATTTGTTTGTAATATTTATTGGCAGACAATCTAGGTTGAATTTATGTCTATATATATGTATTGAATTCCTCGTTTGATATTTTAAAAAACACATATAGACAAAAATATATATCGATATATACAAACCAAGACCAATGTGTCTCATTTGAGAATGCAACATCAATTTATATATGCACATGTATATCTAAATAGTTGTGTATGCTATCTTTATTTTTATTTAGGTAGACTTGATTTGAAAGGAGTTAAAATATCATATGTAAGTATTATTTAGCTTACATGAGAAAATTCCTACAATACAACCATAGCATTAAATGATATAGCATTGAGATGTTGTTAATAATAGAGCATTTAATGGTGCAATATGTGTAAGATGTTCATAAGAAATCTGTAAAATTGATTCTGCCTTGGCAGTGAATGCCCCTATTCAAACTAAATACATTCAAAAAGCATCGAAAATAGTGTAGCTTACATTGGATTGTTGCTACCATCTTGATTGCCATTGTCCAAGCAACACAAGCAATCATTTCCCATTCCACTTTAGTGTTTGAAGGTTCCCAAGAGTCCCCCTGTGGCGTATATAATTTAATAAGCTCTGAAGTTAAAAACATGTTGCTTGTTTGCATAACTTTTTCCCTTTGTTTGCCCTTAGCTTTGCACGCTATGTAGATCCCACATGGAGCTGATACTGTGCATCTTTTGCATTGTAACCATTGACATAGGAGCAATTGTAGATTAATAACTCCTCCCCTTGAAATTTATGAAGACAATAAACATCTAGACTGGATTTTCCCTCAATTGATTGGCTGAGAAGTCTATAAATTCAAGCCTTTTGTTCCCTATAGTAATGCCTTACTTTGGAGTAGAAAATATCCTATAGGAAACAAAAGGTTTGAATTCGTACCCTTCTTAACTAGACAATTGATGGAAAATTCAATCTTGATGTTTGCTCTCTTCATAAATTTCAAGGGGACAAGTTACATAGTGATGAAAAAGTATGGTATACACATCTATTTAGATATAGCAGTGCGTATATAAATAGGTGTATACATGTGTACATATGGATATATATATATATTTGGTGATATGTGTGTGTTTTTAAATGTGGAGACAAAGGGGCGATTCAATGCATATATGTACTTAATCATTTCTAGTCTTATTGTTGTATAACCTATTGTTTTGTTAAGAAAGGGCGAAAGGACCAGCTAGCAACATATACAAATATATGCGTATAGCTATATGTAGAAATATAGTAAAATAATAAAAAACTACATAGATACATATATAAGCAACCTCAAAGATAAACAAATACATATAGGGTTATATCGATATGCATTTGTCATTTTTATTCTTGTTGATGTATCCCCTAGTGTTTTGATAGTATTAAAAGTGCATTTTGTGTTATTGTTTATTTATGTTAATCTAATTGAAAACAAAACACTAAATGAAACCTTAATCTAAAGAAAGCTAAATGAAATAAAAGAAAACAAAGTTTTCTTCAAAGCCGTCCCATTTTCCTCTATCTCCAGGAATTTGAAGTTGCTGCTCTCAGATTTGATGTAAGCTTCTCCAAATAGCTGCTGTAGAACGAGTATACAAATGAAAACTACTAATCTATATGCTGGTAGAGTGAAATTGTGAACAGGGGCTGTAGATTATGCACAGGGGCTGTGAATGAAATGTATCATGATATGCTACTATGCTATGAAATAAAATGAAAGTGAATGCTAAAAAGGCTTATGCTATGGATGCTTAAGAGCTATTTGACTATAGTTTCTCTGCTAAAAACTTCTATATGATTTGGAGTTCCCGACAGTTGTATTTATAGATTTTTGCAGGCTCAATCCCGACTGGCAAGAATCTACGGCTGTGAGATTGTCTGGTAAATTTGAATGGTGAGAGATGGAGAGGTTGAGAAGAAAATGGGAGAGGTTGAGAGGTTGGAGAGAAGGATGGATTCCTGTCTTCAACCCACGGGAACAAGCCTGCACAGAAACAGAAGAAATTAAATTTTCTGTTTGGGTAGTTTGTTTCACGGGTGTTGAAGATAAATCCCAAAATTAATTAAATAAATAAATTTATTTAATTTGATTTTATTGCATTTTGATTTTTGATTTTTATAGTATGAAAGATTTAATTAAATATTTTAGAATATTTAATCATGATGTGACTTTAGAAGAATATGAAATTTAGAAGATTTAATTAAATATTTTATGAATATTTAATTATAAATAGATATTTAGAAGAAGAAGAATATTTTAATCTTTATTTGAATAAGATATTCAAACTAAGATTATATGATAATTAATATAAATAAATCGTAATATTTATTTAATTAATTAAGAAATGAATACGAAAAGATGATTAAATAAACTTATTTATTTAATCAAAATAAAAGAATGAAGAAATATAAATAAATTATTTAAATTTATTTATACGCAGATAGAATTTGAAGATTTTAATTAAATATTAAAAATATTTAATTAATTACTAGACAATATGATGTGACCATTTTAAGGTGTATACATTTTGCCCCTCTTTGAAGTAATGTGTTTTATGCATTGCTTCAAAGAATTTTGAAATTTGCCCCAAATATTGACTGTTGAAATGTTGATAGGTATATGCCCCCGCGAACGATGAATCGATTTTTGAATTTTTTTTTTGAATTTTTGAAATTTTGAATTTTTATGGATTTTTATGAAATTTTTCAATTTTTATGATTTTGAAGATGTCGATTCATCGTTCGAAACTAATGATTTGAAAAAAAAATTGACCCGAAGAGATATGAAATGAAAATTTGATGAAGAAATTGCCCCTGCAATGTTAAAATATGATAAAATGCCCCAATTTTGTATTGATTGTGATGCCCTGATTTGATGATGTTTGTCTGATAAATTTGTTCCCAAGGTCGTTGGAAAACAAATAGTAGTTGAGAAATTTGCTTTTAAAGTTGTTAAAAACAAATAGTTGTTGATAGGTTTGTTTCTAAGGTCGTTAAAAACAAACATGATTTTGATAAATTTGCTTTTCATGATGATGAAGAACAAATGATTTGATAAGTTTGCTTCTAAAGTTGTTAAAAACAAACAGGATTTGATAAATTTGTTTTCCATGATGACGAAAAACAAATAGTTGTTGATTTGATTTGATAGGTTTCGATTGATAAGTTTGCTTCCAAAGTTGTTGAAAACAAACAGTAGATTTGATAAATTTGCTTTCAAAGTTGTTGAAAACAAACAGTCGAATCATGTATTCCAATTGGATTGATTTGATGATCCATTTTGATTTGAATGATGGTCTGATCTTCTGATGTTATTGACAATTTGTTCTTCTGATGTAGGAGCAGGTGGTATGAGACCAACAAAATCTGGGGTAGCACCTCATAGTGTTTTCATGTGATCAGCTTTGATTTTTATTTTATTGAGACATTGTATACTTTGCCAGCTTTTGGGAAAATCTATAAATGCAAAATGCAGATTCTAACATGAATGCAATCTATACTGATCATGTAGGTTATCCCTACAATATTGCCATTTGGAGAGCTTATTTGTGCTTTTTGTATCATCATAGAGCATTGAAATGTTGAAAGTTAATACAAGCATCAAAGGGTATGTTAGCACCAGTGATGACCTGAGTATTACTTTCATGATTTTTGATATAGCAAGTTAATACAAGCATCTAGGTATAATTGAACCGAGATGACCTGAGTATTGCTTGCATAAACAGACAAGAGTTAACCCATTTCCCATGCAAATTCTGAAATGCCATCAATGATACGTAGTAGAGCATGTCTCGTGACCAATTTGCATAGTACTAATGATTTCCTCGCAAACAACAAACAAAGAAAAATCATACTCCTTCCTTGCTTTTCTAGTTCAGTACATCATCAAATTGCTCCAGAGATATGATAGAAAATCAAACAACCATTCAAATTTTGCCTAAAATATTCCAAACATTATTCAGATTAAGATCATCCAACTTTGGTTATTATCATTGATGTTCTCATTTCAATAGTTGTTTGGATCATTTTGCTTTGATGTCAATTGGCATTGAATAAGCATGTTGTGATTGATTTGATACGGCAATGTTTATCGTGTTTTGTCAAACTATTTTATGTCTGTTTGTGATGTTCGAAAAGCTCGTTGCCCCTCTTGCTTGTTCAGTCTATGTTGCTGCCCCCAGTGTAAACACAACCTGAATAGTATGGATATGTACAAATTTCATCAAGCCATGATGAAACATAAAGATTCCTATCATATGATATGGATATGAAAGATATGTATAGATGATAGATATGAATAGATATGGTATGAAAGATATGGATAAGATATATGATGTTCAAGAAGATCCTTAACCTTGTCAAGATCAAAGGTGGAAATGTAAGGAATGGGCATAGAGAGGATAATGACCATGAATGATAAGATGGATGAAACTTGTTCCTAAGTGTAGAGTACAAGAGGAATATGGAAGATAAGATATGCATGATAGGGAGATAGAGGAAGGACTTAAGCATCAAGTTTCACAACCAAATATCCCTCTAATAAACCATGGTAATGGGAATTAGAATCCTAAATGTTGGCAGATTAATGATATGATGGAAGAATCTAAGGACTTATACAAAAGTTTGGATTAAAGAAGAATGATGGGGGGTGAATGTTGGATAATGGATAGGAGTTTGGAAGACCTGTTGATGGATAGATGGAAAAGTTGGAAAGATCAACATTGACACACACCTTGAAGGGCGGTGGAGTGATGGAGGAAAAATGGATTTGGAAGGTGGTAGGTTATTAGATGGAAAATTGGAGGAAACTTTTGGATTAGCAAATTTGGATGCCAATTTAGAGTTTATTGCTTTTATGAGACTTTTAGGAATCCACATGAATTTTGACTTTGAGTTTTTCTTTGTGGACCTTTGTGGCCGTTGACATTTTTCTTTTTGATTTATGGACCTTTGTGGTCTTTGAAAATTGCCTTTTCTCTTTGATGGGCCTTTGTGACCTTTGGAAATTGCCTTTGCTTTGATGGGCCTTTGTGACCTTTGGAAATTGCCTTTGCTTTGATGGGCCTTTGTGGCCTTTGAAAATTGCTTTTTGATTTTTTGGATCAAATTTTCTTTTATTTTTGCATGACTCTTCGAGGAGACATGTTGATCCTTTGATACATGTGGATTTTGATATAGAAGCTTTTCATATTTGGCATCCAAATTGCTTCCAATAGGAATGGGAGGGGTGGATTGAGGTGAATGATATGGAGGTATGATGGATGAGTTAATGAAGGAAGAATTTTGAAAGTGGATCAAGGATGTGTGTTTTTGTTGTTCTTGAAGAATAGGAGATGGAGAAATGTGGGACCCTAATATGGATGGAAGGGTTGATGAGCTAGGGTTGGAATGATAAGGACCAAGGATAGATGGAAGGTTTGATGAACTAGGATAAGGACCTAGGATAGATGGAGTTTTTGATGGACTAGGATAAGGACCTAGGATGGATGGAGAGTTTGATGGACTAGGATAAGAACCTAGGATGGATGGAGAGTTTGATGGACTAGGATACCTAGGTTGAGCATGAGGAGTATAACCAAGGCCATAAGAATATGGATGTGCTTGGACAAAAAGGGGTTCTAGGATACCTTGCTCATGAAGGCCTAAACCTTTTCCTTTATAATTCATAATTTCACACATTCGTTTACCAATGGGATATGTATTGTTTGTGAAACAAGATGCGAGTCCATTGTGAAGAGGATATGATATGGATGAGAGGATAGGTTTTGGAAGTAAACCAGAATGGATAAAGGTGGAGGATCCCAATTTATAGGTGTGGGGTTCATGGATAACTTGAATAGGTGTGATAGGCTCTTGACATGGGGATGATGGGGTGTTTTGATCTTGACTTGGAAAAGGATTATGAAGTGGTATGAAAGACATATCTTGATCATGAGAAGGATAATCATCTTCATGGGATGAAAGGGTATCCTTGAATGGAAGATTATATTGATCTTGATGAGGAAGGGAATCATGAAATTTTGGAGAAATCATATCCTGATCATCAATTGGTAAGACATCATTAGATAGGATGGAAGAAATATCATGCTCTTGTAATGCAATAGAATCATGGGATGGTATGGATTGATTAGATGATGTGGAAGAAGAACTTGGAAGAACATTTTGTTCTTGAGATGGAAGAGGATTATCATGGGTGAATAATGAAAGGAGGGGATCATCATATGGTCCTTGAGAGATGGGATCTTGATCAAAGATAGGAAGGGTTTGTAGAATGTTTTGATCAAGATGTGTAGATTGAAATGAATCATTGGATGTAAAGGATATGATAGAAGAAGGTGATTGAATGAAATCGTTATCTTGAGTGAAAGAATCATGAGGTTCATTTGGAATTATGGGGGATGAAGATAAATGCATGACATGATAGGATTGGTCAATTTTATTTGAGGGCTTAGATTTGGGCTTCTTATGTAACCTTTGCAAAAATTCAAAAACATTGAATTTGGATGATTTTGCTTTTGGAGGAGAAGAGGTTACATTCATATTTCCGTCAAAGGACTTCATAGTTGTATCCCCTTGTATTTCCTTGATTTGCCTTTGGAGTGCTCTTGTTTGTTGGGGAAAACTACTAAGATCATTTAATGGAGTTTTAGTCTTTTTAGGATCTTCCTTAATTTTCTCCATATTGTAGTTAGAGGGCAATTTGGCATCTTGGTTTGCTAAGAAAAGAAAGTAGCCTTCTTTATCTCGCTCTAACATCTTGTCCAAAATTATGTGAAACTGTGGATCCTGTTCAACTTCTTGAATCATTTCATCGGTTATCTCATTATTTGAACTATTCCCAGTATGAAACCTATGAAAAAGATTTTGTTCCCTATCACCCATGTTGTAAAGTGGACAATAGGCATATACTTTTGAAATGTTTTTCTAGACTTAGATCATAGTTTTATAAGTTCAAAAATGATGATGTCTTGATCTGATAAGATGAAAATCTTATGATATGATCAAATGACGTTTCTAACTTTTGATTGTGGCTTCCAAGATGAAAGGATATCAGAATCCTGTTGGGGAAGTTGAATAAATAATCAAAAACTTGTTTGAAAAGATGCACTATTTTGAGATTTGATCCTAGTCTTGAAAAATGATAAGTGTGATCAATGTAATTGTGAGTTTTAGATGATCTTTACTGAATTAATGTATTGAAAACACATCAAGCAAGTTGTAGAATAGTTGTTTTAAGCCCTATGCTAAACAAGAAGTGTATGACCAAAATGTTGTTCAAAAATTGTTTTCACAGGTTTTACACATGATAAGCACTTCAAACAGACTCACTCTTAGTTCTCAGTAGGTCATCATAGTAATCAACAGCCCACATCTTAAAACTGCGTCGACTCACACAGCCATGTCACCCCCGAAAGGGCGCCCGTGTTTTTGTCTTTTCCAGGTGTGTACTTAGAGTGACAGAAGTGGATACCGGATCCCCTGAGCAAACAATCCTTGGCAATTATATGGTGAGTATCTTGGGGGTAGATTCTTCCCTCCCCTGCACTGTGATTAAAATGATGTTCGGAAACTGACTCGGTAAGATACTACACTAGGTTCGTAGTAAGGGTTTCCGTTCAGTGCGGCAAATGATAGACTCCCTCGAGAGACCTCCCTACCTTTAGAACAAAGGCTTTGGGGATGGTTATCAATGCACACTACCGTCAAAAGAGGGTTTCCCCAATTTTTCTTTAAATTTTAGAGTGGGGTGGAATAGCCTGGCTTTGGCTTGAACCCACTTGAGTCGTTCCTCTTGGGTGAGTACTTTTTCTCACAAGAGCAGGCTCTCTACAAGGTTTTAATAAAGCTGTAAAATGCATAAAGGGAAATAGGTGAGTTTGGCATTTTGATCACCCAGTTAAAGGGAGAGCATAGGCCTATCACCGAAGACAAAGCAAACAAAGATTCAGTTTTTAAGCACCAAATGAAAATTTTCTAAACTAAGTGAAGATGTTGCTTCACATAAAAAGAAAATTCATTTTAAGCCCAAAATGAAAGATGAAGTGCCTACCCTAGGATTGCTTCATTCTACCTTAGATGACTACCCTAGGATTGGTTAATTTTTACTTTAAATGACTACCCTAGGATTGGTTAATTTTTACTTTAAATGACTACCCTAGGATTGGTTAATTTTATCCTTAAAAATTATTAACTGTCCACGGCTGCGTCAGAATCAGTTAGACTAATTTACAGTTACAGATTATAGAATACACTGCCTTTAAAAAGTTGCGCTGCAACAGACATTATAGGCGCTATAAAATTAATTACGGGCGCTGCAAAAAGCTTTACGGGCGCTGCAATAATTATCAAGGGCACTGCAATAGTTTTCAAGAGCACTGCAAAAAAATTTACAGGCACTGCAATAGTTATCAAGAACGCTGCAATAGTTATCAAGGGCACTGCAATAGTTGTCAAGGGCACTGCAACAGTCTTCAAATGCACTAAACTGGAGATGACATTCCCGAAACGTGTTATCTGCGCTATTCCGATGTTTTTACCTGTAACCTGTCAAAAGAAACTGCAAATAAAACATTAAAAAGGGGGCAAGATCCCCACGGTGGGCGCCCAAAATGTGTTATTATTTATTTATGTTAATCTAATTGAAAACAAAACACTAAATGAAACCTTAATCTAAAGAAAGCTAAATGAAATAAAAGCAAACAAAGTTTTCTTCAGAGCCGTCCCATTTTCCTCTATCTCCAGGAATTTGAAGTTGCTGCTCTCAGATTTTATGTAAGCTTCTCCAAATGGCTGGTGTAGAACGAGTATACAAATGAAAACTACTAATCTATATGCTGGTGGAGTGAAATTGTGAACAGGGGCTGTAGATTATGCATAGGGGCTGTGAATGAAATGTATCATGATATGCTACTATGCTATGAAATAAAATGAAAGTGAATGCTAAAAAGGCTTATGCTATGGATGCTTAAGAGCTATTTGACTATAGTTTCTCTGCTAAAAAATTCTATATGATTTGGAGTTCCCGGCAGTTGTATTTATAGATTTTTGCAGGCTCAATCCCGGCTGGCAAGAATCTACGGCTATGAGATTGTCTGGTAAGTTTGAATGGTGAGAGATGGAGAGGTTGAGAAGAAAATGGGAGAGGTTGAGAGGTTGGAGAGAAGGATGGATTCCTGTCTTCAACCCACGGGAACAAGCCTGCACAGAAACAGAAGAAATTAAATTTTCTGTTTGGGCAGTTTGTTTCACGGGTGTTGAAGATAAATCCCAAAATTAATTAAATAAATAAATTTATTTAATTTGATTTTATTGCATTTTGATTTTTGATTTTTATACTATGAAAGATTTAATTAAATATTTTAGAATATTTAATCATGATGTGACTTTAGAAGAATATGAAATTTAGAAGATTTAATTAAATATTTTATGAATATTTAATTATAAATAGATATTTAGAAGAAGAAGAATATTTTAATCTTTATTTGAATAAGATATTCAAACTAAGATTATATGATAATTAATATAAATAAATCGTAATATTTATTTAATTAATTAAGAAATGAATAAGAAAAGATGATTAAATAAACTTATTTATTTAATCAAAATAAAAGAATGAAGAAATATAAATAAATTATTTAAATTTATTTATACGCAGATAGAATTCGAAGATTTTAATTAAATATTAAAAATATTTAATTAATTACCAGACAATATGATGTGACCATTTTAAGGTGTATACACATTTCTATTCTTGTTGTTGTATCTCGTGTTATTTCTTTAGTTTTAGAAGTGGAATGGTTATAGATCGATATTTCTAAGTTATCTACCAATTTCCATTGGGATGTTGCAATACATTAATCTTTTATTTTAATTGTGAAATAAAGCTATCAATTAGTCAACTAGAATTGTAACATTTTTCCTCTGAAAAAAGTTCCCAAAACTATGTCTATGGAATTAGGTTTTATGGATGGGTCTCTGAGCCCCCCACTATTGATTTGTTGAGATGTACCATGGTTCTCATTGTGGAGTCCGACTTTGAGGGTGTGAACCATCGGCCTTCAGATCCTGATTCTGTAAGTATAAATTTCCTTTTTGTTATACCTGTTGCAAATTAGGTGTAATTGTTTCTAGTTTTCTTCGCTTTAAGGTGTAGACACACATGGCTAGACCTGGCAAAGCATATAGATGTGCAGGGAGATATAGATTGATATTTTCCAACATATAAAAACATCCCCTTCATGTATATGTATATGTATGTGTATGTGCATGTGTATCCATATGTATATGTATGTGTATGTGTATGTGTATGTGTATGTGTATGTGTATGTGTATGTGTATGTGTATGTGTATGTGTATGTGTATGTGTATGTATATGTATATGTATGTGTATGTGTATGTGTATGTGTATGTGTATGCATATGTATATGTATATGTATATGTATATGTGTCCCTATTGGCGGTGACTTGACCCAATTTTTTTATGACGACATGGAGCTTCGTGATTATGTGGGTTGGCATTGGTGGAGTTGGTGGCCTTGATATGCGAAGGGTTAATGGTGAGTGATTGCCCATGTGAGGGTTAATGCTTCCTGTCATTGTTGTATGCATATATGTATATGTATATGTATGTATATGTATATGTATATGTATGTGTATGCATATGTATATGTATATGTATATGTATATGTATATGTATATGTATATGTATGTGTATGCAAATGTATATGTATATGTATATGTATATGTATATGTATATGTATATGTATATGTATGTGTATGTGTATGTATATGCATATGTATATGCAAAAGCTTAATGGTAAGTGTTTGCTAGCGCAATTGTCTATGCATTTTGTCATTGTTGTGCGGTGGTGGCGGTTGAAGTAAATGCAATATTCAATGTTGTAGTGTGGGAAAGTATACTTTGATTAAGTTGTATTGTTGAAAGAGTAGAATATGATAGATCACATATGAAGACAATAGATTACCCCCTACTTTGTTATTGTGTGATGTGTGATGGAATTCCATGAAATTCTGCTTGGGTGTTCCATAATGTCCTTTGTCATTATATTCTTTTAAATGGGGGATATAACAATAGTGAAATAGTGAAAATGATCAAGACACAAAAAGTTGTAAAATCCTTCTGTATATATTTTTATATATCGCAATGTTCATACTATGTTATTCATTTTGTGATCATCCATACATATACATTTATATGCACATGGATACACATATTTTTTTACATGTTTATGTGTAATTACTACTTTAAATATATCTATGGTTATACATGTATATTCATATATGCTAATATGGTCGAGCTTGTATGTATACTCCTAGGTTGTGTGAGTACATTCAAGTTACACAACCCAATCACTTGCCAAATTTAGAAAGGGTAAAAAAAAACAACGAAACCATTTGTACTATAGCCAACATAGAGAGGAAATTTATGTGAAGTGCCATACAAAATACATGGAGCAAAGGCTAGTTGACCCATGCACAACTACTGCTCTGCCTACTGCCAATCTTCCCTCATAGTGCCCATTGGCAATGGTATATGCCACCCCTTATAAACAATCTCAGAGCAATCCCCCTGCTACACCAGGACAACAACAATGCTTGAAAGAAATATTCAATGATTGCTACCTTTCTACGGTGAAACAATTTTGACACTGCATAGATGCACTATCAAACCTCTCTATTTGTCAGATATGTAGAGAAAGCTACATAGGGATGCAAACTTGTATGTCGGGGTCAGCAACAACATGTGTAAGATGCTATTCTGAAAAAGGCACCCATCACTTTAGCTCTACAAATGGCATGGACCCAGGCCCACAACCATTGTTGCTAAAAAACTAACACAGGTTGAAGAAATGCTTATTGCTAGAGTGGCTCCGGTTTTGCAAGTGTCCCACACTAGAGGAGGTCAATTTAAATACAGTGGTCACATGATAAGCTTTCCTCAAGATATCTAGAGCATAGAAAAACTTTTGTTGTGCCGCTTGCAAGACCTTGAGGTTGTCATAGTACGTTGAACTACTATTGAAGGTGGTAATTACAATCGCTATGTTAATAAACATCATGTCATGGATGCATTGAAATGCAAAATTCAATATGACAAATATTATAGTGATGTTGAGATTGATGTTGATGCTCTTAATATGTTACCTAATGTTGTTGTTGATGTGTCCAATTTCTCGCATACAATAGAGCAAGTTTCCAATGAAGACCTAATGCCATCAACTAGCTCAACAAATGTTGCTCAGGATGAAAATGGCTCTTCAAACTTTTCATCATTTATCCCTTCCTTGCCAATGCTAAACAAGAGCTCCAAGCAATCAAACAAGTATTAAAATTTGAAAAAAAAAAAGACTAGAATATTTTGTGTTGGCCTGAAATTAGCTCCTCTCCTGTTAATGAATACAACACTGAAGGTTTATTTACAATGGCCTTTCAAACATTGTTTCCCACTGGAGCAACACTTCCCCTCCAACCAAGGAATGTTCAAATCCACTTGCATGAATATGTCCTCCACTTAATGAGATATTTTCACCACAGATTTGGAAAACATGTCAAGTTTAGGTATTTCCTCTACAATTTGATAATGAGACATCGCAGCTAGCAAACTATTTTTGTCTTTGTTAGAGCAAACCTAGAAGACAAAATCCCTAGGCCATTATTTGCATTGTGTGAATTCCTTCAAGCTGCTACTGATGGCCAAATAGTTGAACAGCTAATGCGTTTTGGTGCATTGTTGCACAAGACCTATTCTTTTTGGAGCTCTTGTTAGGCCGAACTCTCTACAATGATTGAACAACTTGGCATACCTACCTTTTTTTCACTTTAAGCTGTGTAGACACAAAATGGACTAACCTACAAAATGTTTTCTCTTTTGTGGCTCGATTGGTGATGGAGCCCTCAACAAAGACACTCATAGATAGTGTTGTTCAAAATCCACATATCACGTCTTTATATCTCCATCATAAATTATCATTTTTTTGTGAAGAGGTGATTGAAAAGCTTTTGCATGCAAAATATTATTGGTATAGATATGAATGGCAGCATTGTGGCTCTGCACATGTGCATGGATTTTTATGGCTTCCAGAAGCCCCCAACATGGACACTCTTGATTGGTCCAATGACCATGATGTTACCATGACAAGGCCCTTTTTTGATAGATATGTTTGAGCTTGGAATCCACGTTGCCCTGCACAAAGATTGCTCAGAATGTATTATTGTTCTGAAGAAAATCCATGCTTGCTTTCCACAAGCCAAATTCTTTCTAGTGATCCATTCATACATTATGAAGAGCTACTAAATACAGTTCAAAGGCACACAAAACACTCTAAATATACTTGTTTAAGGAAAAAAGGAGAGACATTATAATGTCGGTACAAAGCACCTTGGTAGCAACAACTTACATCTACATTGACATCTGATGTTGAGACTAAAAAATCCTACAAGCCAGCAAGAAATGATGATTGCCTAAATATTCACAGCCCACCCATGCTTGCAATCTGGTGTGCCAATGTTGACTGTTATCCAGTTGTTTCTAGACAAATCATTTTAAATTATATTTCTCAATATGCAGCTAAATCTGAGAAGAAATCAGAAAATTATCTTGATATGTTTCAAAAAAACTTGAAAATACAAATATAGTTGAGGATAGAGCACTGCTTGCATATCAAAAATTCATGATGAATATTCTTGTGGAGCGTGACATCCTCGCATAGGAGATGTGCCATATGTTGCAGAAATTGCCTCTTCTCACTTCAAGTCGGTAATATATTCATTTGAATGTTAGTAAAAAACATGGTTCTGTATAAATAAAGATGATGCTAATGAAGACCTGCCAACAAATTATATTCATTTCTATATGCAAAGGCCTCCAGAGCTAGTTGGTGTATCCCTAATTGACTCAGACTACTTATATACACATTCAGAGCAACACATAAAGGCTAAATGGAAACTGAGACACCAACCTACAATTGTCCTTGTGTACCCATTGTTCAAGACTGTTCCCATTGAAGATATAAAAATATTTGAGACATTTTGTTGGACTGAACTTATGTTATACAAACCTTTCTAAAACATACAAACAGATATAGGTCTTGCAAAACAAGAGATCATACAAAATTGGAATGTTTTAAAAATAACTGGTTATCATCCTTGGCATGTTAATAGACTTCTAGTTGCATCCACAATTGAAGAAGAACATGGCAGTGATACTGATGATTTGAAGCTTCGACGTTCTATGGATGAATATGAATGAGAATTTTTCTCTCGGCTTGGTGCAACTACTAACTTCAGTATAAATCAACTTTAGCTGTTGGGTAGGTGAGACTTTGATATGAACCATTCATGGAATACAAACCATGTGCCTGAACAACTTCATAATATTGCTTAAATGCAGTTCATCCCATCAACAGGGCACATCGTGAGCAAGCTACAATACAAATTTTTCCTATAAATACATCATCCCATTAGCTTTCACCAAAACAAAAATTGACTCTTCAAATCATCCAGTCCCATCGCATGCAACCTTTCCCCAAAGACCCTCTTCGCATGATCATTCAAGGGACAGCTGGTACTGGAAAATCCTTTTTGATAAATTGTATTAGACAACAAATAAACACGTCTACTACTAGATCCAATAGCCTTTTGCTCACATTGGCCCCCACAGGTGTTGCTGCATACAACATATGTGCCTCCACAATCCATACAGCCCTACGGATCCCCATAAAGGATATGAATCCTTTGCAAGGTCGGGCGTTGGCAATATTCCAAGAATAATTTAAATATATTCAATACATTTTGATAGATGAAATGAGTTTTCTAGGCCCAAAGTTGCTATTGAAAATAGATAGTCGATTGCGCCAAGCATTCCCTGATAACCAGAGGGAGCCATTTGGTGGTGTTTCCATCATCCTTGTTGGTGATCTTGCCTAGTTTCCACCTATCAGGGATACCCCTATTTATGCTTCACGGTCATTAGTGGGTGGTAGCCTTATGGCATACTTTCACATTCTCGATCACATTGGATACTATTTTATGCCAAAAAGGAGATAGCCCTTATGAGCAAAATTTTTGGGAAATTCTTCTCCATATAAGAAATGGCGAGGCTCTCCATGATGACTAGGAAGAGCTTAAGAAACAAACAAATAAAATGCTCTTAGCCATAGAAAGAGAATAGTTTGATATTACCACACATTTGTTCGCCACAAATGACTTAGTCATATTCCACAACAAAAAAATGATCAAACAGTTAAACCTACCCATAGCCATTAGTATTGCTCGAGTAGCACAACAACAAACATCTGATCATGGAGATGATGACCAGCTTCTCCCAGAATTGCTACTTTGTGTTGGTGAACAGGTGATGCTAACAACAAATTTATGGATTCAGGCTGGCCTCGTCAATGGATCCCTTGGTCTTGTTACAACTATTGTGTACAATGCACATTGTAAACCGCCAGATCTATTTGACTATATGTTATTGTTCACTTCCAAAATTACATTGGCCCACCATGGGACCCAGAAAACCCAAGAGATATCCCCATCCTAGCTATAACTTGGGGTAGTCAAACACAAATCCCACTCACCATGGCATGGGGAGTCACAATACATAAAGCAAAAGGCTTAACATTGGACAGAGCAATGATAAACATAGGCAGCAAAGAGAGGAGAGGGTTGACTTTTATAGCTATCTCTCATGTTAAATAAATTGAAATAATTTGCATTGATCCAACATTCTCATTTGAAAGATACTCCAAGCTTAGCAACAACAAATACATTGCTAGACGTCGCAGTGAAGAGGTGCGGTTGGAACAACTCCAACCCTTGCCAAATTCTTCTGCCCCAACTTGTGCACCAGCTTATAGAAAAGGCTCCAGAACAATTACTCTTGTATTTGGTCCAAATAGTATACAATCCTCTTTTCAAGGATTTCTAAGCTAAATTTTATAGAACCATAATATGTAATAATTTGTGCAACATGGGTATAATACCAAACATCGACAAAGATAGTAGGCAAGAATAAGCAAAGGACAAGACTTTAGTCAATGCTTTGCATCCTCTTTAGCTTTACACATTGAAGATAATTTTGTTCCTATTTACTATCTTCTCTACCTTCAGCAATACAGTTTTTATGAAATTCAATATGCAAATGTGCACCCATAAATATCAATTTGCTGACTTCCCGTTTCAATAGTTTGTTGAGTCATACTTTTTATAAATGACATTCAGAAGAATACACTCTTTTGTATATTCCACCTATCCATGTTTTTCCAAATGTTTTTAAATTGTATGATGTCAATTCTTTATCAGCATACCTACAGTTCTCTTTCAATCAATTTTAACATGCAGTACTCTACACATACAATTGCATCCCTTACAAATTAATACATATGTAGATACAAACAATTTCAAGTGTCAAAGATGCATAGAGATTCTAACCAGCAATAAGTAGAGCCAACAAGTTTTATAAGTCAATAACATGTTTTGAACATTTAAGTATATTAAACTATATATGCAGATACTCTACAAAACTTTCTCAAAAAAAATTATGTTCTATTTGACTAATAAGTTTAAAATTCTACAACCATGTTGTGTTTTCTATTTTCTCTGCCTACATACCTTGAGTTTTGACATTTGTGCTTCATTCTTTGCTTCCACAGATTCTTATCTCTTCTTGTTAGCTTTTCTATTAGCTTTATTTCATTCAACTAGTTGCAAATGTTTATGTACAAAAAAATTGTTTTGCATCATTTCATTCTTTCACTCTTCCTGTATATTGCATTCAGAAATATATAGTCTTGTCTAGATTGCTTTTTGTTTTCCTCAACTATGATAAAACTCCATGCTATTTGTCATAGGTTGCTCAACCCTATTTACAACGATGGCCGAGGTTGTTGGTTACGCGGTTTTCCCGGCCATGGACCTTGCCACCTTGTTTAGTGGAATCACAATGGCAGGTTTTCGGTGGCGCCATGGTTTGTACACCCCGACATTGTTGCTCAGTGCCACACAAGGGAGTACATGTAATATTTTTTGTTCTAATATAAGGATGTCTATTGTTTTACTTGCATACTAAAATGCCACACTATGTTGATGGTTTCATACTAGGCTACTCAACAAAGCTACCATACACCTCCATTGGATACCAAATTGGAGAGCTTCCCGTCTGTTCCGGCCTGCAGCCTACAGTGTTTCGGCTTCTATTGTCATTGTAAGTCATTTCCCAATGCCTTTTTTCTATTCTATATGCATCTAACCAGTCACATATAGTTTGATATGTTCAAACAAAATGTTGCTTTGCAGCAATATTATATTGGCCTTAATGCAAACATAGATGGAGAACAGGATATGAAGCCCATGTGTCAGACAATTGGTGCGTGAAAGACAACCATAGCTGTAAGCATAAACAAGGTTTGTTTTAGGGTAAAAGCACAAAGTTGTGTCACACTTTATAAAGGAAACGACCGACATTGATCCAACTTTTAAACTTGAATCACTAAAAAGTGGCATATATGTTTTGAATTTTTAAATGATGTAAACTAGTAAAATATGTATTTTTTAGTATATTTTATGTTTATATTTTTAAAAAAACTAAAAAAATAATTTTAAACTAGTTTCTAATAAATTAACACTACAATTTAGGTGCTGATAAAATACTGAAAAATGAAGTTGCATGAGATGTCAAACTTTTTATAGTAATTTTTTTTTTCTTTCAAATTTTTTGTGTGTATTTATAACTTGAAACTTTAGTGCGTGGATTTTTTTTCTAATTTTGATAAATATATATTTTTAAATAAATATTAAAATGTGTGAATCAAAAAGCAGTTGTTTCAATTGGATCAACTTTTATATTAAATATTTATCTAAAATAGAAAAAAATTATACCATCTTGAAATAGATTCTTTTATCTAGTGCATCATATTTTTTTAATTTTTTTTTAATAAGTTTTAGTATTTTTCCTTGGCATAGTAATCCACCTAATATTTTGTGCTAATAACCTACTTTTAGTAAAAATAAAATATAAAATATAAATAATAATTAAACTATTAAAATAAATATATTTTTGAAAACTACACTTATGGATTTACAAAAGGGTATTTTTTATATTTTTTAAAAAAATTATTTACATTAGTAGGAGTTATTGAAACTTCGAGCTTTTCAAATAATTTTATTTTTTTGGTAAATTGGACTCAAAGTGGTGCTCCATATATTTTTAGCCAACAATTTTAGTTGAGAAAGTTGTGGAAATATCTAACTTAGCTAGAATGAATCTTACTAGATCATATGTTTGACCAAAATTGATTTTTAATTAGAAATACTTAAATTAAGTTGTGCTGATAAGTTGGCTGAAAGTGTGACACAACTTTGTACTTTTACCCTTTATAGATTTGTATTTTCTTGAGCTATACATTCAACCCTTTTCTTCCTCCATGGTTAGATAGTCTCCATATATTTGTTGTTATATATACATTCATGCATAGGTTCTTACATGCACTTGACTACAATAAACATTGTTTATTCTACACATTACATTTGTCCATATTCGTATAGTTTCCTTTTCAGCTAACAAAAAAAAAATCTAAATACACTAAAAAATCCTAACCACAGTTGTTTTGACAGAAACCCTTGAGGAAAATTCAAACACATAGCCAATAGGTAAATGGCATCTATTACATAGATTCCTTGTTTTGTATTAATATGTTTCATGATATTCTCTTCCTCTCATCTCTTTGAAGCTATTTGTAACAAGGTCTTTATTGTTGTAGTTTACTTGTTCTATTCTTCAACAAACATAAGATTTACCTCTACCTTTTGACTGGTTTCTTTCTTTTTTGGCCTGTGTGTGCTTCATACCCTCTGCCTACTATTTTTTGTTATATGTGTTCATCCTTACTATTATATGCATTTTATACAATAGAAGATATGTATAAGAAACTCTCCATATCTATGGTCTACAGCTTGTACTCTCCATATGTTAAACTTCCATATAAAATCTGTTTGACATGATCTTCCATTTGACACACTTTAAAACAACTGTTACAAAAACACTTGATAATCACAGGTAAATGACAGGTGGTAAAAAAAAACCACATCAAATACAAGTTTAAAAGAGGTAGAAAAACATACACAGGCCAAAAAAATTGGAAAAAGGCGAATTGTTCCTATTCATAGCCTATTTACATGTGATTCTAAAGTGTTATTGTAATACATCTTGCAACTGTTACATAGGTTGCTTGTCTTATACCAATATGTTTGATGATTCTTTTTTTTGCTCATGTGTTTCAAGCTACTTATAACAAACTGTTAATTGTCGTGGTTATTTTGTTTGGATGCAACATGTTATATGTGTTCTATCAATGTGTTCCATGATATTTATTTCCCCTCATCTGTTTGAATTTCCGCATGAGAAATTGTTCTTCATGGCACTCTTATTTCCACATGCCCATAATACACTATTCATTGTCATTGTTTGCCTCTTATATGCTGCATATTTTAAAATTCTAATAAATGTGGATTTTCTCTATAATATTTAGCACTAGATAAGTGTCATTCTAGTACCTATTATATGAGTTCAAAGAGACTTAATAATCACAGGAAAAGCACAGATGGTTCAAAACCCACATTAAATAGACCTTAACACCATGGACAATTGAATAGGTGATCTACAATAATTAACAGTTTGTTATGAGCAAGTGGATATTGATAGAACACAAGCAGTCTATGTAACAATCAGCTCCTCAATTCAAAATTTGAGCTACATTATTTGGCACTGAATATTATAGACAAAATACAAGAATTGTAAAAGAACTATTATAAAAAAACTTAAGAATCACAGGTAGATGGCACATGATAAAAAACACACATTAAACATATTAATACAACATAACCAGTCTATGAAACAATTGAGTTGTGAATTGAAAATTGAAGCTATGTTCTTTGGCAGTCATTTCATGCTATTCTGTTTTTTCCTAATCTGCTTGAAGCTCCCTGGAACAAACTGCCCATGTCTGTTTATGTAAGGGGTCAAGCTTGCTAATTACATGGGATGGCAGTGTCTTATATCAATATGTTTCATTAAATATTCTTTCTTCCTCATCTTTTTCAACTTCCCCACAACAAATTGTTCTTCATGATATTCTTTTTCTCAGTTCCCTATAGTTGTTTTACAATTTCCCTATTTTGTCTATAATATATAGTGGGGAATAATGTAGCTCGAATTTTGAATTGCCAAGGCAGCTGTGATTCTTAAGTGTTTTCCTAATAGCTTGTAAAAGAGCTATTAGAATAACACTTAACAACCACTAAACTATTTTCATCTGCAAAATCTTCATGCTTTCATACTAGCTCTCTGCATATATATATATATATATATATATATATGCAATTACTCCTATGTTAATATGCAATTGCTCCTATGTTAATGGGTATAATGCCAAAGGTGCACAAAGATAACTACAAACAATAAACGAAGGGAAAAAAATTACTAACCTTGACCATATTTCTTGACAAAAGAAAGAAGATTTAGGTGTAATTTCTCCATCCATATAGAGCCATAATCTCTTTGAAGTCTCCAAAATAGGTATAACGTCAAAGATACAAGCATATAACAAGGAATAATAAGCAGAGAGAAAAAGACATGAACAATAAATTACTCACTCTAACACCTCTTATATAATTTCTCTACTTGTCTTCAATATTTATTGCCAAAGGATGTAGTTCAAATCTTGTATTAATATGTTACATGATATTCTTTTTTTCTCATTTGTTTCAACTGGAGAACCATAAACAAAGCTTCATTTTGCACACTATAGAGACTGTATAATGACTAAAAAGGTGCATAAAGATGCACAGAAATAACTAAAACAATAAACAAAGGGTGAAAAAGTTGCAACAATCTCTCGTTTTAACTGCAATTTGTCCATCCAAAAGACAACGATAATCTCTTTAAAGTCTACATAATGGGTGTAACCCTGAAGATAGAAACATATAAAAAGAAGACATGAACAATAAATTAATCATCTATGCAAAATACCCATGCAAAACAACTTTATCTACATTCCATCCCTAAGATGTGTATGCAAGAATATGTTTGTGAAACATGGGCACATACAACAAGCAATAGCCAGTGACATTTTTTACTATAGTCTTCTCTTGAATGAAGATCACAATGGCTCTTTCAACAATACAACTTAATCAATATATTTTCTTGCACATTTTGGAGCACATCTATGTTCAAACCCTCCAATGAGAATTCAACCTAAAATAATATATGTACATGTATGTATATGTGTATATATATGTATATGTATATGTATATGTATGTATATGTGTATATATGTATGTATATCTATATATATATATGTATACCTTTCCCAAGTTTGCTATTTTGTGGTATATGATAAGAGTCCATGAGATTTTGCGTGGACCTTGCTTATTTTTTGCTCAGGGGTTTGGCTAGACCCCATGAGGCTACATGATGCCAATATGGTTGGGATGAAAACGAGCATGGGTTTACGTGATTATGGATGGCAACTGAACACCACGGTCATGTGCTTCTGAGAGGACAAACAATTTGTTGATTGCATCACATTGTTTATCCCCAGAAGCACATAGCAGTGGTGTACGTTGCTCCATTGAACTAAACCTTTTACAATCTCATGGTTTCCCTACTTTTCTTTTTGTGCATGACTGCATTTTTTGCCTTTTTGGTTATTGGTTGTTAGATGTGCCCATGTTTTGCAAACACTTTTCTGCATATACATTTTAGCCATGCAATGCAAATAGAAGCACTTGCAAAAAAAATAACTATACCTATATATATGTTTTTGAAGTTAGATGCACCTTTTTAGTTATTATACACACTTCTATATACTGCATCTAGGTGTTGCCACAATAGTGGTTTACACTTTTTGGGAGATAGTGATTTTTGCTAAAATCACATATTTTTAGAAAATATAATGATTTAAGCCTTGAAAAAATTTATTTAAAGGATTCCAATTGAAGAGGGTTTGATCAAACCACCTTAGACTAACCCCCCTTGGATAGAACCCCGCTAGTTTTAAACCATACCTATAACAAAGTCTCCTTTACACCTATCAAAATGCTGATAAAAACCACTTTTGATTTACCTTTTCGGGGGTCAAAGAATTCTTTTAAATTTTACTTTTTGTAAGTATGTAGTCCTTGTTATAAGCTTCCAAAAAAGTATAATTTTAATTTAATTAAATTTGATTATTAAATTTTTTTTTTATTTCTTGTGAATGTAGGTTTTTCACCAAAAATCAAGCTCTTTGTTCTACACATGTGGAAAAAAAGAAGATTATAATATATATATATATATATATATATATATATATATATATATATATATATATGTATGAGTGCATCGGATATTGAAGTTCTTGATCTAACAAAAAAAAATCAATTTCGATACATACAAAAAGTTATGTATTATACGGTCCACCTATGTCTGAATTGTAATTGGTTTGACTTTGAAACTTGATTAAGGAAAAAATATTCAATAAAACACATGAAACCAATTGAAAGCACTAGATATCATAGTTACAAATCTAAATTCAAAAAAAATAGAATTTTATCCTTCATGGAAAAAAGGTTGTGTTATACGGTGAGCGTTATTCCTTAAAAATGGTGTCTACCGAAAAAACTAGTTTTTGAAGGAGATGGAAAAAGAAGTGTAATCTGATTCCAAAATTTTTGAAAAAAATATATTTAGAATCTACAGACAAAATATCACAAATCACTAGTTTGCATCATCTTCAAATTCCTCACTGTTTAGCTGTTATAGGTGTTCGAAAGTGAAGATTTAGTTAGAAAAAATCAGTTCAGTGTCCAGTTTGGCCAAAAATTGTAAACCAATATTGTGGGATCACCCATCTATGCATGTTCCTCCAGCCATCTTCAAATCCAATGATGCCAATTCTTTATAGGGAAAGATGTTTTTGTCAACTTCTCATAGCAAAAGAAAACTGCAATGTTAGATATCTTGTTTGAAAACAACCATTTCACGAACATTGTTATTCTATGACATATGATGAGAGTCCATGAGATTTTTCGTGGACCTCACTAGTGTTTCTTGCTCGAGTGTTTAGCTAGAGCCCATTAGGCGTCATGATGCCAATATGGTAGGGAGGACAACGAGTGTGGGTTTAGTGCTTTTTCCTTCCACCTTCTCATATTTATTACTGCTTATATACATGGACACACAAATTCTCACATACAGTTGTCTACCAAAAACATACTCTACTCTAACCATTGCATTTGTTATTGTTTCCACAACTCTCTTTTCAACTTCTCCAATAGATTACTTATAGACAATTCTTTACCAACATGACATGTATTCAAAATGTTCCATTTTATCTCTTTCTATTTACAATAGATAGTGCTAATCTTTTTTATTGTGAATGTTTATTATTTCTTTTATATTGTTGCACAGATATAATAGGCATTCAAGAAAATTAGTGTATTGTGCATTGTCTATTTCAAATTCTTTGATGCTCCTACTACTCGATGCAATGCAGCTTGCCCTTCTTAAACATGATCAACAGTGTATGTAAGTACAAAAACTTCCCCACTCTCAATAGATAGACTTGGCTAGCTAACTGTAAAAATTGTTCGTTACTTTTAGCTTCCCATTGTATATATTAATTTTACCCATATACTTACTCATTTTTTGTCGTTCCTTTTTTATTTTCCTTGCTTGTGCACTAACATACCCTTCTATTTCATTTGCAGGAACTAGGTTTAAGCATGCAAGAGGATTCGAAAACCAACATACCTCTTTCCCTTAAAGTTACGACATCAAAGAAAACACAACAATATCAGATATTATATATAAAAACACCAGAGTTTTCCCACGCTTTTTATTGTGTAATGTATGATGAAACTCCACGAAATCTCTCGTGGCTGTTTCATCCTTTTTTTGCTCGAGGGTTTGGCTAGAGTCCATGGGACTTCATGATGCCAATATGGTAGGGAGGAAAATGAGCATGACTTTTGTGGTTTTACTTTTAACGCCATAGATTTATTGTTACATAGATTTATGTGTACACAAATTGTTGTGTGAATTTAGCTTCAATAGTCTTCATGTTACAACAAGTCATAGGGAAGCAAAAATATGTTTCTCATGTCATACTATACAATTATATGTTTCTAATGTTGCCTCAAAACAAGGCGTACCTTCTAATTCAATTATTCTAACAATGCAAAACATATGTGTCATCTCATTGCATTCTTCTTCTAACCCATAAATCACAAGCACAAAAAATTGTTTTATTCCCAAAATTATTGAGTACATATTACTCATAACATGTTTCTTTTTTGAAAAAATCATTTGTGATGACCGTTATAACTAATATTCAAATAAATAATGATTTTTTAAAAGAATACTTTTTTATTCAATAATGTCCCATGCATTGTGTTATCTAAAGATAAATAGTACTCAATCAATTCATTCATTAACCTAGACCAAAATATCAAACATCAATTTCCTCTTTTATCCAAATGGTTGTTAGTCTTGCAATGCATTGCCTTATCTTAAGATAGTTAAATAATAATTGATCGATTGATTGATTAACCTAGAGAAAAACATAAAATATAGATGTACATCTAAGTGTAACAACTATAAGAACATCTTTGTTCACTACAATGTACTTGACAAATCTTATCCTCATTCACCTCCTACTATATACTAAGCTCAAGCGTTATTCCATATTCAATTATTAAGATGCTTTCCCTTTTTCGACTCATCCAAACAATTGCAAATAATTCTCAATATTTATACTTTACATTGCATTAGAAAAACAAGTTTCTTCCTCCTTCCCCACTAAATACCCATACACGGAGGATCCCTATCGACTGATCGTTGCATGCCTATGCATGCAATTGCTAGTTTACTAAATAACAAATTTATTTATTAAAATTTGTTTTATAGTCTTTTGTAAGTAGATTATATAGTGGTTAGGAAGTTGCCTTAGTTTTTATGTAGACCTCGAAAATCATTTTAATCTCAATATCTAATTGAATATTGATGTATATTGTATGCAGAATATTTTGCATTTGGTTTGACCTTCGTCAATTGGCATTTGCGACATTTATAATATTCTTTACCTTTTTTTTCATCTCAATGCATTCATAAACACGATTTTTTTTAATTTGTTTTTGTCCACAAACAAATGTAAATTGCAAAATGATTGAACGACATTTAATGCATGAGGAATTGTACACTAAATTGATCATTTGTTAGCTGACAAATATCCAAATAAGTTATCTCTGCAATTTCAAAGCCCATAATAGAATGTTTTTCAAACACTGCAGGTAAGTTCTCAATGAAGTTCCAAAGAAGGCGAAGTTTTGGAGGCTAATTCAATGGGTACAGCACTAGGATTCCTTTCTATTAGCTGTTGAAAGATTTTGAACTGCAACACATCAAATCAAATCTTCTGATTTAAGAAATTCAATTTTATTTTCTGTGCACGCACGTAGTCGAATTCAATTGCTCATCAGAAAAAAAATCTATATAAACTTAGAACTCGATCTGGAGGCAACATATCGAAAGGATTCTCCACCGCTTTGGTGATGGGTTTGTGTTTGTCGAGGAAGGGAGATAATCACCCACAAACCGTTTCGCATGATTTTAATGGAAGAAATGATAGGAGTAAATTTCTGAACATGTTCAAGTCCAGATCAAGGTCAAAATATAACGTCAAAAAGAATGTCCATGAAATAAAGGCTGCTAATGGTAAAATCGGCAGCCAAAAAAAAACGTTGGACGGACTGCAAGGTAAATATGCGCATTATTCACTTTCCTTATGGAGAATATTTTTTTTCTCTCATATATTTTTCAGTAGTGAAACTGTCAATGAAAATAGGATAAGTATTGTCCATTTGAGTGTTGAACGGCTTGATTTTCAAATTTGATTACATATTTTAGAAGAGATTAACAAATTCCTAAGTGTTTCATTTATCAGGTGTGTGTAGTCCGACGAAATCAAGAGGACTTGAGAGATTAAAGATATGTTCCCACAGTCTTATTTCTCTCAATCTCTCCTCTAAACTCAAAGCCGGCGATTAGTGAGCCTTATAATAGAAGAAACGTTTTATATCATTCAGATGGATTTCTACTTGCAGAGAAATGTAGAGGAAGATATTTATTCGAATTAGATATTTCCGAAGATCTAATGTTGGAAACTGAATCAGTCCTTGTAACGAGTGATTCAAGCTCTGATTTATTTGAATTAAAGCTTTCTAATAAATCAGTGGATTTATTCAATGGTTCTGGTTCTGATTTTTTTTTGAATTAGAATCCATTGATGTTTTTCTGATTTTTTTTTAAGATTGTAACAATTGATAATTGTAAATAATAAAATTATATATTTATAACCATTTTTGACATATAATTATAAATGTTTATTAATCAATGGGCGGATCAAAATGAATCTCCCAATGAATGACTTTTTATGTTTCAAATTTGAATCTACAAGAATAGATTCATGGTCAATATTCCATACTCCCACTGCAAATCTCGGAGATTTTCAATATAATTTTTAATTTATAATCTTAGGAGATTTAAAGTGGTGTACAATATTAACATGATACAGAAATCATATTTAAAATAGTAAAATTTTATAAGACTTAATTGTCTCCCTCTATTTAATATTAATATATGTTAAAAGAATATTACAATAATTTATTTATTGCAGTTTTTTTGTCACAATATATTTATATAAATTAATTATAGTATAAAATATTTATCAATCAATTTTTTTTTAATCTTAAATAAAATTTTAATACAAAATTTATAAAATTGTTTTATAATAATATATTTATTTTATATTTTGTTAGAATTTTGAACATGTTTGAGATAAATTAATATTCAATATCTTTCAGGAATAATGATATGTAAATAACCTTGAATTTAAAATAAATTTGATTTTAATAATTGTAAGTAAAAGATTAAAGGAGGTTAAATTAATCTTTTTTACCAATTTAGAATGGATAAAATACTTGATTGAAATGAATTTAATATCCAATGTAATTGTATGACAAAACTAAAAATAAAGATTCTTGTAAAAGCATTTGAAAAGCTTGTTAATTAATTGGAAACAACAAATTCTTATTTTGATTGAGAACTAAACTACACTAGCTGAGAAATAAAAATAAAAATAATAGCAATAAATGAAACATATTTAGCATAACAATATTGTACAATCCATCTCCTATGTACATGAAATTGTAATCTCTCTTTCCATACCATATCAT
>VDFB02047230.1:614323186-614419082 GCA_007258455.2 Sequoia sempervirens
GGGACTAATCGTGTACTAAAAGCCATTAAGGACAGCAACTTGAAGGTAATCACTCTCAGAAGAATGGAGAGGCATATTAAACATGACATGGTAGAGTGGGCAGCAGAGTGTAAGATGATGCCTTCGTATGAGGAGTAGCACAAAACACCCCATCATCTAGATGTTCAAGAGCTCAGAGTGAAGCACACAAAGGTATTCAGTGACATACCTCATGGAAGACCTCCTGATAGAAGCATAGAGCACATCATTGAGTTGGAGGGCACCAAGCCCATCATGATTACAACTTACCGGCACCCAAAGCGTTTGAAGGATGAGATTGAGAAAACCATTAAAGAATTGCTTGCTATGGGACACATAAGGCCAAGTAAGTCTCCTTTCGCTCCATCAATTGTTTTGGTGAAGAAGAAAGATGGTACACTCAGGATGTGCATTGATTACCGAATGTTGAACAAAAAGACAATAAGGAATAGGTATCCCATTCCTCGCATCAATGAGTTGATAGATGAGCTACATGGCGCTTGTTACTTCTCTAAAATTGACTTGAGGACAGGGTATCACCAGATCAGAGTCAGAGAACAAGATGTAGAGAAGACTACTTTCAGATGTCATTGTGGAAACTATGATTTTTTGGTTATGCCCTTTGGCTTAACCAACGCACTAGCTCCTTTTCAGTGCACTATGAACAGGGTCTTCCACTCTCAGTTGAGGAGATATTTTCTGGTATTCTTTGATGATATTTTGGTTTACAGCAGATCTTGGGAGGAGTACATGGTTCACCTAGATACTATTTTGGGCATACTTGACAAGGATTCCTTGTACGCAAAAGTCCAAGTGTGCATTGGGCATGGCAGAGCTTCTTTATTTGGGTCACATCATCAGCAGAGATGGAGTTCGCGTGCATCTTGATAAGGTTCGTGCCATTATTGATCGGCCTATTCCTGAGACTTTGACACAGCTCAGGGGATTTGTGGGGTTATGCGCCTTCTATCGTCGGTTTGTCAGTGGATTCACGCAGCATGTTGTGCTAGTTACAGATTTGACTAAGAAGGGAGCATTTGTTTGGACACCTCAGGCATAGGAGTGTTTCGAGAAGTTCAAACACTTGATGAGTACATGCCCAATTCTAGCTTTGTCGGATTTCATCAAAACTTTTGAGCTTCATTGTGATGCGTGTGGAGAGGGTATTGGTGTAGTGATTATGCAAGACCGTCATCTGATAGCTTTCAAGAGCAGGAAGCTAAGGGGTCCTAAGAGGAGCTACAATATATACAACAAGATGTTGGCCATCATGCATGCAATGGCTAAGTTCAGGCAGTACCTAGTTGGCAGTAAGTTTTGCATCAAAACTGATCATAACAGCTTGAAACATTTCCTTGGACAGCAAGATTTGAATGAACGTCAATAGAAATGGGTCAGCAAGTTACAGTCTTATGATTTTGACATCTCCTATGTCAAAGGAACTCAAAACGTTGTTGTTGACGCTTTATCTCGCCATCCCCATTTGAGCTCCATGGCAGAGATTGTAGAGGATTGGAGTCACTTGATCGTAGCAGAGTATGCCAAGAATCTGTGGGCTTTTGGCATTATTGATGGGACAATACAGGACAACAGGTACTCACTAGTGAATGACCTCATCATTTACAAAGAGAGAATATTCTCAGTCCCAGGTTCTGATGTGAGGAACAAGGTGTTGAGGACTTTCCACGATTCATCTATGGCTGGTCATCCCAGATACTTTAAGACCTACAGGCAGGTACGGGAGAGATTCACTTGGAAAGGTCTCAAATCTGATGTTTTTCATTATGTCAGGGAGTGCTCTGTTTGTCAATAGAACAAACAAGAGCATACTTACCCTGTCGGGTTGCTTCAGTCGCTTCCTATTCCTGTGAGAAAGTGGGAATGCTTGTCTATGGACTTTATTACGGGCTTGCCGAAAGCTAAGGGGAGAGATAGCATTTATGTGGTAGTAGATTGGTTGACTAAGTATGCATATTTATTTCTGATCACCACTACCTATTCAACTACACAGGTAGCAGATCTATTATTTCGTGAGGTATTCAGATTGCATGGGTTACCTCAGAGTATTGTCAGCGACAGAGACAGTAGGTTCATGGGTAACTTCTAGCAGAAGTTATTTCGACTATGCAGGATAGAGCTTACTCTAAGCACTAGCTACCACCCACAGACTGATGGGCAGATAGAGATTGTCAACAAATGGGTGGAGGGATACCTACGGAACTACATTTCGGGGCAGCAGAAGGCTTGGGTGAAGTGGTTGCATCTTTGTGAGTATTGCTACAATTCCACTCACCATATGACTATCCAGATGACACCTTTTAGAGCATTGTATGGCTATGATGCTCCTAGTTTCCTCGATTTATTGTTGAATGATTGCAGAGTACCAAGTGTTGGGAATCTGTTACAGGAGAACCAGGATATCATGAGAGCTCTTCATGAGAAAATTCAGAAGGCTCAGAATCAGCAAGAGCAATATGCTAATCAGAGTAGGGTTGAGTGATCATTTGAGATAGGAGATATGGTGTATCTGATGTTGTAGCCCTATAGGCAATCCACTCTTAGGAAGAGGGGCGCAGAGTAACTCAAGCCACGCTATTATGGGCCATTCAAGATTGTTAGGCGAGTTGGCGAGGTGGCTTACAAGTTAGACTTATTGGAAGATAGTAGGGTGCACAATGTGTTCCATGTGTCACGCCTCAAGAAGGCATTGGGACAGCATATAGTTCCCTCTTCAGACTTACCACCCCTGGATGATGAGGGGAAGTTGATTTTAGTACCTGAGGCCATCCTAGATTCCAGAGAGTGTCATCTTTGGAGGCAAATTATCAAGGAATATTTGGTTAAGTGGAGAGATCTACCAGCAAAGGATGCTACTTGGGAGAGCGAGAGCATTTTACAGTATCCAGCATTGAGTTTGCTTGAGGACAAGCAAATTCAAGGAGGGTGGACTGTAATGTCCCCACTCCAGTCAGTTTCAATGACAGATGGGTTAGCCTATTACTTGGACCCTCGTAGGCTAGCATGTTTGGGTAGGGGGTCTCAGTGGCAGATAATGGTGGATATTGTCATTTCCACACCTTTAGTTCAGTATTGGGCTCAGTGCAGGCCTTTGCAGTTCAGTGTTTGCCAGCTTCTGATGGCATGTCAAAACACTAAGAATTGAGGGAGATATTAATATTTTAGTGGTTGAGTTATTTAATTGACTTATGGAGATATTATAAAGTTATAATTTGACTTTATAATAATTAAAAGCCACTTAAATTATTATAAAGTGATGACTTAAATATTATAAAGTGAAATCAAATCACTTAAGTCATAAAAGGTATGCCCAAATTGATAAAGAGAAATTAAAAGACTATTGAAGTGACATTAATACATTTAAATGTATTTAAATGGCAAAAGTCGTGACTTTTTGGGAATTCGTGCTTTTTAGGGATATAAGGAAAAAAAAAAGGCAAGTCGATCTCATTCAACTATGATTATTTGACATTGCTTCTTTTTGACTTTTCTATGCATTTGTCTAAGACAAGAGTTACAGTGCTTTTTCACCATTGGAGAACGAGACTTCTTCAATGTTCTATGATTGTGAGGCTGTGAGATACCAGCTGAATTGTTGCTTCTAAGAGGGTTTGATACAGGAGTTCATTTGTGCTTCACCAAAGATTTTATGTTCAGTGTTTATTAGTTTTTAATAAAGGAAAGGGCTTATTTATATGGGACACCAACTTTCCTCAGTTCTACAGCATCAATAAAGGTCGTACAATTCCTTTCAGTGGTCATACTTCATTTGGAGGCGTGTTTCTCTAGCATAGGCATTTGAAGCAGAAGGTTGAAACGCCTTCCTTTTTTGGCCTTGTCTTGTCTCCACCTTGGACGCCTTGATCCCTCAAGGCCTTTGATCCAGTTTTTGCATGGGAGAAATCCAAATCTGGAGGTGGGCGTTGCTTTTCACCAAATTCAGCATTTCTTGCCTGGCATGTACAAATCTTCTTTATTTAAATAATTTGAGGACTTCCGAGTACATCTATTGTATGCAATTTACTTGTATCAATTGTCAAATCTACAATAGCTTTGCAGTTACTCTTAATTTACTTGTTATTTTGTTTTATCTTCATTTCATGCTCGGCACACTTTTTTATTATTTGCTTAAAATTCATCAAAACCATTGAAAAACACAAAACAAGTCAGTTTTAGCATCAGAGGTTGAGTTGGAACCAGTTGGGTTCTTCACAATTGTATTGATTTATACAAACTACTCACCACAAGAAACTATGCAATAATTTAGTACTAATGTAAGCAACAATACCAATTTTTTGCAGTTTCTTGCTTGGCATTGAAGTACATGCAAATGGACTTAAGGTAAATTATATTTTGAATAGATAACTATAATTCTAATATAATAGAAATTCAATTGTTTAGTGAATATGACACACAATTTATCAAAGAAGCCCGAGAGCCATTTGTAATTCCTTAAGGATACACTACAAATCTCAATACAAGTTTGGGGACTTGAAAGTAACGTGTTTTTGTCTCATAAGAATCCACTTTAAATATTTGTGTAAAATATACATGAAGAGTGATGAATGTTTTAAGTTTATACACTCCAAAGTAGCAAGTGAATATTCCTTGTATCTATTGGAAAAGGTTTCCATGGGCATTTATATTAATGATAAATACACACTATCAATATTTTTATTTTTTTTAGCTATATAAAATGAATCTTTCCTGGAAAAGCTTCACCTCAACACATTATTGGAAAACATTGTCTATGATTCTGCTCACAAGTCAGACTCAGAATTATGTTGACTTCTTTTCTTGAAAATAACTTTTGATAATCTCAAACTTTAAATATATGTTCAACTGCAACAAGGGATATAACTTGAGATCTGAAAGTCAATAGTCCTTACCAATTGAAATGACTAAATGGTTGAACTCAAAATTAAGATATCAGATTTTTGTATGATTGTGCATCCTGTTGAAATATTGTCATTGATGTCAAGGTGTTTACTTAAGCTACCTAGTTGTATTGAGCTACTTATCTACTTGAGTTGTTTGAGCTACTTGCCTCTGTGTTGAGCTACTTGGCTGCTTGGTTGAGCTATCTGGCTATTTGCTTGAGCTACCTAGTTGTCTAGTTAAGCTTCTTGCTTGTCTTTGTTAGTCGTATATCTTTACTTTGTTGTCGGCCGTAGTCGGCCGTGGTCGTAGTCGGCCAATTGTTAATAAAACTATAGATTAGTAAAGAATAATAATGTCATGTACTTTCGGGAAAGCATGTTCAAATTAATGTTAATGTTAATGTTGTTATGAAGCGTCGTGTCGGTTATCTAACCACCGCCGAGCGTTATATGTAGTCGGATTGGGATAGTCGAGAGATAGTCTTTTTGGTGCCGATGTTTATTGTCAATCACTGCTGATACTCTTTTGTACATGATATTTCTGAAAATGAATAAAGTTTCTGGTGTTCAAATATGATATCTTTTAGTTTATTGTTTTATCCTATGTTCTGCACATTACTAGTTTGCCAGTAGTATGTAAGATTTGAATCCCATTCCGTAGGCAAACATTTGGCGCCATTGCCTGAATGGACTAGGGCATCATCTGCCATGGCAGCGTAATGGGTCAACCAGCGGAAGAACCTGTAAATGCTAATGAGGAACGGGAAGACTCATTGACAGAAGATCTGGTAAATTTGTGGAAAATATCGCTACGTGACCACGTGCGTAGGGAATCCCTCGTTCGGGAGATCCCTGAGGAAGTCATCTGGGATCGGCTGGAAGTGAACGACGAGGTGAACCACCTCCTGAATCGCATGCCCAGGTTACTGGCCCGCCATTTCATTATCCTGCAAGACTTGCGAGAAGAAGAAGATCGCGAGCGCCGAAGGCAGTAAATCGTACAACGTTGTGAAGACAGAACCAAACGTGAGGAGGAAGAACGAGATACTAGCCGGCGCCGTACTTCCGGCAACCAGCAATGATCGCTTGAACAACTAATAAATGCCCGTACGGCCGAATAAGCACAAGAATAGAGTACCTGACGGGCACGGGACTTCGGAAGAGCAAGTTCGGCAATCACTCAGGCTGCAAGAGCAAGAAAATCGGCGAAGACAACTAAGGCAAGCCGGTAAGGAATTGGATGAAGACTTAATTGAAATAAATCAGAGCATAAAGAGAACATATGAAAATTTAAAAAGAATAGACACATCCATTGAGCGAGCGCACCACAGTTTGGTAGAAGGAAGGGACGAAGACCCCTTCAGCACTCCACACGCAGGAAAATATAACCTTTATGCAAATGAAGATGATTTGAATAGCAGCATCAGACGATTTCGAGAGTTGTCCCTCTCAGACGACGACAATGAGTTAAGGAGGGGAAGGCCAAAGCTTAAGACCCCAGGGCAGAGAGAGCATCGGCGGGATCCTGCGGAGACCCACGGTGTTGAGGACGCTGACGGAGGACGTGGAAGTGACTCGTACGTGGCCAAGAGTGTTGGTGACGCACAGGGACGTAGCGAGGAATCCACTAGTCTAATCGGGTCCAAAACACAAGGAGGTCAACAAGGAGGTCAACCGGTAAAGATGGCTCATCTGGATCGGCAAAAGTTGCCGAAATTCATGGGGAATGGCTCTGAGGATCCCGTACGGCATTGCAAGACATGCGAGACTATCTGGATAGCCAGCGGGCAGGACGACCCCGATCAGTGGCTGAGGGCATTTCCAGCAACACTCAGAGACAGTGCCATTGATTGGTACTCGGAACTGGATCAAGCGCAGAGAGCCACATGGAGGGTCCTGAAGCAAAATTTTCAAGAGGAGTTCAAACTTCGACGGGACAATAGTGAGATCGTCACAGAAATATATCACACCAAACAAGGCAAGCATGAGAACGTACGGACCTATAATAGGAGGTTGAAAGACTTGATAGGAAAGCTGGAGGCACAGCCGGCCGATGGTTTAAAGAAAAGATAGTTCATCGAAGGACTAATTCCTTCACTTCGGCGAAAATTGAAAGTAGTACCGCCATCCTCGTACACTGAAGCATACAATCGGGCGATGGATATTGAAAGTGAAAATAGGACTTCCTCGAAGGGGAAGAAGAGGGATGACGACGAGAGTGCCGAGGACAGTGACGATGAATCAGCAACCGTACAAGCCCTTCGGCGAGATATGATGCGGATAATGAAAGAACTGAAGAGCGACAAGGAAGGATCCAAAGAAGCCAATGAATTATGGTGTACGAACTGTAAAACGGAAGGTCACACAAAGGCAAGTTGCCCAAAAAAGTTATTATGTGACATCTGCCAGGTTATGGGACACTCCGTCAAGGAGTGCCCATACAACTTAAAAACCAAAAGTTCGCAAGTATTCTACACTCAAGGCGAACAGTCAACCCCTCCAACCACGCCACCAAAGCCACAGAACAACAATGCATCCCCTGGAGGCTACCGTAACAATCGGAGAAATACGCCGAGAAGCAAAATTCAATACGATAGCAAAGGACGGCCGATGATCCAATGCGGGAACTGTAATGAATGGGGTCACTTTGCCAGGGATTGTCAGAGCGGCCAAGGCAACGGGGGAAAACTGTGCAAGTGGTGTGGACCAGGTGATCATGAAGACACCGACTATCCGAAGCAGAAAGGAAGTATCAATATGCTGGAGGTAGCCGATGAAGAAGTCCTGGCGATTACAAGGGCGCAGTCAAAAAGGGCAAATTATCCAGACCCTCGTACGGAGAAGGAAAAATTTCGGGAGGCCAAGACCAAAATAGAAGAGGCAATGGCGAATGAATGCAGGAATTCTAAAGCTACCGCTATTACTGCCCAGCCGCTAGCCTGAAGAATATCGCACGGCAAAAGCTTCAATAATAAACCGTACTCCATTAAGTTAATCGATCTTTGCAAACAATGCTCTATCTCAAAGTAGCACTTTATAAATGCTATTGAAGTAACATTCTCCCAAGAATTCCACTGTAACGACGCTGTAAATGGCAGCCGAGATCGCACCCCATGCTACTCCGCAATAAGCATTCTGAGAAACCACCGCCGCCTCTGTAGATGCAAAATCTGGGCATGAAATTATTCCACTATCGCCGATGGTGGTTCGTGAGTAAACGTATCGCCAAGACCTCGAAGTGTCTCGGTAGTTTCACCTTTGCCCCACATTCCACCTCGTACAAGATCAACATGGCATCAGACCGTTGGGTACACTGATGGAACAGAAGGTCTTGATCGGCACGTAGCTGTTTCTACTAAATTTTGTGGTCATTCCACTGGAGAAAAAGGCGTACGACGCACTCTTGGGACGGGGATGGTTGATAGCTGCCAAGGCAACCCACAACTGGAAGCGGAACACACTTTCAATAGAAAATTGGGGGAGGAAATATACCATTGATCTGAAGAACCAGACCGTCAGTGAGGATTTAGCATCCTCGACATTTGAATCCGGAGGAGACTCAGATGATGATGAGAGGAAGTTAATGGAACCAGACGAAGAAGGGGTACTAGAGATTGGCAGTTGCTCGGAAGATGAGACCAGTTCACTGAGCGGATTATTTCACTGGCAGATGGAGGATTATGAAGTCTTCCACCCGGATTGCAACATGCTGCAGGTCAAGGAGGGAGAAGCAGAACAAGACAAGGGCTCGACCAGTGAAACATTTCCACCTGAGTACGGAGAATATAAAGAAGGCATGGCAGAATTGGATGTGACGCCAGCACAGAAGCTTGAAGAGGACAAAATCATTAGGTACGAGGAACCAACGTTGGAAAAGGTGAACCTTGGGGAATCAGCCAAACCCAAGGAGATTTTGGTGGGTGATGATTGGGACCCTGTCCTAAAAGCGGCAGCGTTCAGAATTTTCATGGAACATAAAGATGCTTTCGCCTGGATGTACAAAGATTTAAAAGGCGTACCACCGAAGTTATGCGTACACAGGATTCCTCTCGTACCGGGAGCCCAGCCTGTACGAAAGCGACCGTACAGAATGAACAAAAACTATGCCGCTAAAGTTCAGGAGGAGATTGAGAAGATGCTAGAGGCCGGCATCATTTTTAAGGTGGAGGTCAGCGAGTGGGTATCGCCGATCGTCATATCATTAAAGAAAGAGAAGGAGCAAATTAGAATTTGTGTTGACTTTCGTAGCCTGAATGCAGTGACTATCAAGGATCCATTTCCCATTCCCTTCACCGACTCGATTCTGGAAGAAGTTGTCGGGCATGAAATGTACTCCTTTCTAGATGGCTTCTCGGGTTACAATCAGATCAGTATCGCCGAGGAAGATAAATTAAAGACTACGTTCGTCGTCGAGGACGGGGTGTACGCATACAACTGAATGCCGTTTGGATTATGCAACGCACCAGCTGCATTCCAGAGGATAATACTCCACATCTTTGATAAAATGTCGGTAGGTAATTTCAAAGCCTTCCTCGATGATTGGTCGATTTATAGCGATAAGGAAAAACATTTGAAAGCTTTAGGCGAGTGCATGGAATGGTGTAGAGCAGCCCGCCTTGCCTTGAATCCGAAGAAATGCAGATTTATGGTGCCGCAAGGGAAGTTGCTCGAACACATTGTGTGCAAAGCTGGGTTGAAAACGGATCCCGACAAGGTGCGAGTCATCGTACAGATGGAGGCTCCGGAGAACGTCACTGGTGTAAAGTCTTTCCTCGGGCATGTGGGATACTATCGGAGATTCATTAAAATTTTTGCTCAAGTGTCGTACCCTCTCGACCTACTGACGAGGAAAGGCCAACCATTTACATGGGCCGAAGAACAGGAGAAGGCATTCCAGGAACTGAAGGATCGATTGATCAGCTCACCCATATTGATGTATCCGGACTGGGATAAGGAATTCCACGTACATGTAGACGCCTCTAATTTTGCCATCGGAGCAACCCTAGCACAAGTGGGAGCTCACGGGTTGGATCACCCAGTATTTTTTGCTAGCCGGCTACTTTCAAAGGCAGAAAGGAATTACAATACGACCGAGCGTGAGGCACTAGGAATGGTTTACTCCGTACAGAATTTCAGGCATTACCTCCTAGCCATGCCGTTCACTTTCTATGTGGATCACCAAGCTTTGATGTACCTGGTAAACAAGCCGATTATCCAAGGACGGGTGAGTAGATGGTTACTTTTGTTGCAAGAATTTATGTTCACCATCATCGTACGGCCGGGAAAGAGCCATGTTATTGCCGATCAATTATCCAGAATCCGGTCGGGCGAACCTGCAGAGGGAGGGGTGAATGAAGACTTTCCGGATGCACATTTATTCCAGATTGCAATATTGGCCTCATGGTACGAGAAGATTGGAGACTATCTGTCCACATCCACGTTTCCGAAAGATATGCCACCAGCAGAAAGGAGGAAGATTGTACTGAAAAGTAAGACATTCCAGTTGATCAATGGGTTACTCTACAAGATGGGACCCGACCAGATACTCCGGAGATGTGTCGTCGAAAAGGAAATACCTGGCGTACTAAAAGAGGCACATGAAGGACTGGCTAGCGGCCATATGGGACCAGATGCTACAGCAAGGAAAATCCTCTTGGCAGGTCTATGGTGGCCGACGATGCACACGGACGCTAAGGAATGGGTGTTAAGTTGTGACACTTGCCAGAGGGTCGGGAAACCATTAAAACGAGATTTCATGCCACTGCATCCCTCACAGCCACAAGAATTGTTTGAACGATGGGGGTTGGACTTCATCGGACCATTGAAGGTGAGTCACTTGCATCGATGCCGATATATTATGGTTGCTACTGAATACCTAACGAAGTGGGCTGAAGCTCGAGCGTTGCCAGACAATACAGCACAAAGTACAGCAAGATTCATCTACGAGCAAATAGTGACACGGTACGGCATCCCCATTCGGATCACAAGTGATCATGGAGGGCACTTCGTTAATCATGTTATCAGGTTGATGACGACAGAGTTCCGAATTTTCCACAACCTGTCAAGTCCGTACTACCCGCGAGCTAATGGCCAGGCGGAGTCTACAAATAAGGTGCTCGTATCAGTGATTCACAAATCATGTGGCATGGAAGAAGCTGATTGGGAAGAAAGGTTACCAGCCGTCCTATGGGCATATCGTACAACGTACAAGGTAACAACGGGCCACACGCCTTTCCAATTAATGTACGGTCAGGAGGCGGTGATGCCGATGGAGTATATGGTACCAAGTCTGAGGATAGCCGTGGAGAATCGGTTGGGCGATACTGAAAGCTTGAAAGAAAGACTATACCAACTGACTAAGCTGTACGAGCGAAGGGTGATGGCACAATGGGCGACAGAGAACATGCAACGGCGACAGAAATACTGGCATGACAAACATCTCCGGCGAATGAATTTCCGACCGGGACAGTTAGTTCTGAAATATAACGGCCGTAACGAGATCAAACCGGGGAAGTTTAAAGTTCGTTGGTTGGGACCGTTCCGAGTACGGGAAGTAGGTGACAATGGTTCTATAAAGTTAGAAAATCTAGATGGGTCCCTGATATCGGAGGCAATTAACGGATCGAAGTTAAAACCATATCAGGAGAGAAAGGAGAAGAATACTATCGCCATCAACATGTTGGGCTATGCCACAAAGGAAGATTGGCCTGTGCAGAGTGAAGGCTGGAGAGAACAAGACTGGGGATTAGGAGGTCCCGGATATGTAGCAGATGCTGTTTGCGCAGAATCAGGCCGAGATCAAATAATGGAAGAGAGGTTGGCAGAGAAGCGAGTGGAAGGAATTGCAGTACCACAGATACACAAGCACCTAACCAATGCAGTGTTCGGAACCCCTGCTCTGTGGCGTCGAATGGGGGGACACTGGCATTATGTAGCCCCTTATGAAGGAATAAAACGGGGATATATAGCCAAGGACTTGGACGCGGAAGCCCTAGCAGAAAAGGAGAAACAAGCAGGCCAAGAACAAGATGAACTGCAAAAGGATGACGAGGAGGAATGGACTGATGAGCAATGGGATGCTTACTTCGAGAAGAAAGCCCCTTGCTTAAAGACAGTGTTGAAGACAGAAGATACATTTGTGTCAACGGTGGACGGGTATACAGAAGATCTTCTGAAACAAATGCGTCGAGAAAGAAGAAAAATACCAAGGGTTAGAAAGATAGCAACTCAAGATGGACTCTGGAAAATAATTCCTAACCTAGCCGGACCACCAACAGTACAAGGCGACGATGTTACGTGGTATCAACAGTACGGCGGAAGGTACATCGACGGAAGTTTTCGAGGTATTGGTCCTGCTCCTTTACTTGATAAATGGTTTGATATCGAATATATAGGAACGTGCTGCGAGGAAGAATGTTATAAAAGGCCACCACACACATGTAAATGGTATTACACATCAGAATTAAAAGTTCGGACACACAGCGAAGTTGGAGGGATAAAAAGAAAAGAAGAGAGAAGGGAGGAGAGAGAAAATGAACAAAAGCGAAAAGAAATAAAAAGAAAAGAAGAGAGAAGGGAGGAGAGAGAAAATAAACAGAAGTTGGAAAAAATAAAAATAAATAGAAAAAAAGCTATGAAAATAAAAGAAAATAACATAGTAAGTAAGGAGGAACAAGGCGAATGGGAAGAAAAGAGAAAAGAAGGAAAAAATAAAAGAAACGTAAAAGAAGTCAGAAAGGAAAGCAAGAGAAGGGAGAAAAAATTAAATAATAAATTAAATGAGTCGGCCATTAAGAGAAGTATTAAAGTGCTCGAATTAAATAAAGTGAGGCGAATTAAAATAAACGCCTTGAGCATTGAAAAACCCGTACGGCCAAAGGAGAAATCGACTGAGGGAAATAAATGGCGAAAAATTAAAGGAAAGAATATTAAAATAAAAAGTTGCCAAGGCTCGACCAAGAAGAAGAGCGTACGGCCAAGGGGGAAGGCGATTAAAGTTAAAAATGAAATAAATATAGAACCCCAACTCGTACGGCCATTTAAAGAGAAGGTAGGTTGGAGACAAGGCAAAACACAGCGAAATCACAGAAGGAAGGGAGCAAGAATCCGTACGGATTTACCAGTTGCAAAGGCGCGCCAAGCACAGAGAAAGAAATCATACGGCACTTTCACCAATTACTAAGTCTTCAAATCGTACGGAATTTAGAAGAGCCTGAAGTCGTACGGCATTCAAGGGATTCTCAAACCGTACGGTATTTTCAAGTTTTCCAGTATTCATTCTATTTGTCATTGAAGGTCGTACGGCCATTGCAAGTTGAAAATTTTGCCAAGTTCTGCACCGTACGGCATTTACAAGCCTCTCAGTCTTCACTCGGTCAACCACTGGAGGTCGTGCGGCCATTACAGATGGAAATTTGTGCCAAGGTTGACATCGTACGGCAGCTTATTGATCTTCTCCAGGTCGTACGACATCAGGACATCAGAAGATTTCGTACGGCATTAGCATACCCGAAGAATTCGTATGGCATCATCATAGCAGTAGGTTTCGTACGGCATTCACAGGACTTTCAAATCACACAGTGCTTCTAGGTCGTACGGCATTCACAGTGCTTCCAGGTCGTACGGCTCCCACAGTGTCTTCAAACAGTACGACAATTACAGTGTTTTCCAATTGTGCGGCAATCACAAGGTACCCAAACTGTATGGCCTCAGGGTTGCAAAGTCGTACAGCCATTCATCCAAACCGTACGGCCTCAGGGTTGCAAAGTCGTACGGCCATTCATCCAAATCGTACGGCCTTGGCAGATCGATTGCCTTGTACGAATTTTACACATTTGCCAAATCGTATGGAATTTGAAAGTAGTACAGATTTCCAAGAACTTGCACAGCGTATGGCCTTTCCAGCTTTTACCAGAGTTCGGCAGTTTTCATCATTTCGGCAGTTTTGGTCGGTTCGGCAGTTTTGATCATTTCGGCAGTTTTGATAGTTTCGGCAGTTTCCACAACTGTCTCAAGATTTATAAAATCGGCTGGAATCGCCAAACTGACAGAAAGATGGACAAGGGCAAGAAGGCTATGCAGCACAAGCCAAAGGTAGCCTCTGCTGGAAAAAGAAAAAGGATGGACGCCGATAATGAAACGATGACATGGGAGAACCTGACTGGCAACAAGTGCAAACAGTAGTGGCGAAGCACTCCTGACGACCACTCCCTGAAGGTTGCGCTTCGACACACTCGGGTAGACAAGGCTGCGTTGGTGCCCGTCTTCAATTCTCGGGAGTTCGAGCCTTGGCTGAAGGCGATGGTGGATAACTATTGCAGGCATACGCACAAGTCAGTAATTGATTACAGAGGTTGCCGGGTGACCATTTCATTTTGGCCGCAGGACTTCGAGCGGGTGTTTGGCGTCCCAGCTTCGGGAATAGGGGTTAACAAACCCAAGAGGATGACACAGGAGCACAAGGAACTGTTGGTCAAACAGGTGTGTCGAAGTGATTTGACAGCAGAAGAACAAAATACCATATGGAGTGCTGGCAATTGAGGTCTCCGGAAAAACTGCTTGGCAACAGCGGAATGGAAATGCTTGCTCGACCTAATGAAGTGCCGACTCACAGGTGCCAGCCGAGCGTCGGACATTGCTATATGGATGGTCGATTTCATGGTCGGACTCCGCGTTGGCCGAGTGTACAACTGGGCAAGGTTACTTACAAAGCGGATGAGGGATTTCTTAGCGCAGAGGCATAAGGCCTTCTACATGACCCAGCACGCCATAGCCCTCTTTCTTGATGCCGTTCACACACAGGTGCCCGAGGGCAATTGGGGTCGGTTGCGGCCACTTACTCACCTGGATCCTGGATTGTCGACCGTATTCTACTGGTCGGAACTGGAAGTAAAGCAAGCCGGCGAGGGCACAGCTTTAGGAAAGAAGAGGAAACAGAAGGAGGCGTCGGTGGAAGAGGAAACATCATAGGAGGCCTCGGAGCAAAGCGATGCATCTGACAGGGAGGAGCCCATCGATTTATCTTCTTCGCCCTCGGAGTCTAGTCCACCGGTCGATGAGGAAGTGTCCGTCGCCATAGGGGGTCAAGAAGCAAACGAGATTGACATACCATTGCTACAGCCGACAAGATTTACTCTTCCCGCACCGCCAGCCAGGAAGGGCACACACTCAGTAACGTTCACTCTTCCTGTTGCGCCAGTTGGAGACGGGCAAATGTTGAGGGTAGTTGCTTCACTACCAGGTGCATCGCCAGGGTGGGCACCTCTCGCCACCACAACATCACAGGGGGCAATCACTACATCGGCAGGTTCCACTGCCTTGGTCGAGATATTGCCAGCAGTCTGTTCCCTTACACCACCGCCAGCATCGACAGCGACAGGAGTGGAAACCTCGGCAGCAGGAACTGGGGGAATGATGGAGGCCATTGAGGATACTACTCCAGCCCCAGGAGCACCCGAGGTAGCACAAATTGATAGCTGGTTGGGATCGGTAGGCCTTACTTTGGACGTGGCCGAGCAGCCAGACCAGCGGGAGAAGAGTCCCTCGGAGGGACAAGGGGATGAGGAAGGGCCAGTCGTTCACACCCAGCAGAGTGAGACGGCCAGACTTGGCGAGGATACACTCGCACACACGGAGGCTAGCATAGCAGAGGCACCAGAGACAGCCATTCAGGAGCCTCAACCGATAGTCGGGGAACCGCCCCAGGAGGAGACAAAACCTTGTACACTCCCCGACGAGGAGGAGAACGAGGAGAGTAACTCCACGGAGGGATTTGTCGTGGAAATGTCACAGCCAAGTCCATCGGACCCAGTAGGCACGGTACAGCGATATGTACAGGAGCTCGAGCATATGGGCAGGTTGATGATCCGAGTGGGACAGGTTTCGAGAGACCTCAGGATTGGCCGATCTCCTCTAGTGGGCCAGGAAGTTCACCACATCCGAGGATTTGTACAGATGGGGTGTGAGGCTGAGTTCGCACGGATATTTGGCGAGGGGTGGCCAGCAGGAGAGACTCCTGCTATGATGAGAGCCTGGCGGGGTCGACCACCTAGACTAGTAGGGCGAGACGCAGGGGTTCTGGAGAGTTTATATTACATAGAGCTTGCCTTCCGGGATGTCTTTATTCTTATGAAGCGCCAAATATTTTCTACTGAGGTAGCCGTATCACGAAGAGTGGACGCTTATAGACTCCTGCAGAGGGTTAAGGACGAGTCCATTGCTACCATAAAGAGCATTCAGAATGACTTGGCCGAACAAACTCGGCTTGCCAATGAGAGGGGAGCTCGATTGGAGGTCTTGGAGCCTCGGGTGGCAGCCTTGGAGGAGGAAGCACAACAGAAAGAGGTAGCATGGGAACAGCGAGTGAAAGCATTGGAAGATCAGTTGGTTGCAAAAGAGGTTGATTTGGCGGCCAGGAGTGCAGAGGCGGAAAAGGCAAAAATCCAACTGATGGAGGCAGCCCGGATGGTAAAGGCGGCGAGGGAGAGGGAGATACTGGCAGATCGGCAGCTTCGCACACGTACCGAGGAGGTGAGGCGACTACGAGTGGAGCATTCTTCTACTACTCCGACGTCATCGGTGCATCCAGGGACGCACTCCCTTCCCCCTACTTCTCAGTGATCTTATCTTGCTATATGTATGTCGTCTGGAAGACGACTTCTTTTTTGGGGGGGATGATGTTAGTCGTATATCTTTACTTTGTTGTCGGCCGTAGTCGGCCAATTGTTAATAAAACTATAGATTAGTAAAGAATAATAATGTCATGTACTTTCGGGAAATCATGTTCCGATTATGTTAATGTTAATGTTGTTATGAAGCGTCGCGTCGGTTGGTTATCTAACCACCGCCGAACGTTATATGTAGTCGGCTGGGATAGTCGGGAAATTATTATGAATGAGTTTTGGTGCAGATGCTATATTGTAACGCAATGCTGATACTCCTTTGTACATGATATTTCTGATGATGAATAAAGTTTCTAGTGTTCAAATATGATATCTTTCAGTTTACTGTTCTATCCTATGTTCTGCACATTACAAGTTTGCCAGTAGTACGTAAGATTAGAATTACCTTCCGTAGGAAAACAACACCCATGGGAAAGAATTGGTGAGACCAGGTGTCACAAGGTTTGCAACGATTTTCTTAACGTTGCAAAGCATTCTTAGTTCTTTGACTTCTTTAAAACAAATGTTTGTGAGTCAACTATGGATGGACTCAACCTATTCGAAGAAGCCTGAAGGAGATAAGGTGTCAAAAATTGTGTTTGATATCCAATTTGCACAAAGGGCAGCAGAGATTGTGAAGGTAACTTCAATTTCAAAACTTTGAATTTGAATTCAAATTCAATAAAAATTTTAATGTCTTTCATTGTAAATTTGAAACTCTAATCTTTTTGCATTTTTATATTGTAATTTGTAGGTGTCAGAGCCCTTGGTTAGAGTGCTCCGCTTGGTGGATGGGGATAAAATCCCAATGGGATATCTTTATGGGGCCATGGATAGGGCCAAGGAGTCTATAAGAAATTATTATAAAGGGGACAGCCTCAAATTTGATCCCGTTTGGGAGATTATTGACAGGAGGTGGAACCATCAACTCCACCAACCCCTCCATGCAACAGGGTACTTCTTGAACCCTCATTTCTTCCATTCAAGCACCTACTCAGATCCTACTGGAGAGGTTATGGAGGGCCTCATGAAGTGCATTCAAAGGATGTCACCTGACCTTGATGCGGGAGAGCTCATTGTTAATGAAATCCAAAGTTATAGAGAAAAAAGGAGTGCACTCTTCTCTTTAGAGCTAGCAAAGAGAGCAATACACAATCAGCCACCAGGTATAAAATTTAAAATTTACAAGTTACAAATATTGATAATTTGATAAAAATATGTTTTCAACTTTTGAGTTTTGACTTTCCTTTCTAAGTTTCTAAGTTCTCTTGTAACTCTTAATTTGTTTTTTGTAGATGTTTGGTGGTCAAATTGGGGTGGAAATACCCCACATCTCCAACAATTTTCCCTCCGTGTCTTATCACAGCCTTGTAGTTCGTCCAATTGTGAGCGCAATTGGAGTTTGTTTGAGGCCATCCATACAAAGAAAAGGAACAAACTAGCTCAAAAACGCCTGAATGACCTTTTATATGTGCAATATAATCTTCGGACTGTGCACAAAACAGGTTAAGGAAATATCAGATGATCCAATTGATTTGGATGAGATAGATCCATACAATGATTGGACAGGGCAAGATGATTGACCTTCATTGTTTTCCGAGGATGAGATCTATGACTTGAGCAACAGGCAATGGAGGAAGGGGGTGGATTTGCATTCTCATTGGATGACATTGAGGATGACCATGAGGAGAGTCATTGGCAGTGCCAGAGCCACCAGCAATAGCCTCTACACCTAGGATGGAGGTTGAGCAGCCATAACAGATGCCTACGACTACACCCTCTCCCGTAGTGAGAAGTACTAGACATGGGAAGAGGAAGATGTGAATTTGTAAAAGCTGAAATATATTAATATTGTATTTACTTTCAGTTTTACAAAAACTATTTGCTATTTTCATTTTGTTTCAGACTATTAGTATCAGCGTATTGAGCATTCCACATGGGGATGCGATTTTGTATCTAATTTTCTTTCAAATTAATCAAATATAACTAGTTTCAGCTTGTTTCTTCTATTTACTCATTTTATTGACTCATTGGATGCATCTTATCTTTGAATTTTGCAAAAAAAATGTGTTTTTAATGAAGTTTAAGCAATTTTTTAAGTTGCCGAGTTTTTTGCCGAGTTTTTTCTGTACCGTATTTTCCGGGCTTGGCGAGTTTTTGCAATTGGCGAGTTTTTCAACTATGCTTTTAGGCATCTGGCTACCACTCAAGGTTGTTACAAATCTGAATATAAGTGCTTAAAGCTATAGATGTGTGTCATTTTCCTTGTATTTGATCCAGTGCAATGCATTTGCATGCAAGTTCCTCGCCCACCATTGTTATTTTGTTTTTGTATTGTTCCTGCTGCAATTTCTTTGCACAACAATGACTTTCTGGTGAATAGGTAGTCCTGCCATTGATGGTCACAGTAAAATGGATTGGATAATTATTCTTTTGCAATGTATTATATTTTCAATTTGTATTGAAGGCTTTGAGCAGACATTGGAATTTTCTTGAGGCAAACTCTCGACAACTATAACAATGTTAAATGCTGCCGGAAATGTTCATTGGGTGCGTATTGGTTTCTTGCTGGTGTATAGACGTCTATAGAGCATGAACACTATTAAGGAAATGAAGAAGAGTGTATAGACCTTAGCTATATGAATACATTGACAAAAGTAGTCCTGAAGCTCAAGGAGTTTCCTCGCATAAAGATAAGATTCAGATTAAAATCAAGGAGTCTATTGGTTTTACAGTGAATGGGACCATCCTATATTATTTGTAGAAGAAAAATAAACGATTTCAAAGGTGTGAGACGCATTTATAAACATTTTCTTTGCTAAATGGAATTTATTTCATGTTAGTTTTCCAGATTTTTTTTCTTATAAACATTTCTAACCAAAGTATTATAAGATTCAATACTCTAAAAATTTCAATTTAAGTATTGCCAACAAGCATTGTAAAGTGTTTATAAGTGTATACAACTCGAACCACAAATCAGTGTGAATGATAAAACAGGCACTATGAAGTATTTAGAACTTTAACTATTATTTTGAAGTACTATAGAACACCTCACTTAAACAACCAAATTTTATCCATTTATGTCGTGTAAATCACCTACAATAACAACTCAGCCAGACTGGCCCAGTTTCAATAACCATGAAAAAATCGTAAAAGCTCACTAATCATTTATATTGTGAAAAAGAACAACCCGTTCACCATTCAAAATCTTCAAACATATTCTATTCCAAAGCTCCCATATTCACACAGACAGGTAGAATGATAGCAAAATTTGTAGAATTTGGCTTTACACCTCTCATTTAAATTTGCTTGAAATTTTGTAAATCGTTCAAAAAACATCCATTTGTGCATATCCTGCAACCATGGCATTCCATGAAACCACATTTCTTTGAGGCATTCTGTTAAATAGTTCACTGCCTTGTCTATGCTTGCAGGAAGCATGTCTATTTGAGTATTTCCAACTATAATAGTTGACAAAAAAACCCCTTCCACTATGCTTTGTTGGATGCCAATATCCTATTCCAATGCATCTACTTTACTGTAGACACAGAGAATTCTGGAAAAAGTTATTGAAAAACCTTTTCAACAAATCCATTTTGTGCATATCGTGCGATCACTGTAGTCCAAGATTGTTCAACAGGTAAGCCCAGTGTTGTAGGGAGACAATATGCCTTAGGCTCTTGTTGCATGGGCTTTGCACGAGCACCTGACTTGTGTAGTATTGAGGAGACCTGCCAAATTTAATTTTCATTTCTTTCTAATGTTGCTTTTCTTATTTGGCTGTAATGGCTCTTGCAGGATGGTATAACCTGTTGCGTTTGGGTTTCATCCAAACTAGTGGGTAAGTAGCTATTGGGGCTGCTCTAAATCTAGTTTCCTCTTTCAATGGCCCTCAATATGATATCACCATACTTGTTTGGAAGGTCAGAAATTATACCACATAATTTGCTATAATTGGGTTCATTCTATTTTGTTGTGGAATCAATTATACCAATCATATAATAGGTCAAGAAGCATCCATTAAAGGAAAAGAATTTGATATTTAAATGATGCAAGTTGAATTTTATTTAAGATACTATTCAAACAACTGCCATTGTTCTAATGCAATGATAATCTTACATACATTGGCAAACATTTTAGAAAGCTAACTAGATAAATATAGGATGTTTGTGCAGGCATTGTATAGAATTAGAGCTATGTATAGAGGCATCAATATGCCGGTTGCTCAAGAAACAATTGTATGAAGGAAAAAAGCTAGAGAGCTCTTTGTAAGTCTGTATCTTTTTAATTTTTAACGTTATTATAGCTACTATCATTACTCCCAATGAAACTATTAATGTACTTATAGATATTTTAGTTAACTCCTACCAATACTCCCAAGGAAATTATTAATGTTTCCTACATTGATGAGTGTTTGATCTAATGAAGATTGAAGAGAAAATGAAGACTGCAGAGATGTGTTTTCGATCTTGCCTCTCTTCTCTATTTATGCAACAATATATGCAATAAGCCTTGGCCATGTTTTGCTTTAAATGTTAAACCCATGTAGAAAATTAATATATGATAGAATTAGAGAGAAGTTAGAGATTCAAAGCTACGTTGAAATTTTTTCCGAAGACTTTGATTCCAAGGTCTCATTTGGTATTGATAAAGGCGATAGTGCACATGACAACTTATAAGCCTTAATTCACAATTATTATATTTTCCTTGTAATTGAGTTTGTAAGCCTTATTAAAAAATCCATTTTGTACATATCCTACAGTCATGGCACTCCATGACACCACATTTCTTTGAGGTATTCTGTGAAATAGTTTACTACCTTGTTTATGCTTCCACATGTTGCATATATATCTAGCAGTGCATTTCCAGCTAATATCTAACAAATCTCCCCTTCCATTATGCTTTGATGGATGTCCATACCTTGTTTCAAAGTGCCTAATTTAGCACAAGCAAGGAGGATGCTAGCAAAAGCTATGGAATTTAAGTTTGCACCTACCAATTGTATAGTTTCAGCCATCCAAGAAATTTTAGTCCCATCACAAAGCTCATGTTTTATGGTATTGGTGAGTTAAATAATACTTGTCTACTACTTAGGTTAGTACACATAAATCAAATTTGCAGCTTGTCATACCAGACCATAGCTAGAAAATGAACCTCTCTAATTTTTCAAAAGATAAAGTAGCAGTTCCTAACTTCCTATAATGTGAGCTCAATAAACTGATGCATGTTGCACCGTCCATACTCTACAGTCTCATACTGCTTTTGTCCTCCTTTTTTGGCCAATGCCTGGTAATGTTTTCTCTATGATTTCCAATCTCTCCTCTTATGCATGCAACATGGCCCCTAAAGTGTTGGTCTTGATAAGTACAAATTTTTTGCATTTAAATTCAAATTGCAAACTGTCATTGACGCATGTGGTTGTATTTGGGGGGCAGTGGATGTAGAAACACCTGTTCTCCCTGATTCTGAAAACTGCTTGTTTTGATTGTTTTTTTCATGTTTTTGATTTTTTTGTGGGTTTTTGCATATACATATAAAATGCAATTTTGGGAAGAAATTGCTAATAAATTCAAATAAAATATTGCAATACTGGAAATGATAAAATCTACTGGAAATAACGTTGCCAAAGTGTTTATTGATCTTCTATGATGAATACAAATCAGATCTGATAACATGCAACTGAAAAAGCAACATTATTTTGATTAAAACCTGAGTATTGCAGCAAACTGGAATGCCCTTGAAAGATGTGTCCAGATCTTGGAAAATGGCGCCTAGAAATGAAGAACCCTTCCGGATGAATTCCAAACCAAAAACCCTGAAGATGCAATCGCTGAATAAGTTCTGTGATAACCTCTGAATGAAGCTACCTCTCTGATAAGCAATAAATCAGCTGGTATTTCACAGCCTCTAAACTGCAACACTGAAGATGGCTCGTTCTCCAATGCCAAAAAGACAACTGAAACCCTTGGCTCCGTTCTCTGGAAGAATACTTGATCAAAAATCGATTTTATAACATAATGAACTTTCTTCACAATGAAAAATACTTATATTCTCAAGAGGGTCGACTTTTCTCAAAAAGGCATCATTTAAATAAAATTGAATTTTATCTTTTAATATTTCCAAAGTCTCAAACACACTTTTAATTATAAATTATAATTAAAAAGTGGCCCCCTTCAATGTTGGTCGAACCCTTCAAGAAATCACTTAAGTTATAATATTAAATAATATTATAACTTTATATTATAAGCTTCAATAATTAATATTTAATTTGACAATTAAAATATTAATATCTTTCTCAATTTACGTCCGATTAACGAACCGTCTGACGCTGAAGAATAAGTGATTGACTTTGCACATGACCAAACCATACTGCTAAAAATAGCAGGGGTGCTCCACTGAATGACCTAACTAAAAATAGCAAGTAAGGCAAATGATGTCCGAATGACCCCGAACGAAAGCCAACTGGTAAGTTATGACAATCCGAAGCCAAGCCAAGCTCCAAAAGAGACCCCCTAACCATACATATTAGCCTACGAGGGCTAAGAATAGGCTAAATCCACCGAACTCTGATGCTCGCAAAATTGGGGACATTACAGTGGATAGTTGGAGGCAAAGAGAGTTATATAGACACAAAGATACTAGTAAAAGTGCACTATGATTTTGGTTGTGTTCTCTCAAATGGAAAGAAGTTAATTTTTTAATGATACTTGAAGAAACATATTTTTTCAAAGTATGTTTATATTCTAATTCTAATGATGATAAATTTAGGTCGGCTAAGAGTAATTTCTTTTTCAAGAGAAAAGAACTTCATATTCCAAAAATATTTTTTGAACAATCTAATATTACTTCTTAATGCATACATTATATTAAAAATAGATTTTGAGTATAACTATTGGAAAAAAATTATACTCTTTATTCATGAATTTTTCTTTCCAAGTCATTCATTAATGTTTTGAAATTATAATTTATCAATAAATTGCAGGGGATTTTTGAAAGTCTTTGTGAATTGTTTTGGATCTAGAAGCTTTGGGCAAAAGTTCTGTTCTGCTTAAAGGGTGTTCTCCCTAGCCATTTCATTACGAAGACTAAGCATTGGAAATGAAGAGTTCGCAAGTCTTACCTTCATGGGTTGGGAATTGATAGGGTTTGATATTCAAAATGTTATGGACATGAAAGCTGTTTATAGAGAGTACTGTCTCATAATAAAAGCTGTTTTTTTTTCTCATTTACATTGTTTTCAAAATTCCACACTTCTTAAAAGTGTCAAATTTGGATATGCACTGGGATACCAAGTAGGAACTACTTGATATCTCAGCACCTGATAATGGAGGTATTCAATGTCTTCTTTTGATACTCTTAATCATTCATTAAATTGCAACATTATTTTTCTTGGTTTGGAATTCTTTGCTCAAGTGTTAAAACTATTTTAAGATTTATTTTGCCTTAAGGATAACCTCAAAAGTAAACATAATTTTTCTCTTTGTTTGACATTCTTTGCCTCAAATCCTAAAAACATTTATTGAATTTGCTTAGCCTTGAGCATTAGCTTAAAGATTGTAACATCCATTGGATATTTTGGTTGTATGGTGTTTGTAAGTCATTCTATTCTTAATGTTTGTCTAGGGATCTGCTATCTAGACCAGCTATTAGATGACCTCTAAGGCATGGGATATTCCTTTTCTTTGCTTTACGACCCTCCTAGACACATAAACAAGTTCTGTCAACCAGTTGTGATATGGTCTTGTGACTTGGACCCCTATCATATTTTAATAGTTGTTTAGTTATATATCATTGTCAATTTCTTGTTTGGAATTGAAGACATATTTCTGGAGCTTAGAGATTTTATTAATTTGTAACAATATTGCATTCTTTTTTAGCCTTCTTTAAAATTAAATTACTTTGAATGATTTGCAGGCAGTGACAAGTATTATAGAACTTATTGCACTGCAAATAGCCAAATAGATATATATCAAGCTATCAAATTGAAGGACTCAAGTTTGTCTTATTGTATTAGAGAATAGAACACTGACTTTACACTATCATTTTGGAATAATAGGGGCTCATTGTGAAGTCTAACATAGTTTGCAAACTTGGATTGGGAGAGTACTCAACAAGCCAAAAAAGATTGACTCATAGAGTACATAAAAAAAATTCGGCAAAACTCAACACCTTAAAAAACACTTAAATTTTTGAAAAAATAATAAATTTTATGCAAATTATGGCTACAAAATGGATCAAATGAATTTGGTGGGGGTCTAGGGGCAATGCCCCTAGTGGAGACAAGGGGCAGTGCCCCTTGCAAGGGGTCTAGGGGCAGCACACCATTTTCATATTTTTTAGAAGGAAAAAACCAATTCTTATAAAACCAAAAAAGCACAGTTTTTGCAATGTTCAACACATTTTTTTATCAATTTTGAAAATTTGTTGAGTTAAATGGAAAAACTTACCAATTTCTTAGCGAGTCTTGTTGAATACTCATCAAAATCTTGACGAGTTTTTCAAAAAACTTGAAAAAATATCTCAATGAGTGAACATTGAGAAAACTTGTAGGTGAAAAAAATGATGAGTACTCGGCAACTCACTGAATATGCAAACTATGAAATCTAGGATGGATTCTCTTCAACACTTCAAAAAGTCATGGGCACATGAGCATGCTTGTTGGAAGCTATGGAGGTTGACCATGATTTTTTTCTCAAGCATTGAATAACTCTTGTAAAATATAGAGATTTTTTATATTCCCTTTTGATTTATTAAAAAAAAATAGTTTATCTAAATTCTATACAATATTTAGGTTGGTCATAACAGGTTTGCCATACCATTGTAATCAAAATACAAAATATATAATTTTTTGTCTTTTCAATAGTCAATCAATAATTCCTTTACATTAATGAGCAAGCAATGCATATTTCTCCGATTTCTTGGAGTTTTTACGAACATAAAGATTTAAGTACCATAACTAATTACTTTTGGTTTCGCCATTAGATTACCTTTTAACCCATAAATATAATATGCAAAGGGAATTATTGTCAATATGTTGAAAAATTGTACAATTCAATTCAATTGCACTTAGCTTCAATGATTAGTTTGCTTTTCATTCTTTTATTGGAAAAGCTTTAGTTGGTTTCATTTGGCATAGTACTGTTTCTTATGCTATCTTCATATCTCGTTTTTATTTATTTTTTCTACTATGGAATGCTTTCTATTTCAGATGAGGTTTTAGCTCTACTGAATATCCATGCCTTTTCAGCATTTGGCAGGGACTCCTATTGCACAACTCTTGTTTTATTTGATGTTCAAATTTCATGTTTATCATGTAATGGAAATTAATTGAAACATGTAACATGCCCATTGTTCTCCCTAGTAAATCTACTAAGTTTTACCCACATGTAATTATCTATGCATCTAATGTAGAGTGTTGTACCCAAACCAAATTTTTGCTTCATCAAGGCATTTTGCATTTTAAAAGTCTAAATCTTGCTAATTTGATGTAAAACACAGTTTTGGGCAATGTCAAGCATGGAGTAGTTGTCAATAGTTTGTCAGTCAAAGTCAGTTATATTGAACAAAACCTGAAGCAGAGGCTCAAAATGAAGATCTTCACGACGAAGGAGCATCTCATGACGACATTTCATATTGCAGACGGTATTTTCAATGATCGAAGCAGAGTTTTTAAAGATCAAATCATGGAGATTTCTCAGAGGAAAAGCCCAAAAGCGCAAGTATAGCTCAGGGGCGCCCAACTTATTGAAGGTCAAGATTCTGGTTAAAATGTTCAAGCATCCAGTCAATCTCTTCAGAATTAGTCTGGCTATCCGTTGAGCTATCCAGCGAGGCGTTCCGAGAACCACAACTCGGCAAATCGCGACAGAAGTTAAAATCCCTAAATTTTAGGAGATGAGAAATTTGTCTTTTCCAGGCAAAAGCGCGCCTCTAGCTTGAGGGCGCCCATCTTGAAGCAGGGGTAAATCTCGACAGTTTCGATGCCGGATGCAGTCAATTTGTTCACAACTAGTCTGCTTATCCGACGAGATATCAAGCGAAGTCATCCGACTCTCAGAGTTCAGGCGGCAGTCGTCCAAAGATCAACTTAAAATGGAGTTTTCACGTTTCTGAGCTTCTCCGTTTATGCCCAGTGCAAGTACAGGCCAGGGGCGCTGGCTTAAAGGACCCTCCAAATGGCATTATTTGCAGACAGAATCTTCATAACATCAGTAGTATTCTAGCCTGGCTCCGCAACGCATCATTCAACTTGTTGATCCGACGTTCCTGGTGGTCGTGGCGGAGATTCTACCAAGCACGTAATTTTTGCGGGCGGACCATCAAATGATTTTCAGTGTATTTCCATAGTTCAAGGGCGCCTAGCCTTTAGGCCTGTCAGATGAGCCCGTTCGCGTTCGAAGTCTTCACGACTATTGAGCGTAATCAATTTATCTTTCCAATGAGCATAGCCGTCAGCCTTCAGCATTTGGCAGTCGCTCGTGCGTGCGAGGTCTTTGGTGTCATACTACAAAGTGAGGATGTCCAGAAAATGGCTAAGTCTGGTAGCGGTAAACATAAATAAAATACGCACTGGAGTTTTTGAGGTCTTAGAAGCAGTTTTCTTGCTTAGTCACCTCCAGAGACTTCTCTTGTGGGCTCTTCCGGCTGTCCGTTAAAACAGATAGTGCCTGAATCAGGTCATCCCAGCTCCAGTTACCAGACGTCAAAATAGGGTACTTGGATGAAAGTTCGGTTTTCGTCAAAATGACACCAGTGCAACATAGAGCCAGGGGCGCTTTTACTTTTGAAGCCCTTAATTCAGCTTTCAGGTGTCATAGATACAGTCATTGGATGCAGAATGTCTCCAGGCACGCAGTGGGCTTCGTCTTGTATGTTGGTTCCCGTTTACGGCAGCGTATGAAGCGTCGGTGGCAGTTTAGAAAAATGGCTAAATCACGGAACCGTAAAAAGCAATTTAATCAGTGCGCCCTAATTTTTCAAGGGGTTAAGCGATGGATTTTGCAGTTGTGTCTCCCAGAAATTTCTTCCTTGTTCATAGGCTTCCAGATGAATTCTTCAAACGATCATCACCCGGTCATCGGAAATCAGTGTCGAAGTTGGCCAGTCGTGACAGTGCTTCAGCTATTAAATAGGGAGTTAGTAAAAAATGAAGTATCTTGAGCAAATGGACGCCTATGTGCTTAAGAGATGACTTTTCGGAATCAGTAAAGTCAAACGATGAATCTCATAGCTTCAACCAGTTTGTCAACTGAAGTTCAAAATATGCTTGTTCAGAAATGGTGATTTTCTATTTTTAGCGCCATTGCATGATAATAAGTATTTTATTATTATTTTCAAATTTGAACTTCTAGTCAGTGGCAGTTGAACTGAAAGGCAACCAATCGGAGGATTTCTATTCTGGTTAGGGTTTATGAATTCTTGCAGTCACAATTCAGTGCGAATTTCCTCTTATTTAACATGGCGCAAGCTTCATTGTTGATCACAAGCTTTCAAGAGAAATTCGATTTTCATTAAGGGCAAATTCATCCTTGAGTGAAATTCGTGATTTTCAATTGCAAGTTCATATCTTCAAAGAGAAATCGAAGTTATCAATTTTCAAAGCAACTTCAGAGAGTTCGAATTTTATCAAAGGGAATTCATATTTTTAAAAGATAAGTTCGTGGTTTCTCATAATTTCAAAGGGCGCATTTCAGAGCAATTCGCAAATCCTTCAGATCAAAGGCGTATTTAAACTTCAAGTTTCAATTGAAATTCGCAAGCCTTTCAAATATTCAAAGGCGTATTTCAATTCTCAAAGGCGTATTCCAATAATCAAAAGGCGAAACCTCAAATTTAATACAAATTCGTATTTTCTTCAAGGAAATTCGAATTTCATCCATATTCAAAAGGCGCAAATTTCAAGAGAAAATTCGTGGTTTTCAATTCCAAGGCGAATTCCTCCAGTTAAAGGCAAAATCTTCATCAATTCACAGAGGCGATTTTTCCTAACATATCTTTTTGCAGATCAAAGTTCACAATTGTCAGCAATTCGAAGAAATCTTGGGCGATTTTCACAGAAGAAGACTTCAAAAAACGTCTTTTTCATCCTTTGATCTCAGATTTCTCACAAAATACAAATTGCATGTTCCTGAAATTGGCGAATTTGGCAAGTCTCAGTATCTGGATCATTCTTATATAGTTTTCTCGAGTTAAATTTGTGCGTTTGATTTTTCATGAATTTTTAGCTTCAGAACATTCGTTCTCGAATTGCTAATTTTCTCAAGTGGAAAATCTTTGTACAATCAAGTAGAAGTTGAATTTTCGCAAATCTGACGTTCTGGGTTGTCTTAGAATCCTTTTCTGGACAAAACCCATATCTTCGATTTTTCGCTGAAAATAATTCTTCGAAAGGCTATTTTTAACTCTCACAGGCTATTTTTAGCTTTCTAGAAATTTTGTCAGAATATAGTCAAGTTCACAGTCAACAGGCAAGTTTTTCAGAATGCAGTTCACTCAGCTCGAATACAGGACCAAAACCGTCCTTACTCATGATTTCCGCAGGTTGGTTGAGACAAATCTTCACAAAGTATTACCAGAAGCAGTGCTAGACCCAGTTAAGATCAGAAGTTCAATCATTCAGAATATTGAGCAGTCTGGTTTACTAGAGGCCGCTTCCATACCTATCTCCGTGCACTGTATTGAATTCGTGATGTCTTGCATTAAGCATTACAATTCTACTACTCGTGAGATAGTGTCAGTTGACGGACGGGTCATTTGCAGTCTCAAACCTTTGACATCGAAAGGAGTTTTGGCATTCCTCAACACCAGAACAGCTAGTTGTTTCTATGGAGCAGTTGCGCAGCATTTGATGCTGATATGGACAAGTGTCGGAAGAAGATGGCGAAAGATGGTTAAAACAAGCAAGAAACAGTTGCCGACAATGTGGGTGTGAGGTGAATACAAAAGGATGAATATCGATTCTAATCCGCTCCACGAATAAATTAATGTCTCAGGTCAAGAACATGCAAATGTTTTCCAGCCTTGGATGTATTACATTATTGGTCGCATCATTTCTGGGCAGGAGCATTATGACTGGGCATCTTTCATCAATGACATTCTCCACAGGCAGATCACCGGTTTCTTAATTGCCCATGAGTTTCACATGTGTTCATATCTCGTGTACTTGATCGCTTATCAGGGTCAGTTCCGAGGACTTAACACCGTGGGCATCCTCAGTGTTCAGAAGGTTTATCAGTATTATGATCAGCTTGAGTTCACCAGAGCTGAACGTCATTTCAAGCATGTTCACGAGGCTTTTCTGACTTATACAGTGAGGAATTTGGACCGGGAGTTGCACATTCGTATCTCGGTAGTTGCTAGGGCAGCAATGGATGGATGGGCAGATTGGTTTATCCAACTCTAACATACACCTACATCCGGTTATTTGCCACGAAATCCAGCTATAAGCTCTGTCGCTATCCTTCGGATAAGACAGTTTTTCAGGAGTTCCTAAGACACATGCATGATGTTCATCGTCTTCTTCGCCGCAGGCACAGACCATCTCTCAACTTTCCTTTTCAATTTGGAATGTATTGGTGCAAGTCGGCAATTGATAGTAAGATCGCAGGACAAGAGCTTGAGAGATATCATCTTAAGTATCTTGTCGGCGATCGCACATGACCTTCAGTCATTATACGTACCGCCTTTGCCGGAGGCACATATCACGGTTCTATGGAGGATTACTGGGCAAACTACGTAGATGAATTCGAGGTTCGCAGACGCAGCTATGGTCGTTTCTCTCTCTCACAGATTTATGTTTTCTTATCAGAAGATGTGGGAGGTTTATCAAATGATGAGGAAGAAGTCCTTCCTCAATTTTTCAGAGAGCAAGTCGATACACAACCGCTAAGCAAATAAAGATTGGCAATGGCGAATATGTAACGGTCAAAGAGAGGCTGCGATATTCGTATCAAAGATACTTTACCTCGACAAAGAAGAAGACAAGGAGGGTAAGGTTCTGCAGCAGAGCCACAAGAGTGCGGTAGAATCCTTTCACCTTCACAAACCTAACAAAAAGAAGAGGAGGAATCCTCCCAAGAAAGTACAAGCGCCAAACAATTCAAAGGGCAAGGCGCTTGCCACTGTTACACATACAGAGCCTGACAGATATCCTATCACAGAATCAGTTCAGAGGTTAGTTCAGAGCCCGCCAGTACCTGAGGTTCAGCCTCAATTTCCTACACCAGTTTCAGAGCCTTCACCAGTCCCAATTCACATCGAATTGGATTTAGACTCTCCACCTCGCAGTGGGTCTTCTACACATTCACTCTCATCAGTACCTCCTGTCGCTAGTGCAGACCCTTCTAGTAGCATTAGCCGAGATCAATCTTGGATCGAAGCTCAGTTAGGAAGGAAGAGGAGGCAGCCATCCTATGTTCTTAATCATTCTGATTTTGATGACATTTACCAGGATGCGCCGGACAAAAGAGTCAAGAACATGGTTCACGTAGAGAGAAACACTGACATGGAGATTGTCGTTGAGACTGCCGTACCTCCACAGGGGAAGAACTTGGCTGAATTAGAATCTCAGGATTTTGAGGTTATCACAGTCAACCTTGGTCGCAGCACACGCCAGACTCAGGTTGATCTTCTACAAGTTGCTACGGACGCCAGGGATAGAATACTAAAGGACGGAGAGGATAAGGCAGCCCTCAAGGCTGAAATCAGACAGCTTCGTCAGTATATTTCTAGCCTTGTGCATAGACCCGATGCCATTAGTACACTCCCACCGATGCTTGAGCCTCCAGCAGAGCAAAGTCAACTCAATCACTTGGTTGCATATGGCAAGCGTTTGGAGGAATGGGAGGAGGAGTTCGTTGCTAGAGGCCGTACTATGCTTACAGAGTTATATCAGTTGCGGTACAATGCACGAGAGCTCCGTCTTCGTCTTCAGGATGAGGAAAGAGATATGGCAATTAACAAACCCCGGGACGAGATTATGATTGCTCACCTGAGTGTGGCTTATGATACAGTCACGGATGCAGAGGACAGAGAGGCTATCTACTCTTGGAAGACACAATTGGTTTTCAGGGTAAAGATAGAGGACAGTTTAGCATCAGAGTTGGCTGAGAGTAGAGAGCACGTCACTAGTGCACTCCGGTTTGTGAGGACTTTAGTGTCCCGCTTACCGTGCCGTTATCAGATCGAGGGTGGTGCCTACGTGGAGCTTACCGATGTTCAGTCAGAGCTCCAGGCACTCATTCATACCATTTTCAGTGGGGAGACCATTGGCTGTAAGATTACTCAGCTTACAGTCATGTCAGCATTGTTCGACGAGGCAATGAGGAGTAGGGGCGAACTTCAGTCTCAGATCACAGCTGGTGAGGATATGCTGCATCGACATAGCATTCTTCGACAGAGTCTCATAGCTCCAGATAGTGATACAGTCAACAATCTCGTTGAGGGATTGATTGCTCGAGATCACGACCAGTAAACTTCAGTTCCCACCTCTCAGGATAGACATTACACACACGAGTTGAACTGAGTGTTACCCTTTCCAGTTAACTCGAGGTTGTCATCACATGCATATCTATTATGAGACTCGCCTTTCACACTTGGAGTTTCTTTTAGGGTTTTTCGTTAACTGATGGTAGTCTTCCAGTTAACATGCTTTCAATAAGGACGTGCATGCTCGCACAGTTGTCCATTTTTAGATTAGATGTTTCAGTTAAACTGAGGGTAGTTTCCCAGTTGACTGTATAGTTTACTTAATTAGGGTTTGGCGCATAGCTTGCATGCATTGCAAGAACTGTAGATGACACAAGGTGATTTTAGGGTTCCCTACACCTTGATGTATATAAATAAGAGCTTATGCTCATTTGTAAATAACTTTTGCTTGAGAGAGAAATATATGCTGCGCCTACCTTGCCCTCAATATTGCTCTTTTTGGTACTTGTTCATGTGTCTTCACTATTGCAATTGATTGTTATGCCACATAGGGTTTCGAAAGATTGTAATGCTGAATTCTTTCCATAGTTTAGATATATCTGTTTGAACATCTTTATCATTGAAGTCAATTGTTATGCCACATAGGGTTCCAAGAAATTGAGATGATAAATCTGTTTTGTGTTAATTTACCATTGTGATCAATCGTTATGCCACATAGGGTTTCGAGAAATTGCAGTGATAAATCTGTTCTGTGAATCTTTATCATTATAATTGAAGGTTATGCCACATAGGGTTTCGTGAGATTGTGGTGATAAAGGCTGTTTGTGAAGACTTTACTTTTTCAATCGAGTGTTATGCCACATAGGGTTCCATAAAATTGTCTTGGTAAAGTCTTAAATCTGTTTTGTGTTCAATAAGCTGGTTTAGATTGAGATGATAGTTGCACCACCTTGCCCTCAAGTAGAGAATCTAAACCCGTTTATCGTCAGTTAGTCAAACCTTGCTCCGTTTCCTCTCGCTCTGTTTTCCTGAGGAGATTGGATAGATTAAATTTAAGTTGTAGTTAGTAGATCTGCAAAACCAGAGAAAACTCAGCTGCAACGTATAGGTTCTTTCAAGAAAGCCTTGTGCCTCTACAGCTGAAACAAAAAGACAGGACATAGTTTTAGCTTATTTTCCTTTGCAAGTATATTTGTCAAAGCACAACGAGGGAGCTTCCCCTCCATAATTTGAAGAGCACTCATTGCGTAGTGTACATAGGCTGTTCATAACAACTTCTACTCCAGAGGTGTTAGTTGTTACGCCAACATAGAGAAATAATTTTTTTTCTTTTCTATTCAATAATAAATGCGTCATATTTATCCAAACTTTTTCATTGCACAATCAAAGAATCATTCCAATAATATAAGTATGATTTAACTCTACATAAATATATTCAAGATAACATTTCACATTACAATTTCCATATAGATGGACACATGGTTACATACATTGTTTCAACAAGCTTACAAGAACTAGAAATACAAATGGTCCAGAATGTCTTTCTCCAGGTGCATCCGTAATAACTACAAAGTTACCATCTGGATCTGGTACTTTTAGTATCGGTGTTGTGCTCAATCTTTCCTTAAGTTGGTCAAATGTTGCTTGACACTTCTTAGACCACTCAAACTTAGTCCCCTTTGCAATGATGTGATGGGAAAAACTATTCTTGAAAAGTTTGTGACAAACTTACGGTAATACCTAGCCAAACCCATAAAACTTCTAACTTCCGACATGTTCTTGGGCACCGGTCACTCCAACACTACTTTTATCTTAGCTAGATCAACCAAAATCCCTTCAGCCAAAATTACGAGACCCAAATACTATGTACTTGCTTCTAGAAGAAGGTACACTTTAAAAATACATTGTTCATTAGGTTCATGAATGTCGTTGTTGCATTCGTCAATCCAAATGGTAGAACTGTGAACTCATAATGTCTGTATCTAGTCCTAGAAGCAGTTTTGTAAATATCTTTGTCCTTGATTCTTAGTTGATGGTATCCAGAACGTAGATCAATCTTTGAAAATTCACCCGCTCCTCACATTTGATCAAAGAGATCATCGATACGTGGCAATGGATACTTGTTCTTTATCGTTGCTTTATTAAGCAATCGATAATCAATACATAAGCGCAATGTACCATCCTTCTTCTCTACAAATATCACTGCCACTCCCCAAGGTGAAACACTGGGTCTTATCAATCCTTTAGACAACAACTCTTCTAGTTGTGCCTTTGTGGTAATCCAAGTAATTCCTTTGGAAATACATCTGCAAACTTCCGTAAAATAGGATATTTTTCCATATCTACTTTTCTAGATTCCAACACTTCACCTTCTTTGACATCTTGGGAGTCTTGAGTCCATAATATACTATATCATCTTGAGAAATGAATTCCTTGCATTCCTCAAGTTTCTACATTTTTACTACAACTACAAAGCTATGTTCCACGACATTTCGGGGATGGGGACGAGGGGATGGCAGGGGACGCGTTTTGGGGACAATAGTCCGAGGGCAAAATTTTGGGGACGGCAGGGGGACGGTGATATAGGAATTTTTTGAACTATATATATATATATATGAATTTTTAAAAATATATTATATATAGATAGAGAAAGAGAGCAATTTGAAATATCAAATATGTGCAACAATATCAATATGACCATATGTGCATAGATAAAGAGTATAACAACAGTATAACAACGATATAATAGCGATATAACAACAATATAAAGATAAAGGTAAACACTAACAACAATGCCAATAACTTAACTATTAAATATAAAAGCATTTTGTTCAATTTTAGGTTGAATGACTAAAGTAAATATAATAATATTTTATTATTTAGTCAATGCCATTCAAATGGGGATAAAACATTTTTATCAAATATAATGAAATATTTAATATTTCATTATAAAACATTTAATATTTAATATGTGATAAAACTTTTAATATTTAATATTTAATATTTGATAAAACATTTAATATTTATCAATTATCAAGCAATTTTTTATTTAATTTGACAATAATATTAAATAGTTTGTTTAAAAATTAAATGTTTTATCAAATATAATGAAATATTTAATATTTATCAAACAATTTTTATTTAATTTGCCAAAAATCAAAACATTTTTTACTTTGACAAAAGGGGGACGCCTGAGCATCCCCGATATAGTTGGGCGACTCCTAGTCGTCCCCTAGCCGTTGGCGTCCCCTTTTATTTTCTAGCCGTCTCCTTTTTTGGGGACCTGTTTCTTGCTGTCCTCCAGTTTTCAAAAATCAGGGGGGATGCCTAGGGGACGTCCCCTGCTGTCCCCTCGTCCTCAAAACGCCATAGGGGATGAGGGCATAGGGTTTGGGCGGGAAGACACGTCCCCGTGTAACACAACTACAAAGAGTTGGCAACCTTTCTTCTTTTCTCTATGCATCTAGACAACATATATCTACCGTAACTTAACCTCTCTAGGCATTCCTTGTATTGACACCCAGTTACCTAGATTGTCTAAGCATTCAACTGTTTTAGCATGAAAATCTACCTTGGCCCTATGTTTCCATAACCAATTCATCCCTAAGATGACATCATAAGAACCTAAGGGAGCTACGTACAAAATTACTTCTGTTGAGAAACTTGGAAGTTCAACTCTTGCCTCGAATAAACATTGACTTACTTCAGCTCTTGTCTGGTTTGTGTATTCTACAACCTCGAATTTTTTCATGTAGCCAACTTTTCTAGACATTTGACTTGCTACTCTAGGAGAAATGAAGTTTTCTGTTGCACCAATATCTATTAAAATTGAAATGGAAATTCCAGACAAGTACCTGAAACTTCTACTGGAGTTATCTAGTACTCCACTTGTCGATTATCCACAACAACATGAATCCTTTGCTAGAACACAACTCTTTGAGGTGGAAGAGAATTACCATGTGGTTGTGTCCCAGATGGTTTGCTCAGAAAATTACTCGCATAGTGATCCCCACCACATGTAAAACATCCCTTCACTAGTTCCCTCCTTTTCACAGGTCTTCCAAAATTACTTTCATTTCCACCAGCATTGCTTTTGTAGTTGTTAAAATTGTTGTTGTTTCCTCTTCGATCTCTCCTAGGTTCACTCCAATTATTTTGGGGTACCTTATTCCCTTTTGAAAACTTTTCCCTTCACCAGGCTTCCTTGGAGCTTGATTGTTCCGTGTCCAAATGAGCTTCTTTTTCTTCCTCTCCTAGTAGTTTGAGATAGACTTAAGCCTTTGTTCTTGCTTAATTGCCTTCTCGTATACCAAATCCATAGTAGTTGGACCATGCATGTCTACCTCACCACCTATTTGCACATTTAGACCCATGATAAACTTTCTTATACGAAATCACTCGTGCTTCCGGTACATAGGTACATATTTTAGAAGTTGAGTGAACTTCTACCAATACTCATTCACTGAGGAGTCACCCTACCTTAGGTTTTGGAAGTCAATGAGTTTTTGGTCATAGAAGAGTTGGGGCAACATCGCTTTCGGAAAATCTCCGCAAACTCGTTCCACGTGAGACTTAAAGAACTAAGTCCTAGCTCCATTTTCTTACTCATCCACCAATTGGATGCTTCACCAACCAACTGAAATGCTCCCCATATGGCTTTAGTGACCTCAGAGTAATTTATGATTTCAAAATACTTTTCCATCTTTGTAAGCCATGCTTCCGCCACATCTCCAGTAGCACTACCTTCAAATTTTTGATGGTGTGATCTTCCTCATGCCACATGATAACTCATTTTCCAAATGCTTCCTTTTGGTTCCCTCAGAATATGATTGTGACCTATCACTCTCTTGATCACTAGATTTAGTATAATTATGGGAATCCTCCCCTTCTTCCTCATTATTGGGAACTTCTTCATTATTTGGGACTTCTTGTTCCACTCTTTCCTTTCCCCTAACTTCTTGTTTGAGGTTTCCTATTCTTGTTCTAGTTTCATCCATGATAGCTAGAATACAGTCCAACTTAGCTTTGACATTCTCAGTATATGACCTACTTCTTGACTCTCCCCCATGTTAGCTCTTGTCTTAACCATTTTTCCAAGAATAGTTATACCTGAAGGTTTCATTTTAATTAAATCTATGAAGGTTTGCTCAATGCTAACAATATTCCAAAAAGATCTAACATTCAAATTAGAAATTCTATTTAAAGAACTCATTCATAAACTTTGCCAAAACAAGATTTTTATTATACTCAAAAAGGATTCTCAATTTCCTTGAGTTTACATAGAATGACTATTTAGATAGTCTAAGGGGGAATATCCATCTGATTCACTTTCTGGTACATAACTTCATGGGGTATAACCCTAAGATTTTTTCTCATATCTATCTTCGAAAGGATAATAACCCTCAAATTTGTCCTTAGACACATATTTTTTGAGATACATAACCCTCTGATTCGCCACTTGTGGCTATTACAATGACTTCTGCTAAGGGAAGAACTCGAGGATCCCTAAATATCATGACTGGACTAACACTACATTCTGAGGGCATATCCCTGGAAAGTGACAAAGAGTTTGACCTCGTCGGTGAGATAGAAGGTAAGAAGTTGAAGTTGGCAACATCTTTCATCCTTCTCTTCTCTTGACTAATTCGCGAAAGGGCATGACTGTAAGTCTCGGTATCGCTTAGCCAAATGGCGTTGTCATAATTAGTTCCCTCAATGGTACGAACAAGGGCTTCTCTTTCCTTCTTGGCTCGTAGATAGCACTCATTTCCGATTATTGACTTTCTCATAGTCATCTTGAGACACACCATCCTGGCACAAGAATTTCCAAACATTAGACTAATATAATGTTGGATTGGAAACATAGCGAGCAAATAGGTTCTAGAGTTGAACCTAGTAGCTCTGATACCACATGTAACATATTTCTATCAGAATTCATAAATAAAACACATTCACATTTATTGAAGCAATTTACCAAACTAGGTAATAGTAAATAGATAATAACACACGGGGTGTAACAAAACATGATTCAGTTGAATGAAAATGTTGCAAAAAATTTAAAATTTAAAGAACATAAAAGAAAATAATGTATCTCTGCCAACCCTTGTTGGTTAGTTTTCTGAAATGTAGGCTATGGAAATGAAACCTTTGGGTATAAACCTAGGGAAATTTGGTCATATAAGCTCAATATTAATCACATGCAGCTAATCTTATGTGATCGCCTTCTCAACTTCTGTTGTTTCTTTGCAATCCTTGCTTTTAGCTATTTATTTTCATAATCAAATATTCTATTCCAAAGAAACACTACTTTCAGCTATTTCTTATCATAATTAAATCTTCTATTCCAACTAAAACGTTGAAAACCACTAAGTATCTGCTATGCCGTCCCAAATTAACCAATCCCTACATACCATATTAGAGTTCGCTTTGTTTTGGTTTTTAAATATTAATTTGTAAGGATAGATAATTATTTCTAGTGCTATTTTATGCTGTCTGTTTTTGCTTCTGCATCTATAATGTAAAGGTAGTTAAAAATTCAAAGTAATAAATATTGTAGATTTCTAAGAACAATAGAATCTTAACTTTCAAATTCATTTCAAACTTTGCTAAAACTTGTACAGCTTTAATATGTCAAGACTGGTGTCCAAACTCAGATGGTTGACTAACACATGTCATTATCAAATAAATTAAATTTGAAATGTACTGCAACAACAAAAACTAACTACTACACAATATTTATATTTAATTCTAGTTTTAAACATGTTGCTTGTATAGAATCCAATTTCATAAAAGAACAAGAATTTTACAAAATATAAGGAGTCAATTACTAATTTTTTGCAGTGAACGTTTTTCCTAATCCTGAAGTGAATTAGATACAACCATAAAGTGAGCAATGGCAAGTTAATCTTTTCTACATTATATTTTTAAAGATCTTTAGAATTTAAGACAATTTTGATCAAATGAAGCAATTCTTAAAACTTTAGGGCTTTGAAACTTTTTAGAATTTAAGACAATTTTGATCAAATGAAGCAATTCTTAAAACTTTAGGGTTTTGAAACTTTTGAGTTCAATCTAAAAGAGGATAGGATAAACTTAGTAAGCTTGGTTTGCTTTTGTGGACTTAAATGCTTAAATCATTTTTCCTCATTAAGGGGAAGATTGTTGATTCTCCTCCATTCCTCAATGCAGGAATTTTCATCGTCAAAGCTCTTCAACTTTTGGTGTTCTACCCAGCTCTTATATACTGAGAAATCATTAATATCTAACTTCAATTGGTAGATAGAGTCACACACACTTTTTCTCATATACAGCTTTCTTTCTATATATTTGTTGTTCCTTCCTCTTTGAGAAACATCATTCGCTGGAAGGTTATCACTAAAATGTTTCTGTGATTTCTTCTCTTCATTTCTATCTCCATTCTTATTCAGGTCTTCATAGCTGTCTTTATCTTCAGACTTTTCACTTTCAGATTTTACATACCTTAACCTAAATTAAATTGAGAGGAGAAATATTATCTATTAAATAAGTTATAGATAATCTAGACATTATTTTTTTAGTACAAATATAATTTCAGAAACTTACTGCTCAGGAGGCCCTCTTTTGGGTTTGCCTTTGCCTTTGCCTTTGTGTTTCTGACAATTTGTCCTTCACATTGAGAAAAAAAAACAAAATAAAAAAGCAAATCAAATAAATATATATATGATATGAGATTAATTCCACCTTCATTATACTTCCTCTTTAACCAAAGAAAAATGATATTTCGTACCCTTTAATACGCAGTTTTCTAGCTTTATCGCTTCTTCGTTTGTTCATATCAATATGATTCTGGCAAAATTTAGATCCAGGAGCTGGCTTTTGCTGGCATTGAGATTTTGTGCCGCTAATTTTTGAACATTTTGTTGGATCTCGAACATACTCTCTTCCTGTACGCGGTCCAATTGATCTCTGTAATTCCACTTCCATTATCAATCTTCTGTTTACTCTTGAAGAAAGAAGTGATGTGCAATGTATTCTCTGTTCATAATAACAACACCAAAATCTGTCTTTCTCTATTGAGCAATTAAGTTTCAGCTTTTTCTTTATCCCAACTAGATAAATTGCATATTCTTGGCATGCATTCGACTGAATTTATTAAATTGCTACTCCAATGGTCGCCATCACGACAGTCGTTTGGGACATGACGTCACGTTTTCATCCTTATCCATCATATTTTTTTTGATTGGCTTTTTTCATCCGATCCGCTTTGTCTTGATTTGTTGGTGAAGTTTATTTAAAGCTCCTTCGTTTGAGCAGTTGCATGTTACGAATGCTCTAGCTTTTTTGGGAATTGATTTTTGCATGCAGAAATTTTGGAATATATTCTTTTTTATTTGTAACCCAATTTATAAATATTTTAATTTACTTAAATTTAATAATAATTAAATTAAATTATAATTATCAATTATATGGTGTTAAATTTAATAATCAAATTAAATCATAATTATCAATTATATGGTGCATCTTATTATATATCGTATTTCCTTATAATTAGAAATACATTAAATGTATGGTGGTCTTTTTTCGACCTTATGCAAAGGCGTAGGCACTGTGTATTAGCTATTGCCATATAGTGAGCAAGATTGACACTTTGATTTTTAATCTTTAACCTCTTTTACATGCTTAAAAAAAAAGCATTTTTTTTTTTTTAAGGATAGTTGTTAGCAATAGTAAATCATCTTCATAGGTTTGTTACCATAAAAATTTATGTTACTCTTATGTGTTGAAAGATCAATACACACATCATCATAAGCACATTAATGAAAAAATAAGTTTCAAACACCTGTATTATAATGAGATGTATATCCAATTGCCATGATTCTACTCTTAAGCATCCCTAGAATCGTTCCTCATGATGCAGATAATGAGATGTAGACAAATTTTGTCAAGGTGATAGCATTTAATGTTCCTATAGGCAAATTATTCAAAAAAAAGAATTAAAATAGACTAAACAAATTTTCAATTTGGTACATTGTAAATGTAGATAGGGATAAGTGACAATTTGTGAGTAAAGTAATAGAAATAAACTTAAACCTACACATCATTTCATGACAACATTTGTGTTCAATGATTGTTCATATACTGAGAGTTTTGTTTTCTTCCCTTGTCTAGCTTGAGGATGAAGAGGACTTTTGAGAAACAAAAGAGTGCCCCACAACATAGAGTTTTTGTTTTCCAATTCTTCAACAAATACACGAGTTGATTAAAAAAAAAGAAAAGAACATTTACAAGATTGACAGGCTTGAAAACATAGCCACCCACTGGTATCAAATTTGAATAAGTGTCCTAGAGGGAGTAGAAGTTACATGACCATAAATTAATATTTTTTAAGGCCTTATGCTCATAAAAATTCCAGGCATAAACATGGGAGATAAGGCTAGAGGTTACAAGCTTACATACCTTGCAAGAAGTTGAGGGTAAATTCTTCCCAACCTTCTTATTGTCTACCAATGGGGTACCTATCTTGTCATTTAGTACAAGTTCTTCATTGGTTCCTAAATTTGAATGTCCACCAAACTTATTGTTGAAGAATCCTTATGTTGATTCAAGCCATGGATGACTTAGACGACTCACTATCTTCCCGTATGCACAATAAGAGGAACATGTGGCTAGTAAGGTGAGAGGCGTAATGAAGACAATGTAGTACAAGAGTTCTTTGATAAAAGAAACTCAAAAAGCATACAAAAGCTCTATAGTTCATTTTTTTCTTCCTAAAATCTAGGATGTAATACTTCATCCCCAAGTTATATATCATAAGTAGTATTTCAAAATGGTCATCCTAGTAATTAGTGACCTTGCCTCTAAGCCTACTAGCTTCTCTAACTAGGAGCCATAAGTTGCTTCTTATGACTCTTCCATTTGCCTTCGGTCATGGAGGTTCTTCCTCTTCCCTTCAATCTTAAGATCATGGAGATTCTTCTCTTTGGACATATCCTATGGAGCCTTGAATATTCTAGCTATCATCCTACTAAGTCTCAGAGAAGATGAGAGCTACATTGCCAAATATTTGCTAGTGTTTCTTATGTTTATAGTTATTTGAAAGAAAACTTTCATCAAGTGTTATTGTCAAGTGTGGGTTAATTCTCATTTTGTATTATAATTATTGAGAACAAGTTATATTTTTTTATTAGATGAATTATTTTTATTAGAGCTATGAATTAGAAGAGGGTTTTGAAAGGACTTTGAAACCTTGAACAACAAGAAAGAAAGAAAAACGGGTAAGTACACCAAGACGTGATACAAAAGGGGGGTCTTTAGATGCCATTTTTTTTCTAAAATCCATAAAGTCTAATATTCGATGAGAAAATAAAGATAGTTACGCTCAAAATTTGAAGATGCAACAAGAACAAGAGTTGTAGTGCTCTGAATCTACTTTCTAAACAACTATTTTTTTTTAAAATGGTGAAGATTAAGGTTTTTAAAAAGGGGAAGCACACAAAGTGATCCTATTTTTTCAAAAAAACATAACATAGCGTCTAGTGTGCTCCCCCTAAAATGTTCTTTTTTTAGAATTTAAAATATCACTTTGGTGAGAAATTTACTAACACCATGTAGTTTATGCAAAAAAATTAACTAATTTTTTAATATGTGATTTTTAACTAATTTTCGAAGTGAAAACATCCTAAAAAATAAAAAAATTGAGCGTGATCCCCCTTAAACTTTTTGAAACTAACCAAAAATTAATTTTTTTTTTCAATACGTGTAGAATGGAGTTTAGTTTCTAAAAATGTAAATTTTTTCAAATTTTGATGAACGAGTGAAAAACTATACCCAAATTATCACATGTTGGTTTTTGACAAAATTGACAAATTAACAAAAGAAGTTGTTAGTGTTTACATTTAATGCTTGCTACACACATGTTGACCTAAGCCTACTTAGGCATGACATTTATTGTGCAGGTTAAATATCGCATGGAATTTATTGTGCAGGTTAAATATCTCCTGATATTTTTCCTTGCTCTGATATTTGCTAGATATATAAGTCAAGCATAGTGAACACATCAAGTTGTATGCAATCAACTTGTTTATTAGATAGTTAGGGGTTTCCTTATAAAGGAGAAATATCCAAAGGGAGAAAAATATCAGGAGATATTTAACCTGGACAATAAATGTTGGCATGTGGCGACTGATCATGCTATGCTGTACACCCCGACATGTATCCTTGTTGGGGTCCGGGCCCCGACCCGACCCTGGACCTTGACAAGGATACATGTCAGGGTGTACAGTATAGCATGATCAGTTGCCACATGCCAACAATCTCCCACTTGGAGACTGATCAGGCTCCACACCAACACAATAAATGCCATCAGATATTTAACTTGCACAATAAATACCATGCCTAAGTAGGCTTAAGTCAACATGTGGATAGGCAAGCATTGATTGAAAACATTGACACCCCCCCTTAAGCATAACTTAGGTGGGCATGTGGATAAAATGGGTCTCAGCTACTAGCTTGGTTGGGTACCCATGTACAAATTAATCTCTCATGACATGGAGAAAAGTAGAAAACCCTGTGGGAAAAAACTACCCTCCAAAAAGAGAGAAAAGATGCATGAAAATTATACACATGAAGAAGTACTACCTCTTTCACTAAGTACAATATATGATTTCCTCCATAACAGAGAAAATAATAGGTCTATGAGATCCCCCCATAATACATGTCCTGCTACATTAAAGTTGGATAGTGAATAAAGGATGTAGATGTAGTTCCAAGAACACTTCACAATGTTCCTTCCCTTGGGAAGAAATGAAACCAACTGAAGATGCATGATATCTTCCCATGTGAGAAGATGTATGTATGATCTTGAATAGAGTTGAAGCTCATCCAAGAATGATGATGAAGGTGCCCATGATGTCTTCGAAGTGTGCTCATGTGTTCCCATGTTGATGCCGAAGGATGTCATAATCAAATCAGGTGCATGCCTAATAGATGAATATGATGAAAATCCACAACCATGTGAAGATAGATGTAGAGCATGAATATCCAAAGAGACCAATGGTGATGCAGCTTCATTGAAACTGTCGTCAAATAAAAGATTGATGTCCTCAATGTGTGCTTCCAAGTCAACAACGCAAGACTCTACAAATAGACAAGAAATGTCAAGTAGGATTGTGTCCCAATCAACAATTCTAGGAAGAAAAATATCCTATTGCAAAGAAGTGTTGGAAGCTCTCGAAGAAACGACTCTAAAATTCGATGAAGCAACAGGAGGAGGTGGAGGAATGATGATTTCCTCTATGTCAACTAGACACTCTGTATCTGAATTATGATGTGGGATGTGAGTTGTGTTCATAGCAGGATTATGCGGGAAGGGAGAAACATTGGAGTCTCCATATATTTCCCAAATTTTGATCCATAATGCATGCGGACATTCAATATCCATGATGACATACAAAGACTCATCTGGAATATGTAAACCAATCAATCCACGAATATGATCGCGAATATTAAACCATTTATCCTTCTAAGTTTGTTTACCTGGTTCAGGGATAAGTCCATACAAATATGGCATGAGATTATGGAACCTGAGATGTTTCAGGATTCCTTCACACGAAGACTTATAGTTTCCCGGTTTTAGGTTGATTACATAAGAATGGGTTTCATATCCCATGATTACAAACAAGTTAATTCCTTTAAACAATAGAAAATCAACGCATTCATATCCCTTCCAAATTAGATGACCCCCCTAGTTTTGGCACTTTATTTTAGTGCATGTATTGCATACAATAATGAAAGTGAAAGATGGCACTTTATATTTAGTGCAAAATCACCAAAATTTAAAAAAAGTTTGCAATTTAACACTAATTAAGTTTGCAATAGACTGGAAAAATCAAATATTTTAAAGAGCTAGAGAGAGGACTTTAGAGGAAAACTAAGCCCTCATGTGGAAAAAAAAAATGGGGGCTGAAACCCCATATGACCAAGGAACAAAAAAAACAGGTTTTTTACAAATGTATCACACCCTTTGCACCTTTCGATATTTGATTTTCCCTCTATCACAAATTTTAGAAACATAAATCATGTAAATCTGCCTTCCAATAGTGAATTCCATCTTGTAGAGTTGAAACCCACATGAGACATGTGAAATTCGCTTCTCCAATAGACGAAATTCGTGACCTGGGAAGATCTTCACATGCTGCAAATCTAGTGTGAAAAATCATTTGATAAGACCGTTGAGAAGGTGGTATCAGAGTCGTTCAAAGATGTTTTCAGGCCATTGACGAATGCATGCATGCCAATTCCCATTCTTTTTCTGTTGAAGAGGGGCGACCCTATTCAAAATAGAAAGGCATGTTTTTTGAAAGTAGAAGCATGATTTTCTACTCAAGAGGCGCGATTAGGAGTAAGATTTGGGGTGCAAGCATTCCTTAGAGACTGCGATTCAATCCCCAAGATTTGGTTACCACGATTTGGTGTTTTCCATTCAAATCTTCATTCTCTACGTGGCCACATCAAACTCACTGTTTGCAGCGAGCATAACCCCTTTGTTTCTCCGTTTTTTTCTTCTGTTTCTGTATTTTAATTTGTTCCACCCCAAAATCATTGTGCAAAGACCCGATTTTCTGTGGGAGGAACAATTCAAAATAGGGAGGTTAGATTTTTGTTGGAAAATGCCAACATTTGGAGGGCGAAGGCCTTTGTTTTAGAGGGCGTAGCATTCTACCGTGGCCGACTATGTGTTCCATATAGGAGCTTCAAATCTGCAAGGAGCGGATTTATTGTTGCCAGGGAGGCGCTATTGCTCATAGGAGACCCATGTGCACTCCCATCATCTATTTTGGGAGGTTGTGTTTCATATGCACCTCATTTCCAAGGCGTGTGTGCCTTCCCTTGGTCACTACCAGCCCCCCCACATGCTTGAGCACATCGTAGGCCCTTGGTTTCATGCGAGTGCTGGAAAGAGGGTAGAGGCATGCCATTGCTGATCTTTGTATGCGTTTTGCTGCAAAGAGATTTGTAATATGTAAGCCACGCCTTCAGGGAGTGAAGATTCCATAGGAGGGAATACACCCCCCAGCATGTGTGAGCACCGGTTCTTTCAAAAAGCCTTTTGGGTACTCAGCAACAGAGCAACTTTTTCTGGGCTTTCAGCTCCTGGTCAGGGGCTTAAATTTTCTCTATCTATTTCTCACTTTCTGGCACAAATTAAAACAATGTTTTTATTTTTGCATTTAGGAGATGAATTTGTAACTAGGGTAAACTTGATATGTTCATAACTTTTGCTAGGAAACTCGAAATTGAGTGCCTTTTTTTGTAAAAGTGCATATTTTTTCGCCGCAAATCCAATGGGTACACTCACGCACTATCATTATAAAGTGCCAATTTGTGTTATTTTTTGGGCTTAGTTACAAAACACTCCTATAAAATGCCAAATTAAGGGGGGAAAATAGATAATCATAGGGATTTGTTGACACATTTCTAATCATGGGATATAAAACTCATTCTTCTATAATCAAGCTAAACAAGGGAAATTATAAGTCTTGGTGTGAAGGCATCCTAAAACATCTTAGGTATCAGAATCTTCTACCCCATTTGTATGGACTTATCCCTGAACTTGCTAATCAATTTTAGAAGGATAAATGGGTCAATCAAAATGATCATATTGTTGGATTAATCAGCTTACATATACCACATGACACTTTGATTGTCATCATGGATATTGTGGGTCCAGATGCTTTATGGATCAAACTTTGGGAGATGTATGGAGACTCAAATGTTTCTCCATTCCCACATGATCTTGCAATGATCACAAATGATATCCCACATCATAAAGAAAGTCATGTTGGCATAGTGGAAGTCATCGTTCCACCTCCTACTGTTGCTTCATCAGTTTTCACAGTTGCTTCTTTGAAAGCTTTGAGTACTTCTTTGCAGTTGGATCACATTAGTCTTCCTAGCATTGTTGATTGGGACACAATCCTACTTGAAATTTCTTGTCTATTTGTAGAGTCTCGCATTTCTAACTTGGAAGCACACATTGAGGACATCAGTCTTTTATTTGATGACAGTTTCGATGAAGCTGCATCACCATTGGTCTCTTTGGATATTCCTGCTCTACATGTCTTCACATGGTTATGGTTTTTCATCATCTTCATCTATTAGGCATGCACTTGATTTGATTATGACATCCTTCGGCATCGACATGGGAACACATGAGCACACTTCGAAGACATCATGGGCACCTTCATCATCATTCTTGGATGAGCTTCAACTCTATTCAAGATCATACATACATCTTCTCACATGGGAAGATATCCTGCATCTTCAGTTGGTTTCATTTCTTCCCAAGGGAAGGAACATTGCGAAGCGTTCTTGGAACTACATCTGCATCCTCTGTCAACTATCCAACTTTAATGTAGCATGACATGTATTATGGGGGGGGGTCTCATAGACCTATTATTTAATGGAGGGAATCATATATTGTACTTAGTGAAAGAAGTAGTACTTCTTCATGTGTATATTTTTCATGCATCTTTTCTCTCTTTTGGAGGGTAGTTTTTTCCCATAGGGTTTTCTACTTTTCTCCATTTCGTGAGAGATTGCCTTGTACATGGGTACCTCACCAGGCTAGTAGTCGGGACCCATTTTATCCATGCCCACCTAAGTTATGCTTAAGGGGGGATGTCAATGTTTACATTTAATGCTTGCTACACACATGTTGACCTAAGCCTACTTAGGCATGGCATTTATTGTGCAGGTTAAATATCACATGGCATTTATTGTGGAGGTTAAGTATCTCCTGATACTTTTTTCCTTGCTAGATATTTGCTAGATATTTTCCTCATACTGAGATATTTCTCATACTTGGATATTTCTCCTCATGCTTGGATATTTCTCCTTTATAAGGAGACCATTGACTATCTAATAGAAGTGGAGGAGCTTATGCATTATCTATGCTTGTTTCTATCTTTGTGATATGTAGGTTCTTTCAGAAGTTAAAGATGAAAACCTTAAAATAAGGGTGTGTGCAAGAAGTTGAGTTCATTTTTTGGCCAAAAAGTGGGTATTTTCTTCGATTTTAGAAATTGTCACATTTGACCTAAAAATTTGAAGCACTTAAAGATTGAATCTTAAAAAAAGTTAGTAATACGAAATGTAGTACTTCGAGTCTAGTTTCCAAATATGTAATTTATTTTAATACATAGATGATACAAATTGATTTTCAATAGGTATGTCTAAAAGCCATTGTTTAAAAGTCACTTTTTCAGTACCATACCATGCATGTGTACGCCAACTATATTTTGACCTAAATAAAAGTATTTTTTTGAATCCTTTAGAGAAAAGATCTGTAGGAAACTAAAGATTGTTCACAATATTTTTTTTGTAATTTTTTATTAATTTTTATTGGTTGTAATTATTGTTTTGAAAATCCCTTGTGTACGTCACACATAAGATGACCAAAACTTATCATTTTTTGATTTTTTTTCAAATTGAAAAGAATTGTTTGAAGATTGTTTAAGTATAATTTTTTTTCAAAAAAATATTTTAATAAAAAGTTATTAATATAATAAAAAACCATGTTATTTCAAGTTTATGGACCAGTTTCATTGAAAATTATTTGAAAAATAGAAAAAATAATCCAATTATATATAAAAAAAATTACATATTTAAAATCGACACAATCTCATCTATAATGGGTTTTAATTTTGTCAATTGTTTTTGTAAAAAACATCTTCAGACATATGTCCAAAGTCACTCTTTTTCTAACATGACAGTGACATGACCTTCAAGTTGTAGGTCAATGCAGGTCCAAAGCTAAGGGTTAGGACCCCAAGCCTTTTTTTGACTCGAAACCCATAGTAGGAAACGAGGCATGTAATTCAATTTTTTAGGAAACAGGATCCTGTTTTCTTTTCTTTTTTATTATTCCAAACAGTCGAAAACAAAATGGGATCTTGTTTCCTAAATGGGATCCTATTTGTTACGAGATCCCATTTAGAAAACGAGACCCCGTTCCTTTTTTGACCATTTTAAAAAAAATTACTAATAAAATTTTACTGTGAATTCTGCAACTTGACATCTTATAATAGTGTACGACCAACAATGACTAATTCTGCATTTTTTTATTATCAATTCTTATCTTCTACATGCTGTTGAACTTGCAATTTTGTTTAAATTTTGGAAGGAGGCAACATTGGGACAATTTTTAAGTGTAATTGTGTTTGTTTTCTACTCATTTCAAGGAGGAACAAAAAAGAAAGAATTTACTATTCAAATTCATTTGTACTTCAAAATTTTGTAATCATGTGATCGTAACATCGTTAAAAGAGGAAAGATAGGAAGGTCATGACCCCTAAAGAAATTCAAGAAAAGAGAGAGAGGGATGCAAAATGACAAAGATATAGAAGAATGAGGATTCAAGCAATGAATAATGTTGAAGCATTCAGTTCCATGACTACTGAAGATAAAAACATTGAAGAGACCATGGATGTAGATGATGAAAATTTGCAAGAGGTGAATGTGGAAGATAATACAATTATATAAACTAATCTTGGTATGTCTTCAAATCCACCTTTCAATGCTATGGAGAATGTGACAATAGGCATGAATCTAGGTATGTCTTCAAATCCACCTTTGAATGATATGGAAAATGTGATTCTAGATGATATTCATATTAATCATTTATAAGAAGTTGGATAAAACAATGTTGAGATCGATTTTATTTGTAAACAAGTAGTAGAAACAAATATTGAAAATGAAATCCCTTGTGTTGGTCAAAATGAAAATCCTTTTGTTGTTGAAAATAAAAATCCTTGTGTTGGTCAAACTGAAAATCCTAAGTTTGTTGTTGAAAATGAAAATCCTTGTGTTGGTGGAAATTAAAATCCTTTTATTGTTGAAAATGAAAATCCTTGTGTTGTTGAAAACAAAAATATTATTTTTTAAAAATTGAAAGTACTATTTTGGATAATCTTCTTGGTAAGATTTCTTGGAGACAAATAAGAATGTATGCCAATAGATTATACAAACAATTTTTTTATCGAAAAAAACTATCATTTCAATGTCAACTCATAATGCAATTGATGAGAATATGGAAAATGAGAAAAGTAATGAAAAGTTAGGCATTTTTGTGAAACCAAAAAGAAAAGATGAATAGCTTAAACATGTTATATCTATTATTGCTAGTTCCATTGAGTCTATTGGAAAAACAAGTCAATCTAAAGATAAGAATGCGACATGACGAGCTATAACAATTGATATAGTTAATAAAACAACTTTTGATAAAATAATGTTAAGCAACATTAGTGGAATTATAAACATACATCCTAAAACATTGGTAAGAGCAGAAAAGAGAAGATAAAGTATAGAAAACAATCTAATCAACTAATGTTGGAGCTTTAGTGGTTGACTCCCAAGGTCTGGCATGAAATTGAATATTAAAATCAAATATTTGGTTGAAAAATATTGGCATGATCTAATACTAGGGTATCATCTAATGCTAGAGATGTTTTGAAATTAAGAGTGGGGTCCAAAATTTGTGATCCTCATCTAAAACACCTATTAGACACAACACAAACCAAATTTTATAGAATTTTTTTAGATGATTCAGTGTTACTTGGAAATATTAGCATAAGCCAAAGATCATTTGAAAATTATAAACCTTGGTATGCCAAAATTAATAAGCAATGAATCTCTTGTTGTTGTAAAACACGTGCAATTTTGTTATTATTATGATGTTTTTTCAATATATACATTGTACTTTACATACTAACATGATTATGCAGGAATGTGGTAATAATATGCCACTTGAAACGATCAAGGAGTTTATAGCAAGTTTGTTTTGTGAAATATTTTATGGGCAATTATTTTATTTAAGTTCATGTATTTTTGGACAATGCACTAGTTGTGGTAATTTTTCATTCTTAGTATGCATGAAAGTGTTGAAAATGATTTTGGACAACAATTAGTGGATGTTAAAATATTTAATAATATTGAGTGTTCTTTAAAGGATGAAAAAATTGGAAATCGTTGTGATTTAGTCACATAAAATATTAATGTGCATGCATTCATATCAGAATTTAAGATTAAGATTGTACCAAAATATGTCAAACATTTTCAACAAGCTTGATAACTTGATGGAAAATTTCACACATGTAGAAACACATTTCTAGTTGGAACTATACTATCAGTGGTTGATTTTGTAGAAAACTATACTCTTGCTCCACAAGAGGAAATCCAATCACAATATTACAATTCAGTGCAAGTGGCTATGTTTTTTCATATTGTATACATATATGCAGGTGATAGTATAGAGGATGATATAAATTTTTTTGATAAGAGTATCATTTCTATTTGAGTTACAACCGGTTACAATCATCAAAGTTTATTCAATATTGTTTCAATATATTTTATACAAATTTAAGATAAAGAGGAATCCAGATGACAAAACATCTCATATGGTCAGATAATTGTACGTGATAGTTTAATAATGCTCGAATGTTTTATTGGTTAAGTACCTAGTTCACAAGGAAAATAATGTCCAACATATGTGGAGTTTTCTTGAAGCTAGACATGGTAAAGGAGAACATGATGGAGTTGGTGCATGTGTTAAAAGAATTATTGCTAGAGAGCAATTGAAATTTTAGGATGCAACAAAATTTAAAGATGCACGCGTGATTGTGGTTTGGTGCAATATAAAATTATCTATAGGATCAAGCACGTACTCTATAGTTTGATGATTCTTTTGGTTGGTTGAAAAAAAAAGAACATTTTACCTAGACTTGATTGTGAGACAATCAGTGGATCTATTAAATGGTATTCATTTAAGAGTTTGAATGAAAGAACATGGACTATCTAGACAAGAGAGCTTGCATGTTTTTGTCAATTTTGCATTTCAGGAGATTGGGAAGCATGTGAGAATACAAAATGGATTGAAAAATGGAAGAAAAGATCGTTGACACCTGCACAAATGCATGATCAATATGAAACAACAATTGAAGACAATGATCAAGTGTTTGCATCGAATGAATATGATCGTGTTTCAAACCTTGTACAAGAAGGTAATTTAATTCAATTTATTTCATTTTATTTCACTTTATTACTATTTTTTAATGCATTTAATTATATATGAATGCATGTATGTATAGATTGGTCAAATTATATGTCACACAAGTTATTGAATTAAATTTTGTTTCTTGGACATGTCTATGTTGATGTTGCACCTGAGGAGAATGAAGAGGAAACATAATACTGGTTGGCTTGATGTGTGGAGACTAAACATAAGTTAAGTAAACTTTGAGAAGACGATGATGTCTATCATTATCTAATAGGTTCGATGGTGGTTGTTGGTACTTGGCTACGAAAATATCTAACAAGGAAGAATGTATTGCCTACATTTGAAGATTATGAAACACATAGAAGATTATACACTACTCACATTTGTTGGTGGCAACAAATATAAAACTAGTGAAGTATCATGGAAAACAACTAATAAAGAGTTATGTAAAATTTCTATGGAAGAGCATGAGACAATCATAGATGCATTGCAAAAAAGAGAGGATGCAAATGGTACAATGGAATAAGTAAATATAGGTAAGTATATATATATATATATAGTTTTATATATTTAAATACATGTTTTGATGATATATTGATATTGCTTATATACATAGTTAAAATTAATTTATTGTCATTTTGTATCCTTAAGCCATCATCACATTCATCACATACTTTGAGACAAAAGAGAGGATGCATATTCAACCTACAACATGGAATACTTATAAATAGAGGTAAGTATATATATATATATATACTTACCTCTATTTATAAGTATTCCATGTTGTAGGTTGAATATGCATCCTCTGGAATACTTATAAATAGAGGTAAGTATATATATATATATAGTTTTATATATTTAAATACATGTTTTGATGATATATTGATATTGCTTATATACATAGTTAAAATTAATTTATTGTCATTTTTTATCCTTAAGCCATCATCACATTCATCGCATACTTTGAGACAAAAAAGAGAGGATGCAGATGACCTACAATGGAATACTTGTAAATACAGGTAAGCATATATATAGTTTTATATAAATTTAAATACATGTTTTGATGATATATTGATATTTCTTATATATACAATTAAAATGGATTTATTATCATTTTATATCCTTAAGCCATCATCACATACTTTGAGACAAAAAAGAGAGGATGCAGATTCAACCTACAATGGAATACTTGTAAATACATGTAAGTATATATATAGTTTTATATTCAAATACATGTTTTGATGATATATTGATATTTCTTATATGCATAGTTAAAATTGATTTATTATCATTTTGTATCCTTAAGCCATCATCGCATTCATCACATACTTTGAGACAAAAAAGAGAGGATGCAAATGACCTACAATGGAATACTTGTAAATACAAGTAAGCATATATATAGTTTTATATAAATTTAAATACATTTTTTGATGATATATAGATATTGCTTATATGCATAGTTAAAATTGACTTATTGTCATTTTGATATCAGGTGGCGTGAAGAGGCTACATTTTGATGATCTACCACAAAATTTGGATTTTCTTGACATGACATAGCTATTTGAGATGTAGATCGTATATAGACCTTGAGATGTCATATGCCACATTTTGTAAAAATTGTTTTGAGTTGGCATATATGCCAAATTTGTATATGTACATACACAATTACTCTACATTTTTACATATAAAAATTAATATTCGATATATTTTGTTTATTATGTGCACATTTTCCTACTTTGAAACTTAAAATTTAAATGTATAATCACTTTACCATGTATATTATTGTTAAGCATATTCTTTGAATTCTTTGATCCCCTTAAGCCATCCTATTACGACCCCTTAAGTCATTGTACGAGGACCCCTTAAGCCATCATTTTTCCTGGGACCTCTTAATTCATATATCCTAATTATATCTATCTAATGTGATTGAACACGAGACATACTTTGAATTCTTTGATCCCCTTAAGCCATCCTATTACGACCCCTTAATCCATCATTTTACCTAGGACCCCTCAATTGATATATCCTAATTATATCTATCTAATGTGATTGAACATTAGACATACTTTGAATTCTTTGATCCCCTTAAGAAAATTTCAAATTCTTTGATCCCCTTAAGACATCCTATTATGACCCCTTAAGCCATCATTTTTCCGAGGACCCCTTAATTCATATATCCTAATTATATCTATCTAATGTGATTGAAAATGAGACATACTTTGAATTCTTTGATTCCCTTAAGACATTCTATTATGACCCCTTAAGTCATCATATGAGGACCCCTTAAACCACCATTTTTCTTAGGACCCCTTAATTCATATATCCTAATTATATCCATCTAATGTGATTGAACATGAGACAAACTTTTAATTATTTTATCCCCTTAAGAAATCCTATTATGACTCCTTAATCCATCCTATGAGGACCCCTTAATCCATCATTTTTCCTAGAACCCCTTAATTCATATATCCTAATTATATCTATCTAATTTGATTGAACATGAGAGAATCATCATCCCTTTTTTTCGTCTCTCTTCATTGAAACAATGCAAGGATAAAGGTGCCTCTCCCCCTCTCCATCAAGGATTGATTCAAAGAATATAATCATGTCTCTTCCCTTTCTCCTTTTCCAGGCCTTGCGAATGTTTTGAAATCCCTTCATATTGAACCTTTGAATAGTCAACCCTGCTTGCCCCAAAATAATCCTAGTACATGTCAGTAGCCAAAATTGGGGAACCTAAATCCCGCTTCCCTAATAATAGATGATCACCCTCCTTTAGCTGATCCGCAAGAACTCTCTATGGAAAAAACCCAGTCTGCCCCTCCCTCTCAATCAAAGAAAACCCATGCTAAACCCTTAGCTCTAAAAAGCCCTTCTGTTGGTAAGGATTTTTCTAGTCCGCTCTTTAAAGTTAAGAAAGTTATGGTTAAACCTTCTAGCTCCAAATGAAATGGTCCATATCAAGATGAGTTAAGGACTGCCAAGAAGGTAACCATTGAAATTAATGATGAAGGGGAGGATGGTTATGTTGAAGACTCTAATAGTGGAAAAGGAGAAAGAAGATCTGCTAGGTTGGAAGGTCAACATGCTAAAGGAAAAATTTGTCCTTTGAAGAACATGAAGATGGGTCCTTGGATGAAGAATTTATCCTCGTGTAGGAGGAATCCTTGGATTTGAGTAAAAAAGAATTGGAAGTGGTTTTAGGAGTGGACTTGGGAGATGAATCATTTAGTAGTGAGGAGGAGGAAGTGGAGAATTATCAAGAGCAAGAAAAGGTAAATGATTCTAAGGAAGACGAAGAAGATGCGAAACAAATGGACAAGGATCAAGATGAAGAAAGGGTAGAGGTAAAGGATGGTTCTAAGAATGAGGGGGAAATGCTAAATAGGACCCTCCAATAATATAAGAACCAGATCAACTCTCTACAGGATAAAGCCAATAGGTCAGACAACGCTTTCAATAGATTGATTTCCATTACCCATGGTATAATGAATCATGCAATCTTCAGGACAATGTTTGGTTTGTCTAAGGTCAAGAAAATGAAATGAAGAATGGAATCAATCCAGGAAGAAGACATGCCTTTGGAGGACAATGTTGGAGAAGGAGAGGACCTATAGAGTAATGAATTGGACCTGCTAATAAAGGAATGGGACCTGATTAACTAGCAAAAGGATTAGTTTGTTTTTGTTGTTTCTTTGTTTTGGGGCATGTGTGTCATCTTGTTTTGTGTTGTTTTTTGTTTCTAGTGTTTTAATCTAGATTGTTTCCTTTATTTTGACGCTCTTTGGGTGGCCTGTTGGCTTCGTTATGTTTTGAATTGTTGGTCAGGTGGCCTAGTTTGTGGTTGTTGTTATGTGTGGGTTTGAATTGATAGTCATGAGGCTTGTTTCTTGTTGTTTTTTTATATGGGATCAAGGACCTAACCATAATTTTTTGATAAAAAAATGAGACATACTTTGATCATATTCATCATATGATTCAAGTTATGATTTTTAATGGACATAAATTATATTAACAATGACACTATTTTGGTATAGTATCTGATTGTTAGGATGAGTCATCCTAAATTCTAAATTTTTATATATTGTTTATTATCATAATCTTGAATGGTTTTTGGTTAGTTTTTGGTCTAATGAATGGTTTATATACTTGCACATATACAAAGTTAATGCATGTCATATTAATGATTATATATAAAAAATAATATATGTATATAATCAAAAGTAATGATATATAATGTGCTTCACATTTGTATAATTCCCTAATCCTATTCTAATACTATCAAATGTCTTGACTATGAATCAAATGTAAAGAAAATATTTGAAATGCTCATGTTGTTGCAAAATTTTGAATATTTTATTATTGTTATCACTACTATAAGTCATTAAATTCCATAAATCTAACTATAAGAACTTTATTGCAAATGAATAAGGTGGTGACCTTACATACATAAGTGTTCAATTATTTTTTAACTCCTAAATTATAATGTATGAAAATATTGAAATTTAATGATAAAATATTATACATATATCCTAATTATAACTAATTTGTTCAAGTTAAAATACATAAATGTACATGTGTATATTACTAAAACAATAATAGTCCATAAAATATGAAAATTAATAAATTACATGAAAATATATATAAAGTCCATGAAAATATTGAAACATATATATAGATCTAGTCCATGAAATAATAAAACATGTATATAGAGTCCATGAAATACTGAAACATATATAGATCTAGTCCATGAATTACTGAAACATGTAAATAGAGTACATGTAATGTACTGAAACATATATAGAGTCCATGGAATGTACTAAAACATGATATTTACTAAAAACATATATATCTAACTCCTATCATCCCTATAATCAAGAGACCTCTTCACTCCATGTGGACTAGGATGATCTGAATCAATTTGTACAAAAGAAAGAAACTTGAAATCAAATTTAAAATTATTTAATTTAATTCAATTTAATTTATATATAAAATCATCAAAATTATTGTATGAGGCTGCTCAGATCTCCTCTAACGTCCTACTTTGCATCATCTGTTACAAGACTTGTCTCATGCTATAGAAGAAAAAGAATTTAACACATGAACATATATTCAATTGAAATTTACTTTAAATCATTCACAATGGATAATATAATTGACTTTAAATATAATCAAAATTTTAAATTACTATATGAGGCTACTCATCTCCTCTGATGCCTTGCTCTACATGTGCTATTGCAGGTGGTATGGCATCATTAGGATGAAAAGTGTCACTAACAAGGTCTTACAAGGTCAAATAAAGCACATGTGTATAAATTAGGTTAAAACATATATATTCACTTGTGTACCCAATTTTTCTTTAACATATTTAAAAGACCTACAAATTGTGCACACATAGAAATTTTTTTAAACAATCTAGACTCCTGAAATTGACTTGGATCAATCGAGTGTCAATACCCAACCTCATGGTCATGTCAACATATATAAACATATATTTTTAATATAAGTACATGCACATTTGATATAGTGAATTAAAAATACACAATTCCAAGTGCAATTTTTTTAAAACACTATACATAAGAGTGGCTCATGCAAGATGCCCAACAATGGAGGAGCGCTTGAGTACACACCCTATGGTGGATCTGATATGGAATTTATATGACTTTCCTAAACCAACATAAATATTTAACATATGCTCAAGACTGAATTATAAATTAAAATCAAGTTAAAATTATTTAATGTATATTTAAAAAATCAGTCAAAATGCCCCAAATGGGTGGCCGACTTGCACAGGTGTCGAAAATAAAACAAAATAGATCAAAATAAGTTGATGTCCTTGTGGCCATCATCTACACCAAACAATTTGATTGTTAAAATATTACAATTTTCTTGATATATGTTCATTAAAAACATGTTCTTAAAATTGTTATAAATTCAACATGTACACATATCTATACTTGTGTTGGATGATTTGTAGGGTGATCATCATCACATAGAAAATCAACATATGAACTACTATCATCATATGTTCTACGTGTAGTTAAAGTGGATGTAGCTTGATCAGGTCTATAACATAATTGATTACAACTCGTACAAAAATGAGGGTCAGCATAGGTGGAGTGGTACTAGGACTAACTCCACCATTAGCTCCTCCACAATATTTCCCACTAACCCTAGCTACCATCTTAAAAGTCTGCTCATTGAGGTTAGCCGAGAGCACACTTAATGCTCCTAGTGTGGATACCACCACACGATGTTGGATGGGTGCAGGAATGGTAACATAAGAAGGATCAACAAGAGGTTGAACATGCACAAGTCATTGGGGATCAATTTGTGCCCCTAACCTCTTTTGTGGCATGCCACCACCAACACCCTAGAATGATTTAAAATAAAAATAATTGGGTTTCCTACCCAACACAAACTCTGCATATAATTTTCTCAAAAAATAGAGAGGAAACCTCACAATTGGCATGTGGTGGATGATCAAATAACATCCACCACCAATCCAAAAAATTGGTGGCCATATGTAGATGTCTACACCTCCTAATTGATTTTTTTTTTTTGTTTGTTGGAATTGGTTGATTACTAGTGAGGTCAAAAAAATATGGAGCTAAATGGGATTTTGTGGTTTTAAGGTCAAGGATCTCCCTATAGAAGAGTCCATTGGAATAAAACTGTCTCCTCTCCTCTCTCCATACTCGATAACTATCCAAGTACACATCAATGGACCTGATAGCATCTACAACATTTTGCATCGAAGATGAAAAATGCATTAAGTGGGGTGGCATGAGTGGTTCATTTTGAATTACATTATTTTTTTCTTCAATGGATCTAATGTTGTCATTGATTCGAGCTTGCAAGCGAGCCTCATTAGATCCTAGGGGTGGAGGTGGGGGATTTAGAAAATCCTCAATATCAAAGTTATCCATGATATAAAAGTGAACCAACATATATATAAATATACAAACAAGTACAAAATTAATTTTCAAGAATCTATAATATAAATTATAAATAAACATATTAACAACTAGATATTATACATGTTGAGAAATTATAAGAATTATTTAAATTAAACGTACATGACTGTTTAAAAGAAAAATTAGGATACATACACATACATACAACATTCAACTTGAGCATACATACAAATTTCAAAATTTAAGATCTAACTATGTAATTTTAATACATGTACATACTAAAAAATAAAACTTAAAACATACACCAAAAAGGTAAATTTCTAGGTAAATTTAATCCCCTTAAGCCATTTTCTTAAAAATCCCCTTAATTCATGATATAAATGATCTAATGATACAAATGAAAAATGTGTAAGGCTCATTTTGTCTAATGCATGTAAAATTTTGTGGCTTGATGTACTTTAAAGTGTTTACAAGGAATAGTGAAGTTTCCCCTTAAATCCTATTTTCTTAAATCCTCTTAATCCACATGTCATTTTTCCCAGGTCCATAAACCATGCTAATGGAATGCTTTTGTCCTAAGTTGACCAATTTTAATATATAGACATTTAATAAGTTTGTAAAAACTTCAAGCATCTAACATTATACAAATTGATCAAATATGAATGATCAATTTGACTATCATTAGTGGCTTAAGGGAATTAATGAGTAGATTTCAAGTTGTACCATCTACATCCTCTTAGGATGGGCCTTAAACCATTTTCTTAAATCCCCTTAATCTATGGCATGAAGAGGCTACATTTATATGGATCCATGTATAAGGGGAAAATAAGTATATGGATCCATGTGTAAGGGGAAAATTTCAAAGTTATTATTATTTATTTTACACTCCATCATCAATGTTAGTGTAAAATTTAACACCTCTCAACCATCTTCACAATGAGTATTGGATGATAAAACTATGACTATATAAAACTATGCTTGCGGTTATGATGATAATGAAATTTATTTTGTGGTTTTTAGATGGAGAATGGTTTCATATAAAATATTTATGTGAAATCTCACTCAAGCCAATTGATGTAATAAAAGTTACTATACATATACTTGGGGTGTATTATGAATAATGTGGACTATGTTGGTGTTGCCCTCTTATGTGACCTAAGTGTGTAAAGAGAAAATGTGGTATGAGATCATGATATTAATTTTATGATCATCCCTTGAGAATGAGATGTGGTTTGTCTACCTTTGGAAAAACAAATAATTGTTAATGTGATGTGAAATCTAGCTTTGTAGCCATATTTTGATGTTATTGTTCTAGGTTAATTATTAGTTTTTTTTTTTTTGATCAAAAGGCTATAAGCCTATAATATATTAATATATATGAAATTTTAGTTACAAGGATGCCAAATAACTTTGACATTGGTTGAGATGATTGTTCTTTTCCCTAATTTCAAATTTTTTTCCCTAGACAACCATGACAAAATTTCTATTACATAGTTATCCCACATACTTGGAACAAAAAATGGCTGCAAGTTATAATAGTATGCTTTTTTCCTTCCATTAGCCTATCACAAAACAAAGATAATACTTCCTATACATATTAGACTATATATGCATATCATCATTTATACTTTAACCATCTGCAAAAAGTGTCATTACTAATTTTTGCCTCCAACTATAGGGCATTGCACTGAGTTTTCACCAATTTATTCATGGGCAGGATTAGCATCATTAGCCCGGTTGGTTGACCATGAGTGAACTGTGACATTGATATCAGGAACAAGGTGATGAAACTTTGGCTGATTTTCAGGCACACACTCGTGAGTTAAGAGTATGACTATTGCATGGTACCTTCTTTTAATCTTGTTGACTTTATCATCTCCCAACTCAAAATGATATTTAGCGAGAGCTCTATACAGATGTCTAGAACAATCCAGCTTAATTGACATCTTAAATGCTGCAAGGAGCTCTACATATTTATGCTTGTGAGCTAGGTAGTGTCTTGGAAAGAGTCCTAAATATGCTTCACCATTCCACAGATCATATGCTTGAACACTTTGAAGAAAAACATTATTCTCCATAAAAACTTCATTAACTATCTTTACTGCAATGCTTAGGACCATTTGATAATCATTCACCAAGTCAAGCAAATTTGAGATAAAGATTGATACCGGATTGGAAGGAAAAATTATCCTCTGAGTATGCGGGTATATAATTTCCTCACCAATTACAAACTTTATATAGTTGTAGATAGATGGATAGCTTACCTTGAATGCTTGTTGCAACTGCTCCTTTTCTATGGTGCCTGAAAATGACAGCTCCTAGGGTTGCACTTGAAATATTGCCCTATAATTCCTCGGAAGATACTCCATATCAACAAAGAACCAACTTAAACAACTAAAAGCATGACCCACTAAATGCTATGACGATCACAAAACCAAGTTAAAGCATGGCCCACCAAATACTATGTCGAGCACAAGACTGAGACAACACCGGATGAAGGAATTAAAAGTCCAAAATTTGTATGAAAGTGCACTCCTTACCAACCACAACTAAACAACAACACAAAACAACTAAACGTCAACACAAAATACCCCGCTAACTACATGAGAATGCATTCTATAAAAGCCAAAGCATGAGACTAAGAGAAGGAAAACATTGAGAAAGATGGCACAAATTTCCACTCAACCAATGCCTCTATAAATAGCAAAACAAACGCATATAATTATTCCACACGATAGACTCAACCTTTGAAAGGATCGAGAGAAAAATACAATAGATTATCCTTTAATCATCAAAAAACATGATTGAGTTGAGAATGCAAGATTGCAAAAGTCTTTTCATAATAAACCTCCCAGTACTAAATAAGCTTAAGGTTGACACCTCATGCTTAAAAGCTTAGCTCCTTATTATGAATTGTAAACCTTCTACCTTTTCCTTGCACAATAAATCACACATGAGAATTTAAAAAGAGCATAATCCTTTGTATGCCTGAGAAATTTTTTCCCATGCTCCAAATCTACCAATTAGTACCAAGCTCCCTTGAAGCTTATACTCTAAAACTAGTACTAAGTACGTTGTTCTACTGAAACACATGGAACCTAATAGAAATATTTGTGCGACCTTATGGAGAATAAAAAAAATCCTTTTCTTTTTGGATTTTTTACTATTTGCCATTGCTATCCCCACTACTAAATTATATGAACAAGCATTATATCCAATTTAGATAGACCCACTTGAAGCAGCTTCAACATATGCTCTCTTAAAATGATAACACTGGTACAAAAAATCCATCCTTAAGCATATGAATCAAACCAAATAAAGATTGATAACATCACATACAATCATTTCACACATTCCATGACACATGTGAATGACTATATGAAAAACTGTGCTTGCATAGTTGGTCTGCCCTTGCAACCTTATGTGATAACTTGCCATGATCCCCTTCTACATCATATCCTGTATAATTCACTTGCCACTTAGACCCTTACTTGCTCCATTGTGGCATCCAATTCTTGAATGCTTTCAAAACAAATTCCCATAAAAAAGCCTTGAAGACATGCAAAGCTAACTAATGATTTTTTTTATACACACGATATACGTCCTTCGATTAACAATATTTCTTCAATTTTAGGATGGAGACTCCCTAAACTAACAATATGTGTTACATCTTCTTCTGATTGATCACAACCTAGATTGGCAAGAAAATATTCCAAGGTGTTACCTTCCCTATAGGTGTGAATTATTCGAAAATGCATTAATTTATCCAACAATGACCAAATTTGTTTGAAAATGTAACCCAGTTTCCAATTGACAATTTTTTTCTCTCTACATGAATTTAACAAAATCAAAGAGTCACCTTCAATTTGAATATTGGAGATCTTAAAACTGATTACTAGCTTTAAACCTTGTAATAAAGCTTGTGCCTCTGCTGCATTATTAGATCCATTTTTCAACTTAAATGATTTAGCACACAACACCATACCTTTATAATCTCTGATGACCACCCCTACCCCGGATGAACCTGGATTTCCCCTAGTTGCTCCATCAAAATACAATTTAAACATACTAGGTGGAGGAGGATTCCAACTAACATTTGTTCTGTTTACTTTTTGAACTAGCTGAAGTAGACTAACCGGTGTTGCCACAATAATGGGTTACACTTTTTGGGACATCCTGATTTTTTCCTGAAATCACATATTTTTAGAAAATAAAATGATTTAAGACTATAAAGGTTCCATTTAAATTATTTTAATTAAAGAGTGATTGATCAAACCCCGTTAGATCAAACCTCCTTGGATAGAACCATGCTAGATTTAAACCCTACCTATAATTGAGTCTCCTCTACACTTATCAAAATGTTGATAAAAAACCACTTTTGATTTAACTTTTGGGTGATCAAATGAATTCATTTAAAATTTATGTTTTGTAAGCATGTAGCCCTTATTATAAGTTTCCCAAAAATTATAATTTTAAATTTGTTTAATTTGATTACTATATTTATTTTTTTATTTATTGTGAATGTAGGATTTTCAATGAACATCAAGCTCTTTGTTTCACACATATGAAAAAATTAGAAAAATACAAAAACAATTTCTAAAAAATACCTGTGCACGAGGTATTGATGTCCTTATTCTAACAAAAAAGGAATAAGTTAATAAAAACGAATACAAAAAAAGTTATGTGGGCCGAAGTACACCTCTGTCCAAATTATAATTACTCTAACTTGGAAAATTAATTAAAAAAAATACATGTAACAAAAAATTATGAAAAAATATCCATGCACTAGATATTGGTGTGAAAAATTTGTATTTTAAAAATTAGAATTGTATCCTGCCTATAAAAAAAGTTATGCGATTCAAAGTAAACGTCACTTTTTGAAAATGTTGATTAGTAGAAAAAATAAGTTATTAAAAATTACATAAAATGATTCACAATTTATTTATTTATTTAATTTTTAAAATATAATTAGAATCTACACAAAATATCTAACAAATAAACAACTTGATTCATCTTCAAATTCTTAATGGTTTAGCTACTATAGGTGTAAGAAAGTGAATATTTGGTGAAAAATCTTGAATTTAATGTCAAGTTTGCCAAAAACTGTAACCCATTATTGTGGGATCACCCTAACTTTGAATGGAAAAGTAAGGAATGGCCATGACCTCATTATCCTTAAATCCCAGTTAGTAATAATTGAACCTATTTGTTTTACTTTTTGTACATAACTCTGTACTATTTCAAAAATAGATTGCTCTAACGTTAGAAGGACTTGATCAAGATCAACTTTTTCTTTTCTAAAAATACATCTATTTTGTGCCCACCATATTTCCCAAACAACTGATGTTAGCATTATACTCAAAATACTTGCAAAAAAGGAATCTTTATAAAGCTCTGGCCAACTTGAGAAAATATTCCAAAGAGAATTTGGTAATGGAGATTGCCTATTCATTTTACTTGCTATGAACCTCCAACATGTGAGAGCTACTGGACATTACAAAAATAGATGACTTACATCTTCAAGTGCTTGTTCACAAAGAACACATTTAAAAGGCTCAGTTATCCTTAATTTTGCAAGCTTATCACTAGTCAATATTCTGTTTCTAATAGCTAACCATGAAAAACAACCTGCTTTAGGCAAGATATTTGAATTCCAACAAAAATTGTAAGCTCTTTGTAGCACCACTTGTGAACCAACTTGGGTAATTGACTTATAACCCTCCTTCACTATGTAACAACCTGATTTTGACTTTTCCCATATTAACCTATCAATTCCTTGTGATTGATACACAATCTGTTCCTGAAGTATATCATGTAAAATCCTCTTGTGCTCAATGCTGATTGGTAAATTTGAGAAGTCCTTCCATTTTACTTTACCCACCAAATCATCTACCTGTTGAATGTAATCTTTGACCCTTGAACCCTAGATTTCTACCAACAATTTTTCTGTATTTTCAAACCAATGCCAGGCATTTATAATTGGATATCCATTCCAAGAGTCCTTCCAGAACAAAGCCTCATTACCACTATTAACTTCCCAAGTTAAATGAGGGACAATAATTTTTCTACAAGACACTAGAAAGTTCCACATTGCAGAACCTATAGGTGGATTTGAAACTATAAGGATTCTTAATGGATTTGCATCATCCAAATACTTCTGTTGCATGATCTTGCACCATTTCAGTTGACGACTTGAATACATGCGCCATATCATTCTAGCACCTAGTGCCAAATTTCTTTAAGCCAAATTGTGAAGATCTACTCCACCTTTTAATTTCTTTAGACACATGGTTTCCAAGGAAATTAAAGGTATTTTGTTTTTACTATCCATGTTACCAGACCAAAGAAATTTTCTGATCAACTTTTGAATTTGAACAATAATGGATTTGGGAGATTTTAAAACTGACATAAAATAATTTGGTATCGTAGAAAGCACTATTTTTACCAACAAAATTCTACCTGATAAAGACAACCATCTCCCTTTCCATGATAATATTTTTGATTGAATACTTAAGATGATTTTTTTCCAATAGGAAATCTTATTTTGACCTGCAAAAAATGGAATACCAAGATATTTACAAGGAATTTCTGCTTGTTGAAACCCAAGAAACTTCACAATCTTCTTTTCAACAAAAGCTCTAGTATTAAACACATAAACTTTTGACTTTCCCACATTAATTTTTTGCCCAAAAGCAAAGGTATATTTATCCAAAACTGCTTTAATGTAATTTGCTTCTGCAACAACTGCCTTACAAAAAAGCAATGTATCATCAGCAAACAAAGAATGTGTTGTTGTTATATTTGTGTTTGGAATGCATATTTCGTGAATGGTACCCTACTCATGTTCCTTATGGATTGATCTACTTAGGGCCTCAACTAAAATAATGAACAAAAAAGGTGAAAGTGGATCACCTTGACTAACCCCTTGAGATGACCCAAAAAAACCAACTAGAGACCCATTTATCAACACTGAAAACTTTACACAAGACATACACGACATGATCCATTTACACCATTTTTGAGAAAAGAAAAATCTAAGTAACACCTGCTACAAGAATACCCAATCTACCTTATCATATGCTTTTTGCATATCCAACTTTATAATCATAGATGACAATTTATTTGTAGCAATGGAATAAAGAACTTCATGAGCAACAATGGCCCCTTCTGCTATCTCTCTTCCATGAACAAAAACACCCCGCTCTTTTGATATAATCTTAGATACAAATGGATGTAACCTCAGATAGATGGCCTTTGTAAAAAAATTGTATATAGTGTTACACAATGAAATAGGCCAAAAATCTGAAAAAGTAGATGGCGAATTTACCTTTGGGATGATAGCAATATGAGTAACATTGATTTTTTTTAACATTCTAGACCATATTTTCTTGACTCCTCCAAAGCATTTAAAATATCTAATCCAATGAATTCCCAACATTTCAAATAAAAAATTTCCATGAATCCATCATGCCCTGGTGCTTTGTCAGGTGGAAATGAAAAACAACATCCTTCACTTCCTTTAATGAGAATTCCGGACCAACAATTTGTCATTATCTTCCTGAGAAATTAACTGTGGAATTACCTGAAGTAACTCTTCTCTCTCCCTTGGCAGTTGTATATTATCAACCTTATTATCAAATAACAAATATGAGAAGAATTCGATACCTTCATTTTGTATATCTTCCTCCTTTGTTAACAAAACCCCCGAATCACTAGCATGAATCAAAAATATAGAATTTTTTGCTCTTTTAATTTGTGATGAAATGTGGAAAAACTTTGTATTCCTATCTCCATCCTTTAGCCATAGCTCTCTTGATTTCTTCCTCCAATACACTTCTTCTCTCAAAAGTAATTCCTTCCATTCCTCTTGTAAATGCCTCTACTCTTCAAATAATACATTATCTAGACAATTGGCAATAATGATTTCATATATCTCTGAAATTATTTTATACACCAAGTCTTTTTACACAAAAATATTCTTAAACACATGTTGATTCCATATTTAAATATGTTGCTTCAGATGATCCAACTTCTTACCCAAATGAAACATTCTAGAACCTTGATAGTAAGGTGTACTTATCCACTAATGCTTTAATAAATTAATGAACTGTGGGTGCCAAAACTACATAGCTTCAAACTTAAAACATGATTTCCAATTTGTCTTAAGTTTCTTTCAAGACAAATCTAAATAAATTGCAAAGTGATTTAATGTAGTGAAAGGCAAAATTTATGATGTTAAAACATATTCACTTACTACCCAATTTGGAGAAGTTAGAAATCTATCTAACCTTTTAGCTATTTGGAGAAAATTTTTCCTCCTACTTGTCCATGTAAAAGACCCATTTAGAGGAATTATGTCAACAAGTGCATTGTATTGAATAAAAGATTTAGATTCATCCATGTCCTTTGCAACCAAACATATACCTCCTTTTTTTTCCTCTAATGACGTGATTGCATTGAAATCACCTATAAGGATAACTTTATCTTGACCCAACTGATCCAAAATTTGTTTCAATTCATCCCATAGCAATTTTTTGCCTACTGAAGTATTTGGACCAAATATATTCAGCAACCAAAATGATAATTCAAAATGAGTAACCTGCATTAATTACCAATTATTCTCACAAACAACATTATTAATGCTAACTCTCTTAGCATTCCATAATGTAATAAGACCACCAGAGGCTCCTTGCGATGGTGAATGGAAAGAATTCCACCTAGACCATTTCTTTCTAAATGTACCAAAAGACTCGTATAATATTTTGGTTTACTGGAGAACTACTACATCTGCCCCACAAACATCCAACTGTTGCTTGACTTGTGCCCTCTTGTCAGAGGCATTTAAGCCTCTAACATTCCAAGATATTACCCTCATTATATCCTAGGAGAGAAACACACTCTCCTTGGCCATTTTTGTTTCTCATCATGCCTCTCATTTGAGTTCATCCAATGTAGTTTGTATCCCTACCCCAATTTCCTCTTGCAACTTTGTTGCTAAAGATTTCCTCCCTCTTTTAGCAGGATATTTTTTATTTATAGGTGGAGATAGCGGAGACTAAGCAATAGATAATGATGTAAAACCAACATGCTCTTCCACTTCCCCAAATACTTCAACTATAATATCCTCAATTAACTGCTCACCTACAAAAGATAAAGCCTCATCTACAAAATTTTCAAACTCCTTATCAAAAGGAAAAATGAATAAATTAGAGTAATTGGAAACTTCTGATATTTGAGAAGGCTTCTTGAAATTTTAATGCCCTTCTCATCTTGAGTGCCAAGCACCTTACTCAATTCATCACAATGATTTATCACACCCAAAGTTAACATTGAGGCACATTGGTTAAGTTGCTGAAAACTATCAAACTTAATCTCAAGGACAGAAAGACTTAGAGAATTAAGAAAATTTTTGATAGGAGATAGCAAAAACTTAACCAAGCCCAGAGCAAAGGAGACTGTAAGAGGTCAACTACTTGTATATGGAAACCTCATAGAAGTACCAAAGATTTTATAGTCAAGAAGATATGAAGAGGTGTCCTTGCTAAGAAGCTATAAAGAAAATCTACTCTTAGCATCTACTCCCTCATCTGATGATGGAACTGCCAAAGAACCCTTGTAAGTTTGCATAGAACAATACAAAACATCTAAAACCCCCAACTGATTAATACTTTGCTTGTTGCCCCTTTGTAAACAATTTTGGAGACCAACCCATTGAAATTATGATCCCATCCATGATGAACCATATCTAGTTCATTAGATGAATAGGGAACATCTAAAGCTTGAACAACTTCAATAGCAGAAGATAAAGCATTAGAGGGAATAATAGAAAAACCTTTAGGATATGAGTTTCCCTTATCCAATGCTACTTCCATGTCCAACTGACACATATTTGAAGGATGTACAAAAAAGTGACAATGAGGGTATATTTTACTTAGATCCTCATATACAACATGCTGCTTCCACACTCCATACATCGATTTAATGTTGAAAACCGAAGGAAGTTATCTTGTGACATCAATAAGGAGACATATCCTAACTAATAGTGAAGGGTTGGAAAAGAATTTAAGATCCTGATGAAGAAAGATCCCCAAATGATTACCCAAGGTTTCTATAATCTGTGACTCTCTATATTCAAGAGGCAACCCTTGTAACTAGATCTAAAAAGGCATGAATTTAACCCTTGACTATGAAGGATTAAAATTTTGGGTCCATATAGAAGTATACAAGCCATGACCTTCACAGATCCAAGACTTTTTCCTAAAAACTGCATTCATAGAATCTTTATTAGGAAAAATAACAACAAAAAAACCTTCACCTTTATCTAAATAAAACACTTGATTAGCCCCCTCCCATGATTGAAAGACCCAATGTTGCAAGAAAGTAAGATCTGGGAAAAAATTCCAAAACTTACAGATAAGAGCAACCTCTTGAAGATCCTTAACATGTGGCTGAAGCAGAGCATCCTTAAGACTAACATTAACTTGATCCCTTGTGAAACTATTCTACTGCTTTGTTGTTTTGGAATCCAAGCCTTCTTATGACGAACTGTGCCATTGACATTCTCCTTAGGAAGAGAAGTGTGAAACTTCTGATCCCTACTCGAAAACCCTTCAAAAAATTTAACCTTCTAATTCCACAAAACCCTATTATTAATATTAATAGAATTAGGAAAAGTCAGAGGAGATCTCTCAGATAAATTTGATTCAAAAGCCTTTGAATGAGGAATGACTATATTATTAGGGAAAGTAGTTGGATACATAGCTGAAGATTTTGGATTGAAGGGAGCCCTAACTTTGATGGGTATACTGTTAAGAAAATAAATTGGAGAGCCAAGGTTAGCAACCACCTCGAACCAGAGTCTACCATGAGAAGAAGAAACAAATTTACCAGTGGAAGACAAATTAGAAGAAAAAATATCAAAAGTCAGCTGCTTTCCCCGAAAGAGTGACTTCCCAACATGACGAGGTTGAGAAGAAACTCCTGAATGATCATAAGGAAACCTACGAGGCCAAAGATCACCAATAAACTCGCGATGAACCACTGTATCCAGACGATGAACTCCATTGAATCCACGATGAATCACAAAACTATAGGAATTTTTAAAAAAATTCTCGCTAGCATTGCAAGGCACGTTCTGAAAGTTACATACCTTTTTTTCAATTTCCTTCAAGAAATGCAATTCTAGGTTAATTATTAGTTGTTTCAATCCCCTACCAATAATTAATTGATAGTACACTTTTCATTTTACATATATCCTATTTTTTAAATGTATTTAGGAGGTAATTAATAACATATGATGACCTCCTATTGTTAACAAATAACTATAAACTTACCATTTTGATCTATGATTTATGACTATGGATGGTTATCTATGATAGATGCATGTTTATGTGCTGATAATGCATATATATCTATGATTACACATGTATGCTTTTAATTGATATGATTTTTATTATGGCACATGTAGAAGAACATGGATGATAAAACATAGAAAGGCACTTTCTAAATTATGATACAAGGCACTAACCCCAATGAGAGCTAAAAATAAGGGAAGAATAATAAAGGGATGACAAGATATAAGGAAAAAATGAGATAATGTAGAGAGCACCTATAAGATAATAGAATATAACTTTACAAATGGTTCTTGCAAGCATGTTTTCACCATGATACTTTTCCAAGGTGTCAAAGGGTGAATTTCACTAGAGGATTTTTTTTAATATTTTTCATTTCCTATTTGTGGAACTACTATAAATTAGGCTTGTAAGAATGTGGGATGCATTATGTTCATAGGTTATTTGAGATCTTGGCCATCTAGTGTATCCAAATAATACATTCTTGATCCATACTTGACAATAAGGTCCCAAATTATTAGGTTTCAACCTTAATTTGTTATCATGGTCTCAGTTGGTGTTTCATTGATTTTTTCTAAGGACAAGGTCAGCAAATTCAAACTCTCTAGCTTTAATTTCCTTTTTGTAACTACAATAGAGATAGTTTTGATAGGATTTCAAATGATTCAAGGAATTAAATCACTTCTCATAAAGTAGATCAAGCTCATGTAGATGTGAAAATACATATTATTTAAATAATTAATGAGGTCACAAAAATAGATTCACAATGATGGAATTTCAATCTAGATTGGTTAGAAAACTTGAGCTCCAACAACCAAAGAGTATGGAGTAACACCTATGAGAGTAAAAATAATAGTACATTATTCCCAAAGGGTGGGGTTCAATGGGAGATCCCAATCATGACCAACATCATAAATAGTATTTTTAAGGATTTTGATTAAGGTCTTATTAGATGCCTTTATTTGACTATTACCTTGTGGGTAATATGGGGTGAATCAACAATGTTTAATATGAAAATTATCATATAAGAAATAGAACTCATTATGTTTTAAGGATATACTATTATTGGTGATAATGGAAGAAGGGATAACATAGTGGCATATGATTTGGTGGAGGATGAATTTGGAAATTTGCTAGATAGTGGTGTGAGTGAGTGGAATGGATTTGACCCTCTTACTGTTTGTAATGACGAACTTGTGACTAGTGGAGAAGGATTGGTTAATATTACTAATGAGATTGAGACCCCATGTGGAAAAGGGCTTAGGATTGTGATTAACCAAAATGCTTGAGATAATGCATGAATGATGTCTCCATACCACTAATAGACTAGAGACATTTCTTGTTAACATATCAGTATACATATTTTTCCATGGTAGGCCAATAGTAACTTAATCTAAGGAGCTTCATTATTGGAACCATACCACTAGCATGGATCCAAAAATGAATTAATGGAATTATTTAATTTCAATCTTTTCCTCTTCCAAATTTAGACATCATAGTAAGGTACCATGAAAGTTGCTTTAATATAAGGTATCACGAGGGAGGTAAGTAAGACACGCATTGGAAGAAATAATTTTTTATGTAAAAGGTTAGGGAAAAGGGTTTGGTCATGAAGATATAGATATATATGTCACGATATTAAAGGGATTTGTAACCAAAAATTTCACATATTAGTTCAATGCTAGGGGTGTTGTATGTAGGTATCAAAACTTGATCAACCAATAATTTGTACTATTAACTATCTTGCAACATATTATTTAATAAAGGTGTCAAAAATACATTTACAAAGTCAAAATATTAATCTTACAAAACCAACCAACAAGGATAATAACAATCAATAAGAATGAAAACAATAAAAGGAATAGAACCATAGTAGACCAAATGCTTTTTCATAATATTATGAGTATGAATTCCCTCTTTCTAGAGAGGACCGGGTTAAACTATGGAGTCAAACTTGTAAAAATATTATTCATCTCTCTATAGGCAACCTACCAACTAAAAGAATTACACTTAATAGACTTGTTTGGAATTCTTCAATGGTGACAACAATTTCATTTAATGTCTTCATTTGATTATCTTTATTTTTTTGTTAGGATTTGGTGTTGTACACCATTGCATAAAATACTCTATTTTAATATTGTAATTAAATACTTATTTAGTGTGGTGCACATAGGAGGGTGTTTAGCTAGTTTGGGTAATTATTTAGGGCCACTTGCAAGTTGTATTGTAACATTGGGTTTATTATTTTATGTGGTGTGAGACATAGGATAATGATTTAATATTTGGAGAAAGTATTTAATAATGTGAAAAATTAGTACCTAATATTAAATGAGGGGTCAATGGTTTTGTGTTCATTTGGTTTTGGAGGCACACTATTTTATCTCATGTGACCTTGAACACGAGACATACTTTGAATTCTTTGATCCCCTTAAGCCATCCTATTTTAGGGTGTTGGTGGTGGCATGCCACAAAAGAGGTTAGGGGCACAAATTGATCCCCAATGACCTGTGCCTGTTCAACCTCTTGTTGATCCTTCTTATGTTGCCATTCATGCACCCATCCAACATCATGTGGTGGTATCCACACTAGGAGCATTGAGTGTGCTCTTGGCTAACCTCAATGAGCAAACTTTTAAGATGGTAGCTAGGGTTAGTGTGCAAGATTGTGGAGGAGCTAATGGTGGAGTTGGTCCTAGTACCACTCCACCTATGTTGACCCTCATTTTTGTACAAGTTGTAATCAATTATGTTATAGACCTGATCAAGCTACATCCACTTCAACTGCATGTAGAACATATGATGATAGTAGTTCATATGTTGATTTTCTATGTGATGATGATCACCCTATAGATCATTCAACACAAGTATAGATATGCGTACATCTTGAATTTATAACAATTTTAAGAACGTGTTTTTAATGAACATATATCAAGAAAATTGTAATATTTTAACAATCAAATTGTTTGGTGTAGATGATGGCCACAAGGACATCAACTTATTTTGATCTATTTTGTTTTATTTTCGATGCCTATGCAAGTCGGCCACCCATTTAGGGCATTTTGATTGATTTTTTAAATATACATCAAATAATTTTAACTTGATTTTAATTTATAATTTAGTCTTGAGCATATGTTAAATATTTATGTTGGTTTAGGAAAGTCATCTAACTTCCATGTCAGATCCACCATAGGGTGTGTACTCAAGTGCTCCTCCATTGTTGGGCATCTTGCATGAGCCACTCTTATGTATAGTGTTTTAAAAAAATTGCACTTGGAATTGTGTATTTTTAATTCACTATATCAAACGTGCATGTAATTATATTAAAAATATATGTTGACATGACCATGAGGATGGGTATTGACACCCAATTGATCCAAGCCAATTTTAGGAGTCTAGATTGTTTAAAAAAATTCTATGTGTGCACAATTTGTAGGTCTTTTAAATATGTAAAAGAAAAATTGGGTACACAAGTGAATATATATGTTTTAACCTAATTTATACACGTGTGCTTTATTTGATCTTGTTAGACCTTGTTAGTGACACTTTTCATCCCGATGATGCCATACCACCTGCAATGGCACATGCAGAGCAAGACTTCAAAGGAGATGAGTAGCCTCATACAGTAATTTAAAATTTTGATTATATTTAAAGTCAATTATATTATACATTGTGAATAACTTAAAGTAAATTTCAATTGAATATATGTTCATGTGTTAAATTATTTTTCTTCTATAGCATGAGACAGGTCCTGTAACAGATGATGCAAAGTAGGATGTTAGAGGAGATGAGCAGCCTCATACAATAATTTTAATGATTTTATATATAAATTAAATTGAATTAAATAATTTTAAATTTGATTTCAAGTTTCTTTCTTTTGTACAGACTGATTCAGATCATCCTAGTCCACATGGAGTGAAGAGGTCTCTTGATTATAGGGATGATAGGAGTTAGATATATATGTTTTAGTAAATATCATGTTTTAGTACATTCCATGGACTCTATATATGTTTTAGTGCATTACATGTACTCTATTTACATAATATTCCAAGGTGTTACCTTCCCTATAGGTGTGAATTATTTGAAAATGCATTAATTTATCCAGCAATGACCAAATTTGTTTGAAAATGTAACCCAGTTTCCAATTGACAATTTTTTTCTCTCTACATGCATTTAACAAAATCAAAGAGTCACCTTCAATTTGAATATTGGAGATCTTAAAACTGATTACTAGCTTTAAACCTTGTAATAAAGCTTGTGCCTCTGTTGCATTATTAGATCCATTTTTCAACTTAAATGATTTAGCACATAACACCATACCTTTATAATCTCTGATGACCACCCCTGCCCCGGATGAACCTAGATTTCCCCTAGTTGCTCCATCAAAATTCAATTTAAACATACTAGGTGGAGGAGGATTCCAACTAACACTTGTTCTGTTTACTTTTTGAACTGGCTGAAGTAGACTACCTTCGAATGGAAAAGTAAGGAATGGCCATGATCTCATTATCCTTGAATCCCAGTCAATAAAAATTGAACCTATTTGTTTTACTTTTTGTACATAACTATTTACTATTTCAAAAATAGATTTCTCTAACATTAGAAGGACTTGATCAAGATCAAGTTTTTCTTTTCTAAAAATACATCTATTTCGTGCCCACCATATTTCCCAAACATCTGATGTTAGCATTATACTCAAAATACTTGCAAAAAAGGAATCTTTATAAAGCTCTAGCCAACTTGAGAAAATATTCCAAAGAGAATTTGGTAATGGAGATTGCCTATTCATTTTACTTGCTATGAACCTCCAACATGTGAGAACTATTGGACATTAAAAAAATAGATGATTTACATCTTCAAGTGCTTGTTCACAAAGAACACATTTAAAAGGCTCTATTATCCTTAATTTTGCAAGCTTATCACTTGTCAATATTCTGTTTCTAATAGCTAAGTTCCATGAAAAATAACCTGCTTTAGGAAAGATTTTGAATTCCAACAAAACTTGTAAGCTCTTTGTAGCACCACTTGTGAACCAACTTGGGTAATTGACTTATAACCCTCCTTCATTGTGTAACAACCTAATTTTTACTTTTCCCATATTAACCTATCAATTCCTCATGATTGATACACAATCTGTTCCATTTTACTTTACCAACCAAATTATCTATCTATTGAATGTAATCTTTGACCCTTGAACCCTAGATTTCTGCCAACAATTTTTTTGTATTTTCAAACCAATGCAAGGCATTTATAATTGGATATCCATTCCAAGATTCCTTCCAGAACAAAGCCTCATTACCACTATTAACTTCCCAAGTTAAATGAGGGACAATAATTTTTCTACAGGACACTAGAAAGTTCCACATTGCAGAACCTATAGGTGGATTTGAAACTATACGGATTCTTAATGGATTTGCATCATCCAAATACTTATGTTGCATGATCTTGCACCATTTCAATTGACGACTTGAATACATGCGCCATATCATTCTAGCACCTAGTGCCAAATTTCTTTAAGCCAAATTGTGAAGATCTACTCCACCTTTTAATTTCTCTAGACACATGGTTTCCAAGGAAATTAAAGGTTTTTTTTTTACTATCCATGTTACCAGACCAAAGAAATTTTATGATCAACTTTTGAATTTGAACAATAATGGATTTGGGAGCTTTTAAAACTGACATAAAATAATTTGGCATCATAGAAAGCACTATTTTTACCAACAAAATTCTACTCGATAAAGACAACCATCTCCCTTTCCATGATAATATTTTTGATTGAATACTTAAGATTATTTTTTTCTAATAGGAAATCTTATTTTGACCTACAAAAAATGGAATACCAAGATATTTACAAGGAAGTTGTGCTTGTTGAAACCCAAGAAACTTCACAATCTTCTTTTCAACAGAAGCTCTAGTATTAAACACATAAACTTTTGACTTTCCCAAATTAATTTTTTTCCCATTGAAAGCAAAGGTATATTTATCCAAAACTGCTTTAATGTGTTTTGCTTCTACAACAACTTCCTTACCAAAAAGTAATGTATCATCAGCAAACAAAGAATGTGTTGTTGTTATATTTGTGTTTGGAATGCATATTCCGTAAATGGTACCCTGCTCATGTTCCTTATGGATTGATCTACTTAGGGCCTCAACTAAAATAATGAACAAAAAATGTGAAAGTGGATCACCTTGACGAACCCCTTGAGATGACCCAAAAAAACCAACTGGAGACCCATTTATCAACACTGAAAACTTTACACAAGACATACACGACATGATCCATTTACACCATTTTTGAGAAAAGAAAAATCTTAGTAACACCTGCTGCAAGAACACCCAATCTACCTTATCATATGCTTTCTGCTTATCCAACTTTATAATCATAGATGACAATTTATTTGCAGCAATGGAATGAAGAACTTCATGAGCAACAATGGCCCCTTCTGCTATCTCTCTTCCATGAACAAAAACACCCTGCTCTTTTGATATAATCTTAGATACAAATGGATGTAACCTTAGATAGATGGCCTTTGTAAAAAATTTGTATATAGTGTTACACAATGAAATAGGCCAAAAATCTGAAAAAGTAGATGGTGAATTTACCTTTGGGATGATAGCAATATGAGTAACATTGAATTTTTTTAACATTCCACCATATTTTCTTGACTCCTCCAAAGAATTTAAAATATCTAATCCAATGAAATCCCAACATTTTAGATAAAAAATTTCCATGAATCCATCAAGCCTTATTGCTTTGTCAGGTGGAAATGAAAAACAACATCCTTCACTTCCTTTAATGAGAATGGGGCCAACAATTTGTCATTATCTTCCTGAGAAATTAATTGTGGAATTACCTGAAGTAACTCTTCTCTCTCCCTTGGCAGTTGTATATTATCAACTTTATTATCAGATAACAAAGATGAGAAGAATTTGATACCTTCATTTTGTATATCTTCCTCCTTTGTTAACAAAACCCCCAAATCACTAGCATGAATAAAAAATATAGAATTTTTTTCTATTTTAATTTGTGCTGAAATGTGGAAAAGATTTGTATTCCTATATCCATCCTTTAGCCATAGCTCTCTTGATTTCTTCCTCCAATACACTTCTTCTCTCAAAAGTAATTCCTTCCATTCCTCTTGTAAATGCCTCTGCTCTTCAAATAATACATTATCTAGACCATTGGCAATAATGATTTCATTTATCTCTGAAAGTCTTTTATACACCAAGTCTTTTTACACAAAAATATTCTTAAACACATGTTGATTCCATATTTAAATATGTTGCTTCAGATGATCCAACTTCTTACCCAACTGAAACATTCTAGAACCTTGATAGTAAGGTGCACTTATCCACTAATGCTTTAATAAATTAATGAACTGTGAGTGCCAAAACCACATAGCTTCAAACTTAAGAGATGATTTCCAATTTGTATTAAGTTTCTTTGAAGAAAAATCTAAAGAAATTGCAAAGTGATCTGATGCAGTGAAAGGTAAAATTTATGATGTTAAAACATATTCACTTACTACCCAATTTGGAGAAGTTAGAAATCTATCTAACCTTTTAGCTATTTGGAGAAATTTTTTCCTCCTACTTGTCCATGTAAAAGACCCATTTGGAGGAATTATGTCAACGAGTGCATTGTATTGAATAAAAGATTTAGATTCATCCATGTCCTTTGCAATTGAACATATACCTCCTTTTTTTCCCTCTAATGATGTGATTGCATTGAAATCACCTATAAGGATAACTTTATCTTGACCCGACTGATCCAAAATTTGTTTCAATTTATCCCATAGAAATGTTTTGCCTACTGAAGTATTTGGACCATATATATTCAGTAACCAAAATGATAATTCAAAATGAGTAATGTGCATTAATTACCAATTATTCTCACAAACAACATTATCAATGCTAACTCTCTTAGCATTCCATAATGTAATAAGACCACCAAAGGCTCCTTGCGATGGTGAATGGAAAGAATTCCACCTGGACCATTTCTTTCTAAATGTACCAAAAGACTCATATGATATTTTGGTTTCCTGGAGAACTGCTACATCTTCCCCACAAACGTCCAACTGCTGCTTGACTTGGGCCCTCTTGTCAGAGGCATTTAGGCCTCTAACATTCCAAGATATTACCCTCATTATATCCTAGGAGAGAAACACACTCTCCTTGGACATTTTTGTTTCTCATCACCTCTCATTTGAGTTCATCCAATGTAGTTTGTATCCCTATCCCAATTTACTCTTGCAACTTTGCTGCTAAAGATTTCCTCCCTCTTTTAGTAGGAGATTTTTTATTTATAGGTGGAGATAGCGGAGATTGAGCAATAGATAATGATGTAAAACCATCATGCTCTTCCACTTCCCCAAATACTTCAGCGATAATATCCTTAATTAACTGCTCACCTACAGAAGATAAAGCCTCATCTACAAAATTTTCAAACTCCTTATTAGAAGGAAAAATGAATAAATTAGAGTAATTGGAAACTTCTGATATTTGAGAAGGCTTCTTGAAATGTTAATTCCCTTCTCATCTTGAGTTCCAAGCACCTTACTCAATTCATCACAATGATTTATCACACCCAATGTTAACATTGAGGCACGTTGGTTAAGTTGCTGAAAACTATCAAACTTAATCTCAAGGACATAAAGACTTAGAGAATTAAGAAAAATATTGATAGGAGATAGCAAAAACTTAACCAAGCCCAGAGCAAAGGAGACTGTAAGAGGTCAACTACTTGTATATGGAAACCTCATAGAAGTACCAAAGATTTTATAGTCAAGAAGATATGAAGAGGTGTCCTTGCTAAGAAGCTATAAAGAAAATCTACTCTTAGCATCTACTCCCTCATCTGATGATGGAACTGCCAAAGAACCCCTGTAAGTTTGCATAGAACAATACAAAACATCTAAAACCCCCAACTAATTAATACTTTGCTTGTTGCCCCTTTGTAAACAATTTTGGAGACCAACCCATTGAAATTATGACCCCATCCATGATGAACCATATCTAGTTCATTAGATGAATAGGGAACATCTAAAGCTTGAACAACTTCAATAGCATAAGATAAAGCATTAGAGGGAATAATAGAAAAACCTTTAGGATATGAGTTTCCCTTATCCAATGCTACTTCCATGTTCAACTGACACATATTTGAAGGATGTACAGAAAAGTGACAATGAGGGTATATTTTACTTGGATCCTCATATACAACATGCTGCTTCCACACTCCATACATCAATTTAATGTTGACAACTGAAGGAAGTTATCTTGTGACATCAATAAGGATACATATCCTAACTAATAGTGAAGGGTTGGAAAATAATTTAAGATCTTGATGAAGAAAGATCCCCAAATGATTACCCAAGGTTTCTATAATTTATGACTCTCTATATTCAAGAGGCAACCCTTGTAATTGGATCCAAAAAGGCATGAATTTAACCCTTGACTATGAAGGATTAAAATTTTGGGTCCATATAGAAGTATACAAGCCATGACCTTCACAGATCCAAGACTTTTTCCTAAAAACTGCATTCCTAGAATCTTTATCAAGAAAAATAACAAAAAAACCTTCACCTTTATCTAAATAAAACACTTGATTAGCCCCCTCCCATGATTGAAAGACCCAACGATGCAAGAAAGTAAGATCTGGGGAAAAATTCTAAAACTTACAGATAAGAGCAACCTCTTGAAGATCCTTAACATGCAGCTGAAGCAGAGCATCCTTAAGACTAACATTAACTTGATCCCTTGTGAAACTATTCTACTTACTTTGTTGTTTTGGAATCTAAGCCTTCTTATGACGAACTGTGCCATTGACATTCTCCTTAGGAAGAGAAGTGTGAAAATTTTGATCCCTACTCAAAAACCCTTAAGAAACTTTAACCTTCTAATTCCACAAAACCCTATTATTTATATTAATAGAATTAGGAAAAGTTAGAGGAGATCGCTTAGATCAATTTGATTCAAAATACTTTGAATGAGGAATGACTATATTATTAGGGAAAGTAGTTGGATACATAGCTGAAGATTTTGGATTGAAGGGAGCCCTAACTTTGATGGGTATAATGTTAGGAAAAGATGTCGGAGAGCCAAGGTCAACAACCACCTTGAACCAGAGTCTACCATGAGAAGAAGAAACAGATTTACTAGTGGAAGATAAATTAGAAGAAAAAATATCAAAATTCGGCTGCTTTCCCCGAAAGAGCGACTTCCCAACACGACGAGGCTGAGAAGAAACTCCTGAATGATCATAAGGAAACCTACAAGGACGAAGATCACAAATAAACTCCTGATGAACCACCGTATCTAGATGATGAACTCCATTGAATCCACGATGAATCACAAAACTGTAGGAATTTTTCAAAAAATTCTCGTTGTCACTGCAAGGCATGTTGCAAAAGTTACAGACCATTTTTCAATTTCCTTCAAGAAATGCAATTTTAGGTTAATTATTAGTTGTTTCAACCCCCTACCAATAATTAATTGATAGTACACTTTTCATTTTACATATATCCTATTTTTTAAATGTATTTAGGAGGTAATTAATAACATATGATGACCTCCTATTGTTAACAAATAACTATAAACTTACCTTTTTGATCTATGATTTATGACTATGGATGGTTATCTATGATAGATGCATGTTTATGTGCTGATAATGCATATATGTCTATGATTACACATGTATGCTTTTAATTGATATGATTTTTATTATGGCACATGTAGAAGAACATGGATGATAAAACATAGAAAGACACTTTCTAAAGTATGATACAAGGCACTAACCCCAATGAGAGCTAAAAATAAGGGAAGAATAATAAAGGCACTAACCCTAATGAGAGCTAAAAATAAGGGAAGAATAATAAAGGGATGACAAGATATAAGGAAAAAATGAGATAATGTAGAGAGCACCTATAAGATAATAGAATCTAACTTTACAAATGTTTCTTGCAAGCATGTTTTTACCATGATACTTGTCCAAGGTGTCAAAGAGTGAATTTCACTAGAGGATTTTTTTTTATATTTTTCATTTCCTATTTTTGGAACTACTATAAATTAGGCTTGTAAGAACGTGGGATGCATTATGTTCATAGATTATTTGAGATCTTTGCCATCTAGTGTATCCAAATAATACATTCTTGATCCATACTTGACAATGATGATATAAGGTCCCAATTTATTAGGTTTCGACTTTAATTTGTTATCATGGTCTCGGTTGGTGTTTCATTGATTTTTCCTAAGGACAAGGTCACCAAATTCAAACTCTCTGGCTTTAATTTTCTTTTTGTAACTACAATAGAGATAGTTTTGATAGGATTTCAAATGGTTCAAGGAATTAAATCACTTCTCATAAAGTAGATCGAGCCTATGTAGATGTCAAAATATAGATTATTTAAATAATTAATGAGGTCACAAAAACAGATTCACAATGATGGAATTTCAATCTAGATTGGTTAGAAAACTTGAGCTCCAACAACTAAAGAGTATGGAGTAACACCTATGAGAGTACAAATAATAGTACATTATTACCAAAGGGTGGAGTTCAGTTGGAGATCCCAATCATGACCAACATCATAAATAGTATTTTTAAGGATTTTGATTAAGGTCTTTTTAGATGCCTTTATTTGACTATTACCTTGTGGGTAATATGGGGTGAATCAACAATGTTTAATATGAAAATTATCATATAAGAAATAGAACTCATTATGTTTTAAGGATATACTATTATTGGTGATAATGGAAGAAGGGATAAAATAGTGGCATATGATTTGGTGGAGGATAAATTTGGAAATTTTCTAGATAGTGGCTTGAGTGAGTGGAATGGATTTGACCCTCTTACTGTTTGTAATGACGAACTTGTGACTAGTGGAGAAGGATTGGTTAATATTACTAATGAGATTGAGACCCCATGTGGAAAAGGGCTTAGGATTGTGATTAACCAAAATGCTTGAGATAATGCATGAATGATGTCTCCATACCATTGATATACTAGAGACATTTCTTGTTAACATATCAGTATACATATTTTTCCATGGTAGGCCAATAGTAACTTAATCTAAGGAGCTTCATTATGAGGACCGTACCACTAGCATGGATCCATAAATGAATTAATGGATTTATTTAATTTCAATCTTTTCCTCTTCCAAATTTAGACATCATAGTAAGGTACCATGAAAGTTGCTTTAATATAAGGTATCACGAGGGAGGTAAGTAAGACAAGCATTGGAAGAAATAATTTTTTATGTAAAAGGTTAGGCGAAAGGGTTTGGTCATGAAGATATAGATATATATATGTCACGATATTAAAGGGATTTGTAACAAAAAATTTCACATATTAGTTCAATGCTAGGGGTGTTGTATGTAGGTATCAAAACTTGATCAACCAATAATTTGTACTATTAACTATCTTGCAACATATTATTTAATAAAGGTGTCAAAAATACATTTACAAAGTCAAAATATTAATCTTACAAAACCAACCAACAAGGATAATAACAATCAATAAGAATGAAAATGATAAAAGGAATAGAACCATAGTAGACCAAATACTTTTTCATAATATTATGAGTATGAATTCCCTCTTTCTAGAGAGGACCAGGTTAAACTATGGAGTCAAACTTGTAAAAATATTATTCATCTCTCTATAGGCAACCTACCAACTAAAAGAATTACACTTAATAGACTTGTTTGGAATTCTTCAATGGTGACAACAATGTCATTTAATGTCTTCATTTGATTATCTTTATTTTTTTGTTAGGATTTGGTGTTGTACACCATTGCATAGAATGTTATATTTTAATATTGTAATTAAATATTTATTTAGTGTGGTGCACATAGGAGGTTGAATAATATATGTTTTTCTCTCATGGGATTATGTAGGAAATGGATTAAATGAACTAGGTATTGATGCATTATTTCGTCATTTTTTACCCTCTTTAGTTAATACCATTAAAATGTGTTTAGAAAAAGCATTCTAATTTCGCTCAACAACTATAAAATAATTTATATTTTCTATTCTTATAGTTGGTGTATGTTTTATGAGACTTTAATAGTTGAAATTTGTGCTTGTAGATAGGTGAGGGGTTATTTTACGAGTGAATACTTCAAATATGTAGACAAGTTAGAATAGCAATGTATCTTACTATAATGCAATAAATACTAACATTGATTGAAATACAATATATAATTTACTTTATCTAACATTAGTTATGTTGAAATATTTTTAATATTTTAAAAAGTTCACCATACCCCTTTTTTCTATTTTGCTATAAGAACTCCTTTAAAGGGTGAATTTTTCATCTCTGCCTATTTGCACTTGTGTTATATTCTTTGTACTTAGGCTTCCAATAGCTATTCATATAGGTTGTACTTTATTACAAGATTTTTAATAAATATCTCTTATAAAAAGAATCAAAATGTTGTTGCTGCCATATGCTCTCATGAAATATGTTGGTCTATTACTAACAACTCAACATCAACAATTAAAAATACCACTACTAGAAAAATGTATTGAATAAAGTAATACATTAAAATCTATTTTTTATTATGTTTCTTCAACCTTTTAATTTGTTCTTAACCTTTTTTTTGTCTACCTTAGTAATTTCTTCATGCTTGTTTCTCTCTTAGTGTTATCTTTCTTTCTTATTCTCTTGAATTGTCTTATTATTTTGTCATGTTTCTTAGGTCCTCAATGTTTTTTTCATTCTTCGCCATTTTTATTCCTTTACTAAACTTCTTTTGTGCCTTGTCTAATAGTCTAACCATCTCTGCCTTCTCTATTTGGGCTTCTCTTGGTTTTCTCTTTATTATTTTTTACCTTCTTAGCTCTCTATCATCCTAATGATGGATCACAAAGTGATCCAAAATATTGATGCAAAATAAATTTGATACAACCAAATCCATAAACTAATCTATGTCTAGAAAAAACGTACCAACCAATAATCCATATACTAGAGAAAATTGAAAATTCTAACATTTCTTACCAATTATAGTAGAAAAATTTTAGGAACCAGATTGATGGTAGAGTTGGGCTTTTACTAGTACCTTTAATTATGTTGACAAGAAGTTGATTACAATTTTCCTTAACAAACTCTTTCTCTTCTTCCTTTATAACCTGTATTGTCTCTCAAATCCATGTTTTTGATTAGGTAAGCAACATTTACAGGGTATTGTTGTACCCTGTATTGTCTCTCAAATCCATGTTAATGTAAACAATGTATATCTATTCTTTGTGTACAAAATGTATTTTTCCTAACTACTATCAAAATTTATTTAATATAAGGAATGCAAAAGAAAAATAACAAAAGCTTAATTAGGATATAGTATGAAAAGAAGAGAAATTCTTGCAGAATGTGAGAAACAATTGTTAGTTCTCTGTTTATTTTTTATTAAGATAAATTGGGTTTTTGACATGACTGTTCACTTTGTTACAAAAGAATAACAACACTGCAACCAAACTGTCAAACAAAATAAAGTAAAACTGCAACCAAATTATCAAAAACAAAATAGAACTGAAGAATCAGTCTAAACAATACCAAAACTCATCCTATTAAACCTCACACCCTTAACTATACGACATGATTGAAAAATAGATTTGGAAAGAGCTTTGTTGCACTGTTAAGCTATTATGATTACAATTATTAATTTTTCAATTATGATTCTATTTCCTAAGTACAAAATATTACTTGCTCCATGCATTTCACAGACATTAAATGAAAGAGAACAGAACATTTTAGAGACAGATGTATCATTTTCTGCTTGCTGACTAAATTTGAGCTTGGATTTTAGGTTATAGAGCATCCAAGTTTGAAGTAGAAGAGCATTTGTCAAATGAGAACACCAACTAATGGGCGCATTTTAAGAAAATTGATGTGAATCTCACTTCCAAAGCCATTAATAGGGGCATAAAAAGCAAAAGTTTTAGAGTTGCAATTATTATAATGTATTCACCAGATTTAGGATCTGGTCTACAAGGATATGTGTTCAAATCCCATAGCTATCAGGAAAATAAATAGAGAGTGATTTTGATCAATTGATTTATGCTCATTTTAATATATTGTTTGTTTTCTTTCCTCGTCTGTGAAGGGATAACTGAATTCCATCATCTCTTGTTAACCTTATTACAAGTGCATTACCATTAGTAGGTGATTTTTCTACCGTTGGCAGTAACGTAGAACTTTTTTACTATGTTAGATCAATGAGTAAAAGTAATCAAAGCCACAAAAATATTAAAACTATAATTTGCAAGTATATAAGGTGGACGCTAGAGATTCCTGTATTAAATTTTTTATTTGTTCAAAATATATTATGAAAAATTCACTTAGAATTTAGTTTTTTAATATAGAATTTATTAAAAAATAAATGGTTTTCTAATATAAAGATTATTAGTCAAGTGGAGTATGGTTAAATAATTGGGTCATTGTTGTTGAAAATTATGATTCAAATATTAAAAATACATTTTATTTAATTATTTATAATCATTTTTAATAAATTGTGGATTTAAATTAAAGACATACAATTTAATTAAATACTATAATAAAAATATATAATTAGCATGTCTATTTTAAATAAAGATCTATGTAAAAGATGTTTGGAAACATAAATTAAAGGCATACAATTTAATTAAATATTATATAAAAAATATATAATTAGCAATGTCTATTTTAAATATATCTATGTAAAAGATATCAAGACATATGATCATAATTATATTTATAAGAGAAAATATTTATTATGTGTAATTTTATTAAATATATATCATCATAATAATATTTATATTGTAATTTGTGCGATGTATTTCTTGAATTACACATATTTTAAAGAATTTCTCATGTAAAAAAGGTTCTTTGATAGCTTTTGTAACATATTAATTGCATTCTATTTCACTTCTTACTGTCCTTGCAATTTCACTTTTGATATAATTAATTAATCAACAAAATCAAATAATTAAAATACACCAATAAAACACTAGTTTATATTGTTCTTTTTTAAGTTGTCATACATTTTATATTGACTATTAGATTCATTTTTATGAAGTATTTTGTCCATTCTGAATTGGTAAAAACTAATAATTTAACCATCTTTAATCTTTTATTTACAATTATTAAAATCAAATTTATTTTAAATTCATGACATGATTTACATATAATTATTCAAATATATAAAAAAATTGAAAATATTGAATATTGATTTATTTCAAACATGTTCAAAATTCTAACAAAATATAAAATAAATATATTATTATAAAACAAGTTTATAAATTTTGTATTAAAATCTTATTAAAAGATTTAAAAATAAAATTTAATTGATAAATATTTTATATTATAATTAATTTATATTATATATTGTAACAAAAAATTGCAATAAATAAATGATCATAATACTCTTTTAACATTTATTAATAAATGCAAAGAGAATTAACTCTTATAAAATCTTACTATTTTAAATATGATTCCTCTAAATATTAAATACAACATTTTCCCCTCTCTTTAGTGTGTGATTTGGAAATCTAGGTTGACATATTGAAGAGCGAGATTGGAGAAAAGGTGTCAAGATTGCAAAGTTGTCTAAGTTGTCACCTTGTTTGGAAGAGCATTAAAAGACACCTACAGAGCAGAATTTAGCAATTCAAACTTGAAAATCAGGGGGAGAAGACATAGTAGAGATTGAAGAGTAGATTCAAATCTTGATCCTCTGAAAAAGCCTAGTAGGATTGATATGCCACTTCTAGCATATGATTCCCAGTACATTCAAATTTCTAGTTTTTAGGTGTTCCAAACTTGTCTTTGCCAAATTTTTGTTCCTTCCCAAAAACCTTATCTAGGACTAAATCACCCAGCCTAGCGTATGAGTCTCAATCTGCATTAATTTCAACATTTCCAATATTTTAGGACTTCATTCAAGTTGCTACAAATTTCCAGATGCACATTTATGGTTTCTCAACTCTCTGTTCTAATTTACATTCATTTCTAAGTCATTTAGTGAAGCTTTGCATATCATTAGGTTTAATAATTAGGTCTTGCATTTTACTAGTCTTTCCAAGCCCTAGATTGGTGGTGAACCCCTTTTTAGTCATTAGTCATACCCTAGGATACCCTATTGCAAGATCTCTTTCTCTCATTCTAGCATTGGATTGAGATCCCCAGGGTTTCCTTGAATGAAATTTGAAGGAAATAGGTCTAGGTCCTAAATCACACCCTAGTTTTTCCTATCCTCCACGAGGGTAGAGCAACCTATTTCGGTTATTTTAGGACCCCCTATATTTTCAATATAGAAATACCCAAATTCAATATAGAAAAATTATCAAAAAAGTACTAGAATCAAGAAGGAAAACCACCCAAACATAACTAAAGAAAATAGAAAACTTAAATGAGAAAATGGTGGATTCTCAAGCTCTCCCATGCATAGTAATGCAAGGGTCTATGATCACTAAATCTATATGTAGGGGAAAAAATTAAAACATTCACATATTCACTTGTGCAACCCCTAACTTACATATTTTTCTATTTTGTGTAGTATTCCATTTGAGCATATAGTTGAAATTTATTATACCTACTGTATCTTATTTACTAGCATCACAAACAATCTTCCATCACCCAAAAATATTTTTTATGTGCATAAGAAGTTGAATGGTATCCATTGGAAAATGAAGCTCCTCAAACATATTAGCGAGTTCATCTTGGAAGGTATACTACTTGTGATGAAGTTACATTGTCTAGATTCTATAATTATGCACCAATTTGGATGACAAAGAGTTGGCACTGGTAATTCACATAGAGAAAAAAAATCCTACATATAGTTTTCACAATAAGACTATTTGAGGGGAGATCCGATAGTTGATTTGAATGTCATCTAACAAATACCAGATTGTCAAATCAACATTAAGCCTAAGTCACTTGTTTAGGGTCAAGACCATTGTTTCCCGCTTCTCCTTGATTACATGCTCTGGTTAAAAGCATTGTTGGTTTTTGGTGGGTTTTCTAAGTCTCACTTTTGGTGGGACTCATTTTTCTGGCCTTTATGGTTGTCTTTGTACAGGCATAGGCCCTTTCCTGCTTTATCTTAATAAAAACTTAGAATTTCCAAAATACTCTTACATCACTAAATATATAATATTTAATGACATTATTATCATCCTATGATGAATCTTTATAATTCTAAATTGTTAAGAGATTTAAATCATATTTTGAACATTCCTCTCTAAATATATTTGGTTATCAAATATATTAGCCTTTCATAAACCAAAATTTGTGTATAACCATCTAAGTGTAACATTAAAAAATAGATTAAAATAAATTTAACAAACATACATCATTTTTTTGAACATTCCTCTCTAAATATATTTGGTTACTAAACATATTATCCTTTCATAAACCAAGTTTTGTGTATAACCATCTAAGTGTAATATTAAAAAATAAATTAAAATAAATTGGACAAACATACATAATTGAAATTCATTTATCTTGTGTGAAAGGGCGAGAAGGGGTGAATAGATGAAGTGTTTTCCTCCCTTTTATCTTTTTGTCTATCAAATGTGACCATTTATGAAATGTCATTAATTAAATTATTAGGAACAAACAATCATTCTTGCTCTTCATTGATAAGTATGAACCTTCTTCTCTAATGTACAGAATACCAAATATAGTTTATTAAAGAATAGATTTAAATACTATCCTTATAAAATTGTAGAAGTTAAATATTCCTTCGAAAATTATTGGTAAAGTAGAAGACGGTGAGTTATCATGGCGTTAAATCTTTCATCTTTCACTTCTTAATAATTACATTCTCCAACATATTTTAGCTGCATAAAGCTTTATGATTTAGTATTATGTATTTAAGGATAAATCAACAACGAATATTGTGTTGCAAAATCTATTTTCAAAAGTTATCTATTACTTAACAACTATTATATTTGGTTTGGGTCGATAGCAGTTCTTTTTATAATCAAATTGACCGTTTGCCTTATATCACAGGAAAGCATCCAGTGTTTGAATTCCTTTTTATATTTATTACATATTAATTAGAAATAATAAAGGGCTTCAACGGTCGAAATGTGAAATAAATGAAATTCGAACAATTTAAACTATGAATCTAGAAACCCAATTTGCTTGCTACCTTAATAAAATCTCCTAGGTCGGTGTTGTGGTTCAGGCAGAGTTAGTTACATTTAGTAAACTTCATTACAATATGTATGAGTAAATGTAAAAGGGTTTAAAGTGGGGATTAAAAGAAAGATAGCAAGAACAAGAAACATTACACAATCGGTCTCAGAAGTGGGTTATAAGTACAATGGTAGAAAATACCAATTAAGAATAAGCATAGTTGGATTGAAAGCAGATCTTGGTGGGAGAAGAGAAGATAGATAAGTAAAAGAAGCATGTCGAGAGTTTTCCGTTACCCACTTGAGTTTGCAGAGATTGATGGGCTTGTGAAGCATGATTTGTGGTCACTAATTTCACGGCTTGCCGAATCTCAGAGGGAACACCATTCTTTCTTTGGGCAGATCGAAGATGAGCTGGGGTGGGTTGATATTACCACTGTCCAATGTGAAAGTGACAGGGGCCTTCCAGAAACACGTTGGTTACGCCAAACTATGACAACTCTTGAATCTTACAAGCCACCAAATGTGAGTCGAGTGAAGACATATGTCGTTCGCTTCAATGGTTCACTTCCTGGTGAGGTGGTATACTATGACGGAATTCCTGAGGACGTCTATTTCGTTCAGGTATATGGTGCTCAGCCCTACCCCATGAATTCCTTGCGGGATGAGCATCTCCGTATTCAATTTTTTTATAGTGTAGAGATTGCTAAGCCTCCACCTACCAGAATAGAGGAGCTTCGCCTTATTCAAGAACGCAATGACGCCTCCACTTCTTATCCCTTACAAGAAGACGATGTAATTATACTTACATCCAAGAAGGCAATCTAATTATAATTATAGCTCCGGGATTCCTTCCAGACAATTTTTGTTATTAAGTTTTGTTGTTCTTGTTATTAAGCAGGGCAGCCAAGCAGAAGGAAATTGCTTCTTGGTGGAGCAAAATTTTTAATTTGGGGTACAACATTTCTTTACAGAAAGAAATGGTCTACAATCTTTAGGTTCCAGAGGTATTTACTGTCAGAACAATTGTATATAGTCTGTCGTCATTATCTGTGCTGAGGTATTTAGTATTTAAATTTTTTGAAATTAGTTATACTGTCAAAGTGCCCATACATTGATTTAGGAGTGCTTAAATGAAAAGTGTTAATCAAAAGGAATTCTACCATGGGATCTCAAAGGCTGTAAACTGGGGAAAAAAATAAAAATTATCTGAATTGATTTGTGCTACCATGAGATATTTTTCAAGAGAATATTTGTCTGTTCTTAAATCTTGCATTTACTCTTATCTGGATGAAAAAATCTATTGCATTCTTGTAAAGACAGAATCTATTCTTTAAATGTTAAAATAGACGGTCAGTTATTAAATTCCTGTTACCTATTACTATAATGGCAAGTGCACATACACATCATCTACAATTATGTATTATGCAATTTATGTTACTGAATGCTTTTTGTATTTTGGGGTTGTTCATATTGTAATGTTTATATGGGCAAGTTTAAATAACACATTCTAAATTGATTTGTTTAGATGGTTCATTTGAAATCACAATAACTTTTCTAATAAGAACCATCATATAGTGTCAATTCAAATAAACTATCTAAACAAATTAAAACTAAAAATGTACTGTTTATACCAAAATAATTTTTACAAATTCCCATAACTCTTTCACAAAATAATGTCTTTTTCAATATTAACCTCTCTCGTAATTCTTGACAAAAGAACTCAGCTTAATACGGTGAATAGTTTTGATATAAATATGATATGGTATGGAAAGAGAGATTACAATTTCATGTACATAGGAGATGGATTGTACAATATTGTTATGCTAAATATGTTTCATTTATTGCTATTATTTTTATTTTTATTTCTCAGCTAGTGTAGTTTAGTTCTCAATCAAAATAAGAATTTGTTGTTTCCAATTAATTAACAAGCTTTTCAAATGCTTTTACAAGAATCTTTATTTTTAGTTTTGTCATACAATTACATTGGATATTAAATTCATTTCAATCAAGTATTTTATCCATTCTAAATTGGTAAAAAAGATTAATTTAACCTCCTTTAATCTTTTACTTACAATTATTAAAATCAAATTTATTTTAAATTCAAGGTTATTTACATATCATTATTCCTGAAAGATATTGAATATTAATTTATCTCAAACATGTTCAAAATTCTAACAAAATATAAAATAAATATATTATTATAAAACAATTTTATAAATTTTGTATTAAAATTTTATTTAAGATTAAAAAAAAATTGATTGATAAATATTTTATACTATAATTAATTTATATAAATATATTGTGACAAAAAAACTGCAATAAATAAATTATTGTAATATTCTTTTAACATATATTAATATTAAATAGAGGGAGACAATTAAGTCTTATAAAATTTTACTATTTTAAATATGATTTCTGTATCATGTTAATATTGTACACCACTTTAAATCTCCTAAGATTATAAATTAAAAATTATATTGAAAATCTCCGAGATTTGCAGTGGGAGTATGGAATATTGACCATGAATCTATTCTTGTAGATTCAAATTTGAAACATAAAAAGTCATTCATTGGGAGATTCATTTTGATCCGCCCATTGATTAATAAACATTTATAATTATATGTCAAAAATGGTTATAAATATATAATTTTATTATTTACAATTATCAATTGTTACAATCTTAAAAAAAAATCAGAAAAACATCAATGGATTCTAATTCAAAAAAAAATCAGAACCAGAACCATTGAATAAATCCACTGATTTATTAGAAAGCTTTAATTCAAATAAATCAGAGCTTGAATCACTCGTTACAAGGACTGATTCAGTTTCCAACATTAGATCTTCGGAAATATCTAATTCGAATAAATATCTTCCTCTACATTTCTCTGCAAGTAGAAATCCATCTGAATGATATAAAACGTTTCTTCTATTATAAGGGCTTTGAGTTTAGAGGAGAGATTGAGAGAAATAAGACTGTCGGAACATATCTTTAATCTCTCAAGTCCTCTTGATTTCGTCGGACTACACACACCTGATAAATCAAACACTCAGAAATTTGTTCATCTCTTCTAAAATATGTAATCAAATTTGAAAATCAAGCCGTTGAACACTCAAATGGACAATACTTATCCTATTTTCATTGACAGTTTCACTACTGAAAAATATATGAGAGAAAAAAAATATTCTCCATAAGGAAAGCGAATAATGCGCATATTTACCTTGCAGTCCGTCCAACGTTTTTTTTTGGCTGCCGATTTTACCATTAGCAGCCTTTATTTCATGGACATTCTTTTTGACGTTATATTTTGACCTTGATCTGGACTTGAACATGTTCAGAAATTTACTCCTATCATTTCTTCCATTAAAATCATGAGAAACGGTTTGTGGGTGATTATCTCCCTTCCTCGACAAACACAGACCCATCACCAAGGCGGTGGAGAATCCTTTCGATATGTTGCCTCCAGATCGAGTTCTAAGTTTATATAGATTTTTTTTCTGATGAGCAATTGAATTCGACTACGTGCGTGCACAGAAAATAAAATTGAATTTCTTAAATCAGAAGATTTGATTTGATGTGTTGCAGTTCAAAATCTTTCAACAGCTAATAGAAAGGAATCCTAGTGCTGTACCCATTGAATTAGCCTCCAAAACTTCGCCTTCTTTGGAACTTCATTGAGAACTTACCTGCAGTGTTTGAAAAACATTCTATTATGGGCTTTGAAATTGCAGAGATAACTTATTTGGATATTTGTCAGCTAACAAATGATCAATTTAGTGTACAATTCCTCATGCATTAAATGTCGTTCAATCATTTTGCAATTTACATTTGTTTGTGGACAAAAACAAATTAAAAAAAATCGTGTTTATGAATGCATTGAGATGAAAAAAAAGGTAAAGAATATTATAAATGTCGCAAATGCCAATTGACGAAGGTCAAACCAAATGCAAAATATTCTGCATACAATATACATCAATATTCAATTAGATATTGAGATTAAAATGATTTTCGAGGTCTACATAAAAACTAAGGCAACTTCCTAACCACTATATAATCTACTTACAAAAGACTATAAAACAAATTTTAATAAATAAATTTGTTATTTAGTAAACTAGCAATTGCATGCATAGGCATGCAACGATCAGTCGATAGGGATCCTCCGTGTATGGGTATTTAGTGGGGAAGGAGGAAGAAACTTGTTTTTCTAATGCAATGTAAAGTATAAATATTGAGAATTATTTGCAATTGTTTGGATGAGTCGAAAAAGGGAAAGCATCTTAATAATTGAATATGGAATAACGCTTGAGCTTAGTATATAGTAGGAGGTGAATGAGGATAAGATTTGTCAAGTACATTGTAGTGAACAAAGATGTTCTTATAGTTGTTACACTTAGATGTACATCTATATTTTATGTTTTTCTCTAGGTTAATCAATCAATCGATCAATTATTATTTAACTATCTTAAGATAAGGCAATGCATTGCAAGACTAACAACCATTTGGATAAAAGAGGAAATTGATGTTTGATATTTTGGTCTAGGTTAATGAATGAATTGATTGAGTACTATTTATCTTTAGATAACACAATGCATGGGACATTATTGAATAAAAAAGTATTCTTTTAAAAAATCATTATTTATTTGAATATTAGTTATAACGGTCATCACAAATGATTTTTTCAAAAAAGAAACATGTTATGAGTAATATGTACTCAATAATTTTGGGAATAAAACAATTTTTTGTGCTTGTGATTTATGGGTTAGAAGAAGAATGCAATGAGATGACACATATGTTTTGCATTGTTAGAATAATTGAATTAGAAGGTACGCCTTGTTTTGAGGCAACATTAGAAACATATAATTGTATAGTATGACATGAGAAACATATTTTTGCTTCCCTATGACTTGTTGTAACATGAAGACTATTGAAGCTAAATTCACACAACAATTTGTGTACACATAAATCTATGTAACAATAAATCTATGGCGTTAAAAGTAAAACCACAAAAGTCATGCTCATTTTCCTCCCTACCATATTGGCATCATGAAGTCCCATGGACTCTAGCCAAACCCTCGAGCAAAAAAAGGATGAAACAGCCACGAGAGATTTCGTGGAGTTTCATCATACATTACACAATAAAAAGCGTGGGAAAACTCTGGTGTTTTTATATATAATATCTGATATTGTTGTGTTTTCTTTGATGTCGTAACTTTAAGGGAAAGAGGTATGTTGGTTTTCGAATCCTCTTGCATGCTTAAACCTAGTTCCTGCAAATGAAATAGAAGGGTATGTTAGTGCACAAGCAAGGAAAATAAAAAAGGAACGACAAAAAATGAGTAAGTATATGGGTAAAATTAATATATACAATGGGAAGCTAAAAGTAACGAACAATTTTTACAGTTAGCTAGCCAAGTCTATCTATTGAGAGTGGGGAAGTTTTTGTACTTACATACACTGTTGATCATGTTTAAGAAGGGCAAGCTGCATTGCATCGAGTAGTAGGAGCATCAAAGAATTTGAAATAGACAATGCACAATACACTAATTTTCTTGAATGCCTATTATATCTGTGCAACAATATAAAAGAAATAATAAACATTCACAATAAAAAAGATTAGCACTATCTATTGTAAATAGAAAGAGATAAAATGGAACATTTTGAATACATGTCATGTTGGTAAAGAATTGTCTATAAGTAATCTATTGGAGAAGTTGAAAAGAGAGTTGTGGAAACAATAACAAATGCAATGGTTAGAGTAGAGTATGTTTTTGGTAGACAACTGTATGTGAGAATTTGTGTGTCCATGTATATAAGCAGTAATAAATATGAGAAGGTGGAAGGAAAAAGCACTAAACCCACACTCGTTGTCCTCCCTACCATATTGGCATCATGACGCCTAATGGGCTCTAGCTAAACACTCGAGCAAGAAACACTAGTGAGGTCCACGAAAAATCTCATGGACTCTCATCATATGTCATAGAATAACAATGTTCGTGAAATGGTTGTTTTCAAACAAGATATCTAACATTGCAGTTTTCTTTTGCTATGAGAAGTTGACAAAAACATCTTTCCCTATAAAGAATTGGCATCATTGGATTTGAAGATGGCTGGAGGAACATGCATAGATGGGTGATCCCACAATATTGGTTTACAATTTTTGGCCAAACTGGACACTGAACTGATTTTTTCTAACTAAATCTTCACTTTCGAACACCTATAACAGCTAAACAGTGAGGAATTTGAAGATGATGCAAACTAGTGATTTGTGATATTTTGTCTGTAGATTCTAAATATATTTTTTTCAAAAATTTTGGAATCAGATTACACTTCATTTTCCATCTCCCTCGAAAACTAGTTTTTTCTAGAAAACAATATTTTAAAAAAGTGACACTCACCGTATAACACATAAATTTTTTTCCATGAAGGATAAAATTCTAATTCTTTCTAATTTAGATTTGTAACGCTAATATATAGTGCTTCCATTTGGTT
>VDFB02047230.1:614419182-614483166 GCA_007258455.2 Sequoia sempervirens
AAATGCTTTTTCATAATATTATGAGTATGAATTCCCTCTTTCTAGAGAGGACCGGGTTAAACTATGGAGTCAAACTTGTAAAAATATTATTCATCTCTCTATAGGCAACCTACCAACTAAAAGAATTACACTTAATAGACTTGTTTGGAATTCTTCAATGGTGACAACAATTTCATTTAATGTCTTCATTTGATTATCTTTATTTTTTTGTTAGGATTTGGTGTTGTACACCATTGCATAAAATACTCTATTTTAATATTGTAATTAAATACTTATTTAGTGTGGTGCACATAGGAGGGTGTTTAGCTAGTTTGGGTAATTATTTAGGGCCACTTGCAAGTTGTATTGTAACATTGGGTTTATTATTTTATGTGGTGTGAGACATAGGATAATGATTTAATATTTGGAGAAAGTATTTAATAATGTGAAAAATTAGTACCTAATATTAAATGAGGGGTCAATGGTTTTGTGTTCATTTGGTTTTGGAGGCACACTATTTTATCTCATGTGACCTTGAACACGAGACATACTTTGAATTCTTTGATCCCCTTAAGCCATCCTATTTTAGGGTGTTGGTGGTGGCATGCCACAAAAGAGGTTAGGGGCACAAATTGATCCCCAATGACCTGTGCCTGTTCAACCTCTTGTTGATCCTTCTTATGTTGCCATTCATGCACCCATCCAACATCATGTGGTGGTATCCACACTAGGAGCATTGAGTGTGCTCTTGGCTAACCTCAATGAGCAAACTTTTAAGATGGTAGCTAGGGTTAGTGTGCAAGATTGTGGAGGAGCTAATGGTGGAGTTGGTCCTAGTACCACTCCACCTATGTTGACCCTCATTTTTGTACAAGTTGTAATCAATTATGTTATAGACCTGATCAAGCTACATCCACTTCAACTGCATGTAGAACATATGATGATAGTAGTTCATATGTTGATTTTCTATGTGATGATGATCACCCTATAGATCATTCAACACAAGTATAGATATGCGTACATCTTGAATTTATAACAATTTTAAGAACGTGTTTTTAATGAACATATATCAAGAAAATTGTAATATTTTAACAATCAAATTGTTTGGTGTAGATGATGGCCACAAGGACATCAACTTATTTTGATCTATTTTGTTTTATTTTCGATGCCTATGCAAGTCGGCCACCCATTTAGGGCATTTTGATTGATTTTTTAAATATACATCAAATAATTTTAACTTGATTTTAATTTATAATTTAGTCTTGAGCATATGTTAAATATTTATGTTGGTTTAGGAAAGTCATCTAACTTCCATGTCAGATCCACCATAGGGTGTGTACTCAAGTGCTCCTCCATTGTTGGGCATCTTGCATGAGCCACTCTTATGTATAGTGTTTTAAAAAAATTGCACTTGGAATTGTGTATTTTTAATTCACTATATCAAACGTGCATGTAATTATATTAAAAATATATGTTGACATGACCATGAGGATGGGTATTGACACCCAATTGATCCAAGCCAATTTTAGGAGTCTAGATTGTTTAAAAAAATTCTATGTGTGCACAATTTGTAGGTCTTTTAAATATGTAAAAGAAAAATTGGGTACACAAGTGAATATATATGTTTTAACCTAATTTATACACGTGTGCTTTATTTGATCTTGTTAGACCTTGTTAGTGACACTTTTCATCCCGATGATGCCATACCACCTGCAATGGCACATGCAGAGCAAGACTTCAAAGGAGATGAGTAGCCTCATACAGTAATTTAAAATTTTGATTATATTTAAAGTCAATTATATTATACATTGTGAATAACTTAAAGTAAATTTCAATTGAATATATGTTCATGTGTTAAATTATTTTTCTTCTATAGCATGAGACAGGTCCTGTAACAGATGATGCAAAGTAGGATGTTAGAGGAGATGAGCAGCCTCATACAATAATTTTAATGATTTTATATATAAATTAAATTGAATTAAATAATTTTAAATTTGATTTCAAGTTTCTTTCTTTTGTACAGACTGATTCAGATCATCCTAGTCCACATGGAGTGAAGAGGTCTCTTGATTATAGGGATGATAGGAGTTAGATATATATGTTTTAGTAAATATCATGTTTTAGTACATTCCATGGACTCTATATATGTTTTAGTGCATTACATGTACTCTATTTACATAATATTCCAAGGTGTTACCTTCCCTATAGGTGTGAATTATTTGAAAATGCATTAATTTATCCAGCAATGACCAAATTTGTTTGAAAATGTAACCCAGTTTCCAATTGACAATTTTTTTCTCTCTACATGCATTTAACAAAATCAAAGAGTCACCTTCAATTTGAATATTGGAGATCTTAAAACTGATTACTAGCTTTAAACCTTGTAATAAAGCTTGTGCCTCTGTTGCATTATTAGATCCATTTTTCAACTTAAATGATTTAGCACATAACACCATACCTTTATAATCTCTGATGACCACCCCTGCCCCGGATGAACCTAGATTTCCCCTAGTTGCTCCATCAAAATTCAATTTAAACATACTAGGTGGAGGAGGATTCCAACTAACACTTGTTCTGTTTACTTTTTGAACTGGCTGAAGTAGACTACCTTCGAATGGAAAAGTAAGGAATGGCCATGATCTCATTATCCTTGAATCCCAGTCAATAAAAATTGAACCTATTTGTTTTACTTTTTGTACATAACTATTTACTATTTCAAAAATAGATTTCTCTAACATTAGAAGGACTTGATCAAGATCAAGTTTTTCTTTTCTAAAAATACATCTATTTCGTGCCCACCATATTTCCCAAACATCTGATGTTAGCATTATACTCAAAATACTTGCAAAAAAGGAATCTTTATAAAGCTCTAGCCAACTTGAGAAAATATTCCAAAGAGAATTTGGTAATGGAGATTGCCTATTCATTTTACTTGCTATGAACCTCCAACATGTGAGAACTATTGGACATTAAAAAAATAGATGATTTACATCTTCAAGTGCTTGTTCACAAAGAACACATTTAAAAGGCTCTATTATCCTTAATTTTGCAAGCTTATCACTTGTCAATATTCTGTTTCTAATAGCTAAGTTCCATGAAAAATAACCTGCTTTAGGAAAGATTTTGAATTCCAACAAAACTTGTAAGCTCTTTGTAGCACCACTTGTGAACCAACTTGGGTAATTGACTTATAACCCTCCTTCATTGTGTAACAACCTAATTTTTACTTTTCCCATATTAACCTATCAATTCCTCATGATTGATACACAATCTGTTCCATTTTACTTTACCAACCAAATTATCTATCTATTGAATGTAATCTTTGACCCTTGAACCCTAGATTTCTGCCAACAATTTTTTTGTATTTTCAAACCAATGCAAGGCATTTATAATTGGATATCCATTCCAAGATTCCTTCCAGAACAAAGCCTCATTACCACTATTAACTTCCCAAGTTAAATGAGGGACAATAATTTTTCTACAGGACACTAGAAAGTTCCACATTGCAGAACCTATAGGTGGATTTGAAACTATACGGATTCTTAATGGATTTGCATCATCCAAATACTTATGTTGCATGATCTTGCACCATTTCAATTGACGACTTGAATACATGCGCCATATCATTCTAGCACCTAGTGCCAAATTTCTTTAAGCCAAATTGTGAAGATCTACTCCACCTTTTAATTTCTCTAGACACATGGTTTCCAAGGAAATTAAAGGTTTTTTTTTTACTATCCATGTTACCAGACCAAAGAAATTTTATGATCAACTTTTGAATTTGAACAATAATGGATTTGGGAGCTTTTAAAACTGACATAAAATAATTTGGCATCATAGAAAGCACTATTTTTACCAACAAAATTCTACTCGATAAAGACAACCATCTCCCTTTCCATGATAATATTTTTGATTGAATACTTAAGATTATTTTTTTCTAATAGGAAATCTTATTTTGACCTACAAAAAATGGAATACCAAGATATTTACAAGGAAGTTGTGCTTGTTGAAACCCAAGAAACTTCACAATCTTCTTTTCAACAGAAGCTCTAGTATTAAACACATAAACTTTTGACTTTCCCAAATTAATTTTTTTCCCATTGAAAGCAAAGGTATATTTATCCAAAACTGCTTTAATGTGTTTTGCTTCTACAACAACTTCCTTACCAAAAAGTAATGTATCATCAGCAAACAAAGAATGTGTTGTTGTTATATTTGTGTTTGGAATGCATATTCCGTAAATGGTACCCTGCTCATGTTCCTTATGGATTGATCTACTTAGGGCCTCAACTAAAATAATGAACAAAAAATGTGAAAGTGGATCACCTTGACGAACCCCTTGAGATGACCCAAAAAAACCAACTGGAGACCCATTTATCAACACTGAAAACTTTACACAAGACATACACGACATGATCCATTTACACCATTTTTGAGAAAAGAAAAATCTTAGTAACACCTGCTGCAAGAACACCCAATCTACCTTATCATATGCTTTCTGCTTATCCAACTTTATAATCATAGATGACAATTTATTTGCAGCAATGGAATGAAGAACTTCATGAGCAACAATGGCCCCTTCTGCTATCTCTCTTCCATGAACAAAAACACCCTGCTCTTTTGATATAATCTTAGATACAAATGGATGTAACCTTAGATAGATGGCCTTTGTAAAAAATTTGTATATAGTGTTACACAATGAAATAGGCCAAAAATCTGAAAAAGTAGATGGTGAATTTACCTTTGGGATGATAGCAATATGAGTAACATTGAATTTTTTTAACATTCCACCATATTTTCTTGACTCCTCCAAAGAATTTAAAATATCTAATCCAATGAAATCCCAACATTTTAGATAAAAAATTTCCATGAATCCATCAAGCCTTATTGCTTTGTCAGGTGGAAATGAAAAACAACATCCTTCACTTCCTTTAATGAGAATGGGGCCAACAATTTGTCATTATCTTCCTGAGAAATTAATTGTGGAATTACCTGAAGTAACTCTTCTCTCTCCCTTGGCAGTTGTATATTATCAACTTTATTATCAGATAACAAAGATGAGAAGAATTTGATACCTTCATTTTGTATATCTTCCTCCTTTGTTAACAAAACCCCCAAATCACTAGCATGAATAAAAAATATAGAATTTTTTTCTATTTTAATTTGTGCTGAAATGTGGAAAAGATTTGTATTCCTATATCCATCCTTTAGCCATAGCTCTCTTGATTTCTTCCTCCAATACACTTCTTCTCTCAAAAGTAATTCCTTCCATTCCTCTTGTAAATGCCTCTGCTCTTCAAATAATACATTATCTAGACCATTGGCAATAATGATTTCATTTATCTCTGAAAGTCTTTTATACACCAAGTCTTTTTACACAAAAATATTCTTAAACACATGTTGATTCCATATTTAAATATGTTGCTTCAGATGATCCAACTTCTTACCCAACTGAAACATTCTAGAACCTTGATAGTAAGGTGCACTTATCCACTAATGCTTTAATAAATTAATGAACTGTGAGTGCCAAAACCACATAGCTTCAAACTTAAGAGATGATTTCCAATTTGTATTAAGTTTCTTTGAAGAAAAATCTAAAGAAATTGCAAAGTGATCTGATGCAGTGAAAGGTAAAATTTATGATGTTAAAACATATTCACTTACTACCCAATTTGGAGAAGTTAGAAATCTATCTAACCTTTTAGCTATTTGGAGAAATTTTTTCCTCCTACTTGTCCATGTAAAAGACCCATTTGGAGGAATTATGTCAACGAGTGCATTGTATTGAATAAAAGATTTAGATTCATCCATGTCCTTTGCAATTGAACATATACCTCCTTTTTTTCCCTCTAATGATGTGATTGCATTGAAATCACCTATAAGGATAACTTTATCTTGACCCGACTGATCCAAAATTTGTTTCAATTTATCCCATAGAAATGTTTTGCCTACTGAAGTATTTGGACCATATATATTCAGTAACCAAAATGATAATTCAAAATGAGTAATGTGCATTAATTACCAATTATTCTCACAAACAACATTATCAATGCTAACTCTCTTAGCATTCCATAATGTAATAAGACCACCAAAGGCTCCTTGCGATGGTGAATGGAAAGAATTCCACCTGGACCATTTCTTTCTAAATGTACCAAAAGACTCATATGATATTTTGGTTTCCTGGAGAACTGCTACATCTTCCCCACAAACGTCCAACTGCTGCTTGACTTGGGCCCTCTTGTCAGAGGCATTTAGGCCTCTAACATTCCAAGATATTACCCTCATTATATCCTAGGAGAGAAACACACTCTCCTTGGACATTTTTGTTTCTCATCACCTCTCATTTGAGTTCATCCAATGTAGTTTGTATCCCTATCCCAATTTACTCTTGCAACTTTGCTGCTAAAGATTTCCTCCCTCTTTTAGTAGGAGATTTTTTATTTATAGGTGGAGATAGCGGAGATTGAGCAATAGATAATGATGTAAAACCATCATGCTCTTCCACTTCCCCAAATACTTCAGCGATAATATCCTTAATTAACTGCTCACCTACAGAAGATAAAGCCTCATCTACAAAATTTTCAAACTCCTTATTAGAAGGAAAAATGAATAAATTAGAGTAATTGGAAACTTCTGATATTTGAGAAGGCTTCTTGAAATGTTAATTCCCTTCTCATCTTGAGTTCCAAGCACCTTACTCAATTCATCACAATGATTTATCACACCCAATGTTAACATTGAGGCACGTTGGTTAAGTTGCTGAAAACTATCAAACTTAATCTCAAGGACATAAAGACTTAGAGAATTAAGAAAAATATTGATAGGAGATAGCAAAAACTTAACCAAGCCCAGAGCAAAGGAGACTGTAAGAGGTCAACTACTTGTATATGGAAACCTCATAGAAGTACCAAAGATTTTATAGTCAAGAAGATATGAAGAGGTGTCCTTGCTAAGAAGCTATAAAGAAAATCTACTCTTAGCATCTACTCCCTCATCTGATGATGGAACTGCCAAAGAACCCCTGTAAGTTTGCATAGAACAATACAAAACATCTAAAACCCCCAACTAATTAATACTTTGCTTGTTGCCCCTTTGTAAACAATTTTGGAGACCAACCCATTGAAATTATGACCCCATCCATGATGAACCATATCTAGTTCATTAGATGAATAGGGAACATCTAAAGCTTGAACAACTTCAATAGCATAAGATAAAGCATTAGAGGGAATAATAGAAAAACCTTTAGGATATGAGTTTCCCTTATCCAATGCTACTTCCATGTTCAACTGACACATATTTGAAGGATGTACAGAAAAGTGACAATGAGGGTATATTTTACTTGGATCCTCATATACAACATGCTGCTTCCACACTCCATACATCAATTTAATGTTGACAACTGAAGGAAGTTATCTTGTGACATCAATAAGGATACATATCCTAACTAATAGTGAAGGGTTGGAAAATAATTTAAGATCTTGATGAAGAAAGATCCCCAAATGATTACCCAAGGTTTCTATAATTTATGACTCTCTATATTCAAGAGGCAACCCTTGTAATTGGATCCAAAAAGGCATGAATTTAACCCTTGACTATGAAGGATTAAAATTTTGGGTCCATATAGAAGTATACAAGCCATGACCTTCACAGATCCAAGACTTTTTCCTAAAAACTGCATTCCTAGAATCTTTATCAAGAAAAATAACAAAAAAACCTTCACCTTTATCTAAATAAAACACTTGATTAGCCCCCTCCCATGATTGAAAGACCCAACGATGCAAGAAAGTAAGATCTGGGGAAAAATTCTAAAACTTACAGATAAGAGCAACCTCTTGAAGATCCTTAACATGCAGCTGAAGCAGAGCATCCTTAAGACTAACATTAACTTGATCCCTTGTGAAACTATTCTACTTACTTTGTTGTTTTGGAATCTAAGCCTTCTTATGACGAACTGTGCCATTGACATTCTCCTTAGGAAGAGAAGTGTGAAAATTTTGATCCCTACTCAAAAACCCTTAAGAAACTTTAACCTTCTAATTCCACAAAACCCTATTATTTATATTAATAGAATTAGGAAAAGTTAGAGGAGATCGCTTAGATCAATTTGATTCAAAATACTTTGAATGAGGAATGACTATATTATTAGGGAAAGTAGTTGGATACATAGCTGAAGATTTTGGATTGAAGGGAGCCCTAACTTTGATGGGTATAATGTTAGGAAAAGATGTCGGAGAGCCAAGGTCAACAACCACCTTGAACCAGAGTCTACCATGAGAAGAAGAAACAGATTTACTAGTGGAAGATAAATTAGAAGAAAAAATATCAAAATTCGGCTGCTTTCCCCGAAAGAGCGACTTCCCAACACGACGAGGCTGAGAAGAAACTCCTGAATGATCATAAGGAAACCTACAAGGACGAAGATCACAAATAAACTCCTGATGAACCACCGTATCTAGATGATGAACTCCATTGAATCCACGATGAATCACAAAACTGTAGGAATTTTTCAAAAAATTCTCGTTGTCACTGCAAGGCATGTTGCAAAAGTTACAGACCATTTTTCAATTTCCTTCAAGAAATGCAATTTTAGGTTAATTATTAGTTGTTTCAACCCCCTACCAATAATTAATTGATAGTACACTTTTCATTTTACATATATCCTATTTTTTAAATGTATTTAGGAGGTAATTAATAACATATGATGACCTCCTATTGTTAACAAATAACTATAAACTTACCTTTTTGATCTATGATTTATGACTATGGATGGTTATCTATGATAGATGCATGTTTATGTGCTGATAATGCATATATGTCTATGATTACACATGTATGCTTTTAATTGATATGATTTTTATTATGGCACATGTAGAAGAACATGGATGATAAAACATAGAAAGACACTTTCTAAAGTATGATACAAGGCACTAACCCCAATGAGAGCTAAAAATAAGGGAAGAATAATAAAGGCACTAACCCTAATGAGAGCTAAAAATAAGGGAAGAATAATAAAGGGATGACAAGATATAAGGAAAAAATGAGATAATGTAGAGAGCACCTATAAGATAATAGAATCTAACTTTACAAATGGTTCTTGCAAGCATGTTTTTACCATGATACTTGTCCAAGGTGTCAAAGAGTGAATTTCACTAGAGGATTTTTTTTTATATTTTTCATTTCCTATTTTTGGAACTACTATAAATTAGGCTTGTAAGAACGTGGGATGCATTATGTTCATAGATTATTTGAGATCTTTGCCATCTAGTGTATCCAAATAATACATTCTTGATCCATACTTGACAATGATGATATAAGGTCCCAATTTATTAGGTTTCGACTTTAATTTGTTATCATGGTCTCGGTTGGTGTTTCATTGATTTTTCCTAAGGACAAGGTCACCAAATTCAAACTCTCTGGCTTTAATTTTCTTTTTGTAACTACAATAGAGATAGTTTTGATAGGATTTCAAATGGTTCAAGGAATTAAATCACTTCTCATAAAGTAGATCGAGCCTATGTAGATGTCAAAATATAGATTATTTAAATAATTAATGAGGTCACAAAAACAGATTCACAATGATGGAATTTCAATCTAGATTGGTTAGAAAACTTGAGCTCCAACAACTAAAGAGTATGGAGTAACACCTATGAGAGTACAAATAATAGTACATTATTACCAAAGGGTGGAGTTCAGTTGGAGATCCCAATCATGACCAACATCATAAATAGTATTTTTAAGGATTTTGATTAAGGTCTTTTTAGATGCCTTTATTTGACTATTACCTTGTGGGTAATATGGGGTGAATCAACAATGTTTAATATGAAAATTATCATATAAGAAATAGAACTCATTATGTTTTAAGGATATACTATTATTGGTGATAATGGAAGAAGGGATAAAATAGTGGCATATGATTTGGTGGAGGATAAATTTGGAAATTTTCTAGATAGTGGCTTGAGTGAGTGGAATGGATTTGACCCTCTTACTGTTTGTAATGACGAACTTGTGACTAGTGGAGAAGGATTGGTTAATATTACTAATGAGATTGAGACCCCATGTGGAAAAGGGCTTAGGATTGTGATTAACCAAAATGCTTGAGATAATGCATGAATGATGTCTCCATACCATTGATATACTAGAGACATTTCTTGTTAACATATCAGTATACATATTTTTCCATGGTAGGCCAATAGTAACTTAATCTAAGGAGCTTCATTATGAGGACCGTACCACTAGCATGGATCCATAAATGAATTAATGGATTTATTTAATTTCAATCTTTTCCTCTTCCAAATTTAGACATCATAGTAAGGTACCATGAAAGTTGCTTTAATATAAGGTATCACGAGGGAGGTAAGTAAGACAAGCATTGGAAGAAATAATTTTTTATGTAAAAGGTTAGGCGAAAGGGTTTGGTCATGAAGATATAGATATATATATGTCACGATATTAAAGGGATTTGTAACAAAAAATTTCACATATTAGTTCAATGCTAGGGGTGTTGTATGTAGGTATCAAAACTTGATCAACCAATAATTTGTACTATTAACTATCTTGCAACATATTATTTAATAAAGGTGTCAAAAATACATTTACAAAGTCAAAATATTAATCTTACAAAACCAACCAACAAGGATAATAACAATCAATAAGAATGAAAATGATAAAAGGAATAGAACCATAGTAGACCAAATACTTTTTCATAATATTATGAGTATGAATTCCCTCTTTCTAGAGAGGACCAGGTTAAACTATGGAGTCAAACTTGTAAAAATATTATTCATCTCTCTATAGGCAACCTACCAACTAAAAGAATTACACTTAATAGACTTGTTTGGAATTCTTCAATGGTGACAACAATGTCATTTAATGTCTTCATTTGATTATCTTTATTTTTTTGTTAGGATTTGGTGTTGTACACCATTGCATAGAATGTTATATTTTAATATTGTAATTAAATATTTATTTAGTGTGGTGCACATAGGAGGTTGAATAATATATGTTTTTCTCTCATGGGATTATGTAGGAAATGGATTAAATGAACTAGGTATTGATGCATTATTTCGTCATTTTTTACCCTCTTTAGTTAATACCATTAAAATGTGTTTAGAAAAAGCATTCTAATTTCGCTCAACAACTATAAAATAATTTATATTTTCTATTCTTATAGTTGGTGTATGTTTTATGAGACTTTAATAGTTGAAATTTGTGCTTGTAGATAGGTGAGGGGTTATTTTACGAGTGAATACTTCAAATATGTAGACAAGTTAGAATAGCAATGTATCTTACTATAATGCAATAAATACTAACATTGATTGAAATACAATATATAATTTACTTTATCTAACATTAGTTATGTTGAAATATTTTTAATATTTTAAAAAGTTCACCATACCCCTTTTTTCTATTTTGCTATAAGAACTCCTTTAAAGGGTGAATTTTTCATCTCTGCCTATTTGCACTTGTGTTATATTCTTTGTACTTAGGCTTCCAATAGCTATTCATATAGGTTGTACTTTATTACAAGATTTTTAATAAATATCTCTTATAAAAAGAATCAAAATGTTGTTGCTGCCATATGCTCTCATGAAATATGTTGGTCTATTACTAACAACTCAACATCAACAATTAAAAATACCACTACTAGAAAAATGTATTGAATAAAGTAATACATTAAAATCTATTTTTTATTATGTTTCTTCAACCTTTTAATTTGTTCTTAACCTTTTTTTTGTCTACCTTAGTAATTTCTTCATGCTTGTTTCTCTCTTAGTGTTATCTTTCTTTCTTATTCTCTTGAATTGTCTTATTATTTTGTCATGTTTCTTAGGTCCTCAATGTTTTTTTCATTCTTCGCCATTTTTATTCCTTTACTAAACTTCTTTTGTGCCTTGTCTAATAGTCTAACCATCTCTGCCTTCTCTATTTGGGCTTCTCTTGGTTTTCTCTTTATTATTTTTTACCTTCTTAGCTCTCTATCATCCTAATGATGGATCACAAAGTGATCCAAAATATTGATGCAAAATAAATTTGATACAACCAAATCCATAAACTAATCTATGTCTAGAAAAAACGTACCAACCAATAATCCATATACTAGAGAAAATTGAAAATTCTAACATTTCTTACCAATTATAGTAGAAAAATTTTAGGAACCAGATTGATGGTAGAGTTGGGCTTTTACTAGTACCTTTAATTATGTTGACAAGAAGTTGATTACAATTTTCCTTAACAAACTCTTTCTCTTCTTCCTTTATAACCTGTATTGTCTCTCAAATCCATGTTTTTGATTAGGTAAGCAACATTTACAGGGTATTGTTGTACCCTGTATTGTCTCTCAAATCCATGTTAATGTAAACAATGTATATCTATTCTTTGTGTACAAAATGTATTTTTCCTAACTACTATCAAAATTTATTTAATATAAGGAATGCAAAAGAAAAATAACAAAAGCTTAATTAGGATATAGTATGAAAAGAAGAGAAATTCTTGCAGAATGTGAGAAACAATTGTTAGTTCTCTGTTTATTTTTTATTAAGATAAATTGGGTTTTTGACATGACTGTTCACTTTGTTACAAAAGAATAACAACACTGCAACCAAACTGTCAAACAAAATAAAGTAAAACTGCAACCAAATTATCAAAAACAAAATAGAACTGAAGAATCAGTCTAAACAATACCAAAACTCATCCTATTAAACCTCACACCCTTAACTATACGACATGATTGAAAAATAGATTTGGAAAGAGCTTTGTTGCACTGTTAAGCTATTATGATTACAATTATTAATTTTTCAATTATGATTCTATTTCCTAAGTACAAAATATTACTTGCTCCATGCATTTCACAGACATTAAATGAAAGAGAACAGAACATTTTAGAGACAGATGTATCATTTTCTGCTTGCTGACTAAATTTGAGCTTGGATTTTAGGTTATAGAGCATCCAAGTTTGAAGTAGAAGAGCATTTGTCAAATGAGAACACCAACTAATGGGCGCATTTTAAGAAAATTGATGTGAATCTCACTTCCAAAGCCATTAATAGGGGCATAAAAAGCAAAAGTTTTAGAGTTGCAATTATTATAATGTATTCACCAGATTTAGGATCTGGTCTACAAGGATATGTGTTCAAATCCCATAGCTATCAGGAAAATAAATAGAGAGTGATTTTGATCAATTGATTTATGCTCATTTTAATATATTGTTTGTTTTCTTTCCTCGTCTGTGAAGGGATAACTGAATTCCATCATCTCTTGTTAACCTTATTACAAGTGCATTACCATTAGTAGGTGATTTTTCTACCGTTGGCAGTAACGTAGAACTTTTTTACTATGTTAGATCAATGAGTAAAAGTAATCAAAGCCACAAAAATATTAAAACTATAATTTGCAAGTATATAAGGTGGACGCTAGAGATTCCTGTATTAAATTTTTTATTTGTTCAAAATATATTATGAAAAATTCACTTAGAATTTAGTTTTTTAATATAGAATTTATTAAAAAATAAATGGTTTTCTAATATAAAGATTATTAGTCAAGTGGAGTATGGTTAAATAATTGGGTCATTGTTGTTGAAAATTATGATTCAAATATTAAAAATACATTTTATTTAATTATTTATAATCATTTTTAATAAATTGTGGATTTAAATTAAAGACATACAATTTAATTAAATACTATAATAAAAATATATAATTAGCATGTCTATTTTAAATAAAGATCTATGTAAAAGATGTTTGGAAACATAAATTAAAGGCATACAATTTAATTAAATATTATATAAAAAATATATAATTAGCAATGTCTATTTTAAATATATCTATGTAAAAGATATCAAGACATATGATCATAATTATATTTATAAGAGAAAATATTTATTATGTGTAATTTTATTAAATATATATCATCATAATAATATTTATATTGTAATTTGTGCGATGTATTTCTTGAATTACACATATTTTAAAGAATTTCTCATGTAAAAAAGGTTCTTTGATAGCTTTTGTAACATATTAATTGCATTCTATTTCACTTCTTACTGTCCTTGCAATTTCACTTTTGATATAATTAATTAATCAACAAAATCAAATAATTAAAATACACCAATAAAACACTAGTTTATATTGTTCTTTTTTAAGTTGTCATACATTTTATATTGACTATTAGATTCATTTTTATGAAGTATTTTGTCCATTCTGAATTGGTAAAAACTAATAATTTAACCATCTTTAATCTTTTATTTACAATTATTAAAATCAAATTTATTTTAAATTCATGACATGATTTACATATAATTATTCAAATATATAAAAAAATTGAAAATATTGAATATTGATTTATTTCAAACATGTTCAAAATTCTAACAAAATATAAAATAAATATATTATTATAAAACAAGTTTATAAATTTTGTATTAAAATCTTATTAAAAGATTTAAAAATAAAATTTAATTGATAAATATTTTATATTATAATTAATTTATATTATATATTGTAACAAAAAATTGCAATAAATAAATGATCATAATACTCTTTTAACATTTATTAATAAATGCAAAGAGAATTAACTCTTATAAAATCTTACTATTTTAAATATGATTCCTCTAAATATTAAATACAACATTTTCCCCTCTCTTTAGTGTGTGATTTGGAAATCTAGGTTGACATATTGAAGAGCGAGATTGGAGAAAAGGTGTCAAGATTGCAAAGTTGTCTAAGTTGTCACCTTGTTTGGAAGAGCATTAAAAGACACCTACAGAGCAGAATTTAGCAATTCAAACTTGAAAATCAGGGGGAGAAGACATAGTAGAGATTGAAGAGTAGATTCAAATCTTGATCCTCTGAAAAAGCCTAGTAGGATTGATATGCCACTTCTAGCATATGATTCCCAGTACATTCAAATTTCTAGTTTTTAGGTGTTCCAAACTTGTCTTTGCCAAATTTTTGTTCCTTCCCAAAAACCTTATCTAGGACTAAATCACCCAGCCTAGCGTATGAGTCTCAATCTGCATTAATTTCAACATTTCCAATATTTTAGGACTTCATTCAAGTTGCTACAAATTTCCAGATGCACATTTATGGTTTCTCAACTCTCTGTTCTAATTTACATTCATTTCTAAGTCATTTAGTGAAGCTTTGCATATCATTAGGTTTAATAATTAGGTCTTGCATTTTACTAGTCTTTCCAAGCCCTAGATTGGTGGTGAACCCCTTTTTAGTCATTAGTCATACCCTAGGATACCCTATTGCAAGATCTCTTTCTCTCATTCTAGCATTGGATTGAGATCCCCAGGGTTTCCTTGAATGAAATTTGAAGGAAATAGGTCTAGGTCCTAAATCACACCCTAGTTTTTCCTATCCTCCACGAGGGTAGAGCAACCTATTTCGGTTATTTTAGGACCCCCTATATTTTCAATATAGAAATACCCAAATTCAATATAGAAAAATTATCAAAAAAGTACTAGAATCAAGAAGGAAAACCACCCAAACATAACTAAAGAAAATAGAAAACTTAAATGAGAAAATGGTGGATTCTCAAGCTCTCCCATGCATAGTAATGCAAGGGTCTATGATCACTAAATCTATATGTAGGGGAAAAAATTAAAACATTCACATATTCACTTGTGCAACCCCTAACTTACATATTTTTCTATTTTGTGTAGTATTCCATTTGAGCATATAGTTGAAATTTATTATACCTACTGTATCTTATTTACTAGCATCACAAACAATCTTCCATCACCCAAAAATATTTTTTATGTGCATAAGAAGTTGAATGGTATCCATTGGAAAATGAAGCTCCTCAAACATATTAGCGAGTTCATCTTGGAAGGTATACTACTTGTGATGAAGTTACATTGTCTAGATTCTATAATTATGCACCAATTTGGATGACAAAGAGTTGGCACTGGTAATTCACATAGAGAAAAAAAATCCTACATATAGTTTTCACAATAAGACTATTTGAGGGGAGATCCGATAGTTGATTTGAATGTCATCTAACAAATACCAGATTGTCAAATCAACATTAAGCCTAAGTCACTTGTTTAGGGTCAAGACCATTGTTTCCCGCTTCTCCTTGATTACATGCTCTGGTTAAAAGCATTGTTGGTTTTTGGTGGGTTTTCTAAGTCTCACTTTTGGTGGGACTCATTTTTCTGGCCTTTATGGTTGTCTTTGTACAGGCATAGGCCCTTTCCTGCTTTATCTTAATAAAAACTTAGAATTTCCAAAATACTCTTACATCACTAAATATATAATATTTAATGACATTATTATCATCCTATGATGAATCTTTATAATTCTAAATTGTTAAGAGATTTAAATCATATTTTGAACATTCCTCTCTAAATATATTTGGTTATCAAATATATTAGCCTTTCATAAACCAAAATTTGTGTATAACCATCTAAGTGTAACATTAAAAAATAGATTAAAATAAATTTAACAAACATACATCATTTTTTTGAACATTCCTCTCTAAATATATTTGGTTACTAAACATATTATCCTTTCATAAACCAAGTTTTGTGTATAACCATCTAAGTGTAATATTAAAAAATAAATTAAAATAAATTGGACAAACATACATAATTGAAATTCATTTATCTTGTGTGAAAGGGCGAGAAGGGGTGAATAGATGAAGTGTTTTCCTCCCCTTTATCTTTTTGTCTATCAAATGTGACCATTTATGAAATGTCATTAATTAAATTATTAGGAACAAACAATCATTCTTGCTCTTCATTGATAAGTATGAACCTTCTTCTCTAATGTACAGAATACCAAATATAGTTTATTAAAGAATAGATTTAAATACTATCCTTATAAAATTGTAGAAGTTAAATATTCCTTCGAAAATTATTGGTAAAGTAGAAGACGGTGAGTTATCATGGCGTTAAATATTTCATCTTTCACTTCTTAATAATTACATTCTCCAACATATTTTAGCTGCATAAAGCTTTATGATTTAGTATTATGTATTTAAGGATAAATCAACAACGAATATTGTGTTGCAAAATCTATTTTCAAAAGTTATCTATTACTTAACAACTATTATATTTGGTTTGGGTCGATAGCAGTTCTTTGTATAATCAAATTAGCCGTTTGCCTTATATCACAGGAAAGCATCCAGTCTTGAATTCCTTATTAGAAATAATAAAGGGCTTCAACGGTCGAAATGTGAAATGAATCAAATTCGAACAATTTTAACTATGAATTTGGAAACCCAATTTGCTTGCTACCTTAATAAAATCTCCTAGATCAGTGTTGTGGTTCAGGCAAAGTTAGTTACATTTAGTGAACTTGATTACAATATGTATGAGTAAATTTAAAAGGGTTTAACGTGGAGATTAAAAGAAAGATAGCAAGAACACGAAACATTACAAGGTTGTATGATGAAGAGATACAATCGGTCTCAGAAGTGGGTTATAAGTACAATGGTAGAAAATACCAATTAAGAATAAGCATAGTTGGATTGAAAGCAGATCTTGGTGGGAGAAGAGAAGATAGATAAGTAAAAGAAGCATGTCGAGAGTTTTCCGTTACCCACTTGAGTTTGCAGAGATTGATGGGCTTGTGAAGCATGATTTGTGGTCACTAATTTCACGGCTTGCCGAATCTCAGAGGGAACACCATTCTTTCTTTGGGCAGATCGAAGATGACCTGGGGTGGGTTGATATTACCACTGTCCAATGTGAAAGTGACAGGGGCCTTCCAGAAACACGTTGGTTACGCCAAACTATGACAACTCTTGAATCTTACAAGCCACCAAATGTGAGTCGAGTGAAGACATATGTCGTTCGCTTCAATGGTTCACTTCCTGGTGAGGTGGTATACTATGACGGAATTCCTGAGGACGTCTATTTCGTTCAGGTATATGGTGCTCAGCCCTACCCCATGAATTCCTTGCGGGATGAGCATCTCCGTATTCAATTTTTTTATAGTGTAGAGATTGCTAAGCCTCCACCTACCAGAATAGAGGAGCTTCGCCTTATTCAAGAACGCAATGACGCCTCCACTTCTTATCCCTTACAAGAAGACGATGTAATTATACTTACATCCAAGAAGGCAATCTAATTATAATTATAGCTCCGGGATTCCTTCCAGACAATTTTTGTTATTAAGTTTTGTTGTTCTTGTTATTAAGCAGGGCAGCCAAGCAGAAGGAAATTGCTTCTTGGTGGAGCAAAATTTTTAATTTGGGGTACAACATTTCTTTACAGAAAGAAATGGTCTACAATCTTTAGGTTCCAGAGGTATTTACTGTCAGAACAATTGTATATAGTCTGTCGTCATTATCTGTGCTGAGGTATTTAGTATTTAAATTTTTTGAAATTAGTTATACTGTCAAAGTGCCCATACATTGATTTAGGAGTGCTTAAATGAAAAGTGTTAATCAAAAGGAATTCTACCATGGGATCTCAAAGGCTGTAAACTGGGGAAAAAAATAAAAATTATCTGAATTGATTTGTGCTACCATGAGATATTTTTCAAGAGAATATTTGTCTGTTCTTAAATCTTGCATTTACTCTTATCTGGATGAAAAAATCTATTGCATTCTTGTAAAGACAGAATCTATTCTTTAAATGTTAAAATAGACGGTCAGTTATTAAATTCCTGTTACCTATTACTATAATGGCAAGTGCACATACACATCATCTACAATTATGTATTATGCAATTTATGTTACTGAATGCTTTTTGTATTTTGGGGTTGTTCATATTGTAATGTTTATATGGGCAAGTTTAAATAACACATTCTAAATTGATTTGTTTAGATGGTTCATTTGAAATCACAATAACTTTTCTAATAAGAACCATCATATAGTGTCAATTCAAATAAACTATCTAAACAAATTAAAACTAAAAATGTACTGTTTATACCAAAATAATTTTTACAAATTCCCATAACTCTTTCACAAAATAATGTCTTTTTCAATATTAACCTCTCTCGTAATTCTTGACAAAAGAACTCAGCTTAATACGGTGAATAGTTTTGATATAAATATGATATGGTATGGAAAGAGAGATTACAATTTCATGTACATAGGAGATGGATTGTACAATATTGTTATGCTAAATATGTTTCATTTATTGCTATTATTTTTATTTTTATTTCTCAGCTAGTGTAGTTTAGTTCTCAATCAAAATAAGAATTTGTTGTTTCCAATTAATTAACAAGCTTTTCAAATGCTTTTACAAGAATCTTTATTTTTAGTTTTGTCATACAATTACATTGGATATTAAATTCATTTCAATCAAGTATTTTATCCATTCTAAATTGGTAAAAAAGATTAATTTAACCTCCTTTAATCTTTTACTTACAATTATTAAAATCAAATTTATTTTAAATTCAAGGTTATTTACATATCATTATTCCTGAAAGATATTGAATATTAATTTATCTCAAACATGTTCAAAATTCTAACAAAATATAAAATAAATATATTATTATAAAACAATTTTATAAATTTTGTATTAAAATTTTATTTAAGATTAAAAAAAAATTGATTGATAAATATTTTATACTATAATTAATTTATATAAATATATTGTGACAAAAAAACTGCAATAAATAAATTATTGTAATATTCTTTTAACATATATTAATATTAAATAGAGGGAGACAATTAAGTCTTATAAAATTTTACTATTTTAAATATGATTTCTGTATCATGTTAATATTGTACACCACTTTAAATCTCCTAAGATTATAAATTAAAAATTATATTGAAAATCTCCGAGATTTGCAGTGGGAGTATGGAATATTGACCATGAATCTATTCTTGTAGATTCAAATTTGAAACATAAAAAGTCATTCATTGGGAGATTCATTTTGATCCGCCCATTGATTAATAAACATTTATAATTATATGTCAAAAATGGTTATAAATATATAATTTTATTATTTACAATTATCAATTGTTACAATCTTAAAAAAAAATCAGAAAAACATCAATGGATTCTAATTCAAAAAAAAATCAGAACCAGAACCATTGAATAAATCCACTGATTTATTAGAAAGCTTTAATTCAAATAAATCAGAGCTTGAATCACTCGTTACAAGGACTGATTCAGTTTCCAACATTAGATCTTCGGAAATATCTAATTCGAATAAATATCTTCCTCTACATTTCTCTGCAAGTAGAAATCCATCTGAATGATATAAAACGTTTCTTCTATTATAAGGCTCACTAATCGCCGGCTTTGAGTTTAGAGGAGAGATTGAGAGAAATAAGACTGTGGGAACATATCTTTAATCTCTCAAGTCCTCTTGATTTCGTCGGACTACACACACCTGATAAATGAAACACTTAGGAATTTGTTAATCTCTTCTAAAATATGTAATCAAATTTGAAAATCAAGCCGTTCAACACTCAAATGGACAATACTTATCCTATTTTCATTGACAGTTTCACTACTGAAAAATATATGAGAGAAAAAAAATATTCTCCATAAGGAAAGTGAATAATGCGCATATTTACCTTGCAGTCCGTCCAACGTTTTTTTTTGGCTGCCGATTTTACCATTAGCAGCCTTTATTTCATGGACATTCTTTTTGACGTTATATTTTGACCTTGATCTGGACTTGAACATGTTCAGAAATTTACTCCTATCATTTCTTCCATTAAAATCATGCGAAACGGTTTGTGGGTGATTATCTCCCTTCCTCGACAAACACAAACCCATCACCAAAGCGGTGGAGAATCCTTTCGATATGTTGCCTCCAGATCGAGTTCTAAGTTTATATAGATTTTTTTTCTGATGAGCAATTGAATTCGACTACGTGCGTGCACAGAAAATAAAATTGAATTTCTTAAATCAGAAGATTTGATTTGATGTGTTGCAGTTCAAAATCTTTCAGCAGCTAATAGAAAGGAATCCTAGTGCTGTACCCGTTGAATTAGCCTCCAAAACTTCGCCTTCTTTGGAACTTCATTGAGAACTTACCTGCAGTGTTGGAAAAACATTCTATTATGGGCTTTGAAATTGCAGAGATAACTTATTTGGATATTTGTCAGCTAACAAATGATCAATTTAGTGTACAATTCCTCATGCATTAAGTATCCAATCATTTTGCAATTTACATTTGTTTGTGGACAAAAACAAATTAAAAAAAATCGTGTTTATGAATGTACTGAGATGAAAAAAAAGGTAAAGAATATGATAAATGTCACAAATGCCAATTGACGAAGGTCAAACCAAATGCAAAATATTCTGCATACAATATACATCAATATTCAATTAGATATTGAGATTAAAATGATTTTCGAGGTCTACATAAAAACTAAGGAAACTTCCTAACCACTATATAATCTACTTACAAAAGACTATAAAACAAATTTTAATAAATAAATTTGTCAACGATCAGCCGATAGGGATCCTCGGTGTATAGGTATTTAGTCCAGGGAAGGAGGAAGAAACTTGTTTTTCTAATGCAATGTAAAGTATAAATATTGAGAATTATTTGCAATTGTTTGGATGAGTCAAAAAAGGGAAAGCATCTTAATAATTGAATATGGAATAACACAAGCTTAGTATATAGTAAGAGGTGAATGAGGATAAGATTTGTCAAGTACATTGTAGTGAACAAAGATGTTTCTTATAGTTGTTACACTTAGATGTACATCTATATTTTATGTTTTTGTCTAGGTTAATCAATCGATCAATCAATTATTATTTAATTATCTTAAGATAAGGCAATGCATTGCAAGACTAACAACCATTTGGATAAAAGAGGAAATTGATCTTTGATATTTTTGTCTAGGTTAATGAATGAATTGATTGAGTATTATTTATTTTTAGATAACACAATGCATGGGACATTATTGAATAAAAAAGTATTCTTTTAAAAAGTCATTATTTATTTGAATATTAGTTATAATGGTCATCACAAATGATTTTTTCAAAAAAGAAACATGTTATAAGTAATATGTAAATAATTTTGGGAATAAAACAATTTTTTGTGCTTGTGATTTATGGATTAGAAGAAAAATGCAATGAGATGACACATATGTTTTGCATTGTTAGAATAATTGAATTAGAAGGTACGCCTTGTTTTGAGGCAAATTAGAAACATATAATTGTATAGTATGACATGAGAAACATATTTTTGCTTCCCTATGACTTGCTGTAACATGAAGAACATGTTATTATAGAGTATGTCTATTGAAGCTAAATTCACACAACAATTTATGTATACATAAATCTATGTAACAATAAATATATGACGTTAAAAGTAAAACCACAAAAGCCATGCTCGTTTTCCTCCCTACCATATTGGCATCATGAAGCCCCATGGACTCTAGCCAAACCCTTGAGCAAAAAAAGGATGAAACAGCCACGAGAGATTTCATGGAGTTTCATCATACATTGCATAATAAAAAGCTTGGGAAAACTCCGGTGTTTTTATATATAATATCTAATATTGTTGTGTTTTCTTTGATGTCGTAACTTTAAGGGAAAGAGGTATGTTGGTTTTTGAATCCTCTTGCATGCTTAAACCTAGTTCCTACAAATGAAATAGAAGGGTATGTTAGTGCACAAGCAAGGAAAATAAAAAAGGAACGACAAAAAATGAGTATATATATGGGTAAAATTAATATATACAATGTGAAGCTAAAAGTAATGAACAATTTTTACAATTAGCTAACAAAGTCTATCTATTGCGAGTGGGGAAGTTTTTGTACTTACATATACTGTTGATCATGTTTAAGAAGGGCAAGCTGCATTGCATCGAGTAGTAGGAGCATTAAAGAATTTGAAATAGACAATGCACAATACACTAATTTTCTTGAATGCCTATTATATATGTGCAACAATATAAAAGAAATAATATACATTTACAATAAAAGAGGTTAGCACTACCTATTGTAAATAGAAAGAGATAAAATGGAACATTTTGAATACATGCCATGTTGGTAAAGAATTGTCTATAAGTAATCTATTGGAGAAGTTGAAAAGAGAGTTGTGGAAACAATAACAAATGCAATGGTTAGAGTAGAGTATGTTTTTGGTAGACAACTGTATGTGAGAATTTGTGTGTCCATGTATATAAGCAGTAATAAATATGTGAAGGTGGAAGGAAAAAGCACTAAATCCACACTTGTTGTCCTCCCTACCATATTGGCATCATGAAGCCTGATGGGCTCTAGCCAAACACCCAAGCAAGAAATGCAAGTGAGGTCCACAAAAAGTCTCATGGACTCTCATCATATGTCATAGAATAACAATGTTCGTGAAATGGTTGTTTTCAAACAAGATATCTAACATTGCAGTCTTCTTTTGTTGTGAGAAGTTGACAAAAACATCTTTCCCGATAGAGAATTGGCATCATCGGATTTGAAGATGGCTGGAGGAACATGCATAGAGGGGTGATCCCACAATATTGGTTTACAATTTTTGGCCAAATTGGACATTGAACTGATTTTTTCTAATTAAATCTTCACTTTCGAACACCTATAGTGGCTAAACCGTGAGGAATTTGAAGATGATGCAAACTAGTGATTTGTGATATTTTGTCTGTAGATTCTAAATATATTTTTTTCAAAAAATTTTGAATCAGATTACACTTCTTTTTCCATCTCCTTCAAAAACTAGTTTTTTTTGGTCAACACCATTTTTAAGGAGTGACGCTCACTGTATAACACATAACCTTTTTTCCATGAAGGATAAAATTCTTTTTTTTTTGAATTTAGATTTGTAACTATGACATCTAGTGCTTCCAATTGGTTTCATAGTGTTTTATTGAATATTTTTTCCTTAATCAAATTTCAAAGTCAAACCAATTACAATTCAGACATAGGCAGACCGTATAATACATAACTTTTTTGTATGTATCGAAATTGATTTTTTTTTGTTAGATCAAGGACTTCAATATCTGGTGCACTCATATTTTTTAATTTTTTATAATCTTCTTTTTTTCCACATGTGCAGAATAGAGAGCTTGATTTTTGGTGAAAACCCTACATTCACAAGAAATAAAAAATAAATATAATGATCAAATTAAATTTAATTAAAATTATACTTTTTTGGAAGCTTATAACGAGGACTACATACTTACAAAAAATAAATTTTAAAAGAATTCATTTGATCCCCCAAAAGGTAAATCAAAAGTGGTTTTTAACAGCATTTTGATAGGTGTAAAAGAGACTCTGTTATAGGTATGGTTTAAAACTAGCGGGGTTCTATCCAAGGGGGACTAGTCTAAGGTGGTTTGATCAAACCCTCTTCAATTGGAATCCTTTAAATGGAACTTTTCAAGGCTTAAATCATTATATTTTCTAAAAATATGTGATTTCAACAAAAATTAGGATCTCCCAAAAAGTGTAAACCACTATTGTGGCAACACCTAGATGCAGTATATAGAAGTGTGTATAATAACTAAAAAGGTGCATCTAACTTCGAAAACATATATATTGGTATAATTTTTTTTTGCAAGTGCTTGTATTTGCATTGCATGGCTAAAAGGCATATGTAGAAAAGTGTTTGCGAAACATGAGCACATCTAACAACTAATAACAAAAAGGCTAAAACTGCAGTCATGCACAAAAAGAAAAGCAGGGCAACCATGAAATTGTAAAAGGTTTATTTCAATGGAGCAACGTACACCACTACCATGTGCTTCTGGGGATAAACAATGTGATGCAATCAACAAATTGTTTGTCCTCTGAGAAGCACATGACCGTGGTGTTCAGTTGTCGTCCATAATCAAGTAAATCCATGCTCGTTTTCCTCCCAACCATATTGGAATCATGGAGCCTCATGGGGTCTAGCCAAACCCCTGAGCAAAAAAAAGGAAAGGTCCACGCAAAATCTCATGGACTCTTATCATATACCACAAAATAGAAAACTTGGGAAAGGTATACATGTATATACATATACATGCATATATACACATATACATACATGTACATTTATTATTTTAGGTTGAATTCTCATTGGAGGGTTTGAACATAGATGTGCTCCAAAATATGCAAGAAAATATATATTGATTAAGTTGTATTGTTGAAAGAGCCATTGTGATCTTCATTCAAGAGAAGACTATAGTAAAAAAATGTCACTGGCTATTGATTGTTATATGTGCCCATGTTTCACAAACATATTTTTGCATACACATCTTAGGCATGGAATGTGGATAAAGTTGTTTTGCATGGGTATTTTGCATAGATGATTAATTTATTGTTCATGTCTTTTTTTTATGTTTCTATCTTTAGGGTTACACCCATTCTGCAGACTTTAAAGAGATTATTTTTGTCTTTTGGATGGACAAATTGTAGTTAAAATGAGAGATTGTTGCAATTTTTTCACCCTTGGTTTATTGTTTTAGTTATCTATGTGCATATTTATGCACCTTTTTAGTCATTATACAATCTCTATAGTGTGCAAAATGAAGCTTTGTGGATGGCTCTCCATTTGAAACAAATGAGAAAAAAATAATATCATGTAACATATTAATACAAGATTCGAGCTACATTCTTTGGCAATAAATATTGAAGACAAGTAGAGAAATTGTATAAGAGGTGTTAGAGTGAGTAATTTATTGTTCATGTCTTTCACTCTCTGCTTATTATTCCTTGTTGTATGTTTGTATCTTTGACATTATACCTATTTTGGAGACTTTGACAAAGAGATTATGGCTCTGTATGGATGGAGAAATTTACATCTAAATCTTCTTTCTTTCGTCAAGAAATATGGTCAAGGTTAGTAATTTTTTCACCCTTTGTTTATTGTTTGTAGTTATCTCTGTGCACCTTTGGCATTATACCCATTAACATAGGAGCAATTGCAGATTAACATAGGAGTAATTGCATATATATATATATATATGTCTATGTGTGTGTGTGTGTAGAGAGCTAGTATGAAAGCATGGAGATTTTGCAGATGAAAATAGTTTAGTGGATGTTAAGTGTTATTCTAATAGCTCTTTTACAAGCTATTAGGAAAACACTTAAGAATCACAGCTACCTTGGCAATTCAAAATTCGAGCTACATTATTCCCCACTAAATATTATAGAAAAAATAGGGAAATTGTAAAAAAACTATGGGGAACTGAGAAAAACAATATCATCAAGAACAGTTTGTTGTGGGGAAGTTGAAAAATATGAGGAAGAAAGAATATAATGAAACATATTGATATAAGACACTACCATCCCACGTAATTAGCAAGCTTGACCCCTTACATAAACAGACCTGGGCAGTTTGTTCCAGGGAGCTTCAAGTAGATTAGGAGAAAAAGAATATCATGAAATGACTTCCAAAGAACGTAGCTTCAATTTTCAATTCACAACTCAACTGTTACATAGGCTGGTTATGTTGTATTAATATGTTTAATGTGGGTTTTTTTATCATGTGCTATCTACCTGTGATCCTTAAGTTTTTTTTCTAATAGTTCTTTTACAATTCATGTATTTTGTCTATAATATTTAGTGCCAAATAATGTAGCTTGAATTTTGAATTGAGGAGCTGAATGTTACATAGACTACTTGTGTTCTATCAATATCCACTCACTCATAAAAAACTATTAATTATTGTAGATCACCTGTTCAATTGTCCATGGTGTTAAGGTCTATTTAATGTGGGTTTCAAACCATCTGTGCTTTTCTTGTGATTATTAAGTCTCTTTGAACTCATATAATAGGTACTAGAATGACACTTATCTGGTGCTAAATATTATAGAGAAAAGCCACATTTATTAGAATTTTAAAATATGCAGCATATAAGAGGAAAACACTGACAATGAATAGTGTGTTATGGGCATGTGGAAAGAAGAGTGCCATGAAGAACAATTTGTCATGCAGAACTTCAAACAGATGAGGGGAAATAAATATCATGGAACATATTGATAGAACACATATAACATGTTGCATCCAAACAAAATAACCACGACAATTAACAGTTTGTTATAAGCAGCTTGAAACAGATGAGTGAAAAAGAGTATCATCAAATATATTGGTATAAGACAAGCAACCTATGTAACAGTTGCAAGATGTATTACAATAACACTTTAGAATCACATGTAAATGGGCTATGAATAGGAACAATTCACCTTTTTCCAATTTTTTTGGCCTATGTATGTTTTCTACCTCTTTTAAATTTGTATTTGATGTGGTTTTTTTTTTTACCACCTATCATTTACCTATGATTCCCAAGTGTTTTTGTAACAACTGTTTTAGAGTGTGTCAAATGGCAGATCATGTCAAACAGATTTTATATGGAAGTTTAACATATGGAGAGTACAAGTTGTAGACCATAGATATGGAGAGTTTCTTATACAGAGCTTCTGTTGTATAAAATACATATAGTAGTAAGGATGAACACAGATAACAACAAAAAATAGGCAGAGGGTACAAAGCACACATAGGCCAAAAAAGAAAGAAACCAGTCAAAAGGTAGAGGTCAATCTTATGTTTGTTGAAGAATAGAACAAGTAAACTACAACAATAAAGACCTTGTTACAAACAACTTCAAACAGATGAGAGGAAGAGAATATCATGAAACATATTAATACAAAACAAGGAATCTATGTAATAGATGCCATTTACCTATTGGTTGTGTTTGAATTTTCCTCAAGGGTTTCCATCAAAGCAGCCGTGGTTAGAATTTCCTGGTGTATTTAGATTTATTTTTTGTTAGCTGAAAAGGCAACTATTTGAACATGGACAAATGTAATGTGCAGAATAGACAATGTTTATTGTAGTCAAGTGCATGTAAGAACCTGTGCATGAATGTATATATAGCAACAAATATATGGAGGCTATCTAACCATGGAGGAAGAAAAGGGTTGAATGTATAGCTCAAGAAAATACAAATCTATTTAAAACAAACTGTGTTTATGCTTATAGATATGGTTGTCTTTCATGCACCAATTATCCGACACATGGGCTTCATATCCCGTTCTCCATCTATGTTTGCATTGAGGCCAATATGATATTGCTGCAAAGCAACATTTTGTTTGAACATATCAAAATATATGTGACTGGTTAGATGCATATAGAACAAAAAAAAGGCATTGGGAAATGACTTACAACAACAATAGAAGCTGAAACACTGCAAGCTGCGGGCCGAAACAACTGGAAAGCTCTCTAATTTGGCATCCAATGGAGGTGTATGGCAGCTTTTTTGAGTAGCCTGGTATGAAACCATCAACACGGTGTGGCATTTTAGTATGCAAGTAAAACAATAGACATCCTTATATTAGAAGAAAAAATATTACATGCACTCCCTTGTGTGGCACTGAGCAACAATGTCGGGGTGTACCAACCATGGCGCCACTGAAAACCTGCCATTGTGATTCCGCTGAACAAGGTGGCCAATTCCACAGCCAGGAAAACCATGCAGCCAACAACCTCGACCATCATTGTAAACAAGGTTGAGCAAGCCATCACAAATAGCATGGAGTTTTATCATGATTGAGGAAAACAAAAAGAAATCTAGACAAGACTATATATTTCTAAATGCAATATACAGGAAGAGTGAAAGAGTGAAATGATGCAAAACAAAAATTTTGTACATAAACATTTGCAACTAGTTGAATGAAATGAAGCTAATAGAAAAGCTAACAAGAAGAGATAAGAATCTTTGGAAGCAAAGCATGAAGCACAAATGTCAAAACTCAGGGTATATAGGCAAAGAAAATAGAAAACACAACATGGTTGCAGAATTTAAAACTTATTAGCCAAATAGAACAAATTTTTTTTTGAGAAAGTTTTGTAGAGTATGTGCATATATAGTTTAATATATTGAAATGTTCAAAACACGTTATTAACTTATAAAACTTGTTGGCTCTACTTATTTCTGGTTAGAATCTCTATGCATCGTTGACACTTGAAGTTGTATGTATCTGCATGTGTATTAATTTGTAAGAGCTGCAACTATATGTGTAGAGTATTGCATGTTAAAATTGATTGAAAGAGAACTGTAGGTATGCTGATAAAGAACTAACATCATTCAATTTAAAAACATTTGGAAAAACATGGATAGGTGGAATATAAAAAAGAGTATATTCTTCTAAATGCCATTTTCAAAAAGTATGACTCAACAAACTATTGAAACGGGAAGTCAGCAGATTAATATTTATGGGTGCATATTTTCATATTGAATTTCATAAAAACTGTATTGCTAAAGGTAGAGAAGATAATAAATACTAGGAACAAAATTATCTTCAATGTGTAAAGCTAAAGAGGATGCAAATAATTGAATAAAGTCTTGTCCTCTGCTTATTCTTTCCTACTATCTTTGTTGATGTTTGGCATTATACCCATGTTGCACAAATTATTACATAGTATGGTTCTATAAAATTTAGCTTAGAAATCCTTGAAAAGAGGATCATATACAGTTTGGACCAAATGCAAGAGTAATTGTTTATGAGCCTTTTCTATAAGCCAATGCACAAGTTGGGGGTAGAAGCATTTGGAAAGGGTTGGAGTTGTTTCAATTGCACCTCTTCACTGTGAGGTCTAGTAGTGTATATAAGCAGACTGAGTCAATTAAGGATACACCAACTAGCTCTGGAGGCCTTTGCATATAGCAATGAATATAATTTGTTGGCAGGTCTTCATCAGCATCATCTTTATTTATACAAAACCATGCCTTTTACCAACATTCAAATGAATATATTGCTGACTTGAAGTGAGAAGAGGCAATTTCTACAACATATGGCACATCTCCTATGCGGGGATGTCACACTCCACAAGAATATTCATCATGAATTTTTGATATGCAAGCAATGCTCCATCCTCAACTATATTTGTATTTGAAAGTCTTTTTGAAACATATCAAGATAATTTTCTAATTTCTGCTAAGATTTAGCTGCATATTTAGAAATATAATTTAAAATGATTTGCCTAGAAACAACTGGCTAACAGTCAACATTGGCACACCAGATTGCAAGCATGGGTGGGCTATGAATATTTAGGCGATCATCATTTCTTGCTGGCTTGTAGGATTTGTTAGTCTTAGCATCAGATGCCAATGTAGAGGTAAGTTGTTGCTGCCAAGGTGCTTTATATTGACATTATAATTTCTCTCCTTTTTTCCTTAAACAAGTATATTTAGAGCGTTTTGTGTTCCTTTGAACTGTATTTAGCAAATCTTCATAATGTATGATTGGATCACTGGAAATAATTTGGCTTATGGAAAGCAAGCAAAGATTTTCTTCAGAACAATGATACATTTTAAGCAATCTCTATGCAGGGCAACATGGATTCCAAGCTAAAACATATCTATCAAAAAAGTGCCTTGCCATGGTAACATCATGGTCATTGGACCAATCAAGAGTGTCCATGTTGGGGGCTTCTAGAAGCCATAAAAAGCCATGGACATGTGCAGATCCACAATGCTGCCATTCATATCTATACCAATAATCTTTTGCATACAAAATCTTTTCATATCACCTCTTCATGAAAAATTGATAATTTATGATGGAGATATAAAGACGTGATATGTGGATTTTGAACAACACTATCTATTAGTGTCTTTGTTGAGTGCTCCATTGCCAATCGAGCCACATAAGAGAAAATATTTTGTAGGTCAGCCCATTTTGTGTCTGCACAGCTTAAAGTGAAAAAAAGGGTAGGTATGCCAAGTTTTTCAATCATTGCAAAGAGTTGGGCCCGACAAGAGCTCCAAAAAGAACGGGTCCTGCACAAAAATGCACCAAAATGCATTAGTTGTTCAACTATCTGACCATCGGTAGCAGCTTGAAGGAATTCACACAATGCAGCCAATGACCTAGGGATTTTTTCTTCCAGGTCCGCTCTAACAAAGACATAAATAGTTTGTTGGTTGCGATGTCTCATTATCAAATTGTAGAGGAAATACCTAAACTTGAGATGTTTTCTAAATCTATGGTCAAAATATCTCATTAAGTGGAGGGCATATTCATGCAAGTGGATTCAAACATTCCTTGGTTGGAGGGGAAGTGTTGCTCCAGTGGGAAACAATGTTGGAAAGGCCATTGTAAATAAACCTTCAGTGTTGTATTCATTAATAGGAGAGGAGCTAATTTCAGGCCAATACAAAATATTCTGGTCTTTTTTTTTCAATTTGTAATACATGTTTGATTGCTTGGAGCTCTCGTTTAGCACTGGCAAGGAAGGGATAAATGATGAAAATTTTGAAGAGCCATTTTCATCTTGAGCAAAATTTGTTGAGCTAGTTGATGGCATTAGGTCTTCATTAGAAACTTGCTCTATTATATGCACGAAATTGGACACATCCACAACAACATCAGGTAACATATTAAGAGCATCAACATCAGTCTCAACATCACTATAATATTTATCATATTCAATTTTGTATTTCAATGCATTGATGACATTATGTTTATTAACATAGCAATTGTAATTACCACCTTCAATAGTAGTTCGACGTGCTATGACAACCTCAAGGTCTTGCAAGCGACGCAACAAAAAATTTGCTATGCTCGAGATATCTTGAGTAAAGCTTATTGTGTGACCACTATATTTAAATTGACCTCCTCTAGTGTGGGACACTTGCAAAACCAGAGCCACCCTAGCAATGAGCATTTCTTCAACCTGTGTTAGCTTTTTAGCAACAATGGTTGTGGGCCTGGGTCCATGCCATTTGTAGAGCTAAAGCGGTGGGTTCCTTTTTCAAAATAGCATCTTACACATGTCGTTGCTTACCATGACATACAAGTGTGCATCCCTATGTAGCTTTCTCTACATATGTAACAAACAAAGAGGTTTGATAGTGCATCTATATGGTGTCAAAATCATTTCACCGTAGAAAGGTAGCAATCATTGAATATTTCTTTCAAGTGTTGTTGCTATCCTAGTGCAGCAGGGGGATTGGTTTGAGATTGTTTATAAGGGGTGGCATCTACCATTTCCAATGGAAACTGTGAGGGAAGATTGGTAGCAGGCAAAGCCGCAGTTGTGCATGGGGCAGCTAGCCTTTGCTCTGTGTATTTTGTATGGCGCTTCACATAAATTTCCTCTCTATGTTGGCTATAGTACAAATAGTTCCATTGCTTTTTACCCTTTCTAAACTTGGCAAGTGATTGGGCTGTGAAACTTGAATGTACTCGCACAGCCTAGGAGTATACATACAAGCTCAACCATATTAGCATATGTATATGAATATACATGTATAACCATAGATATATTTAAAGTAGTAATTACACATAAACATGTAACAAAATACATGTGTATCCATGTGTATATAAATGTATATGTATGGATGATCACAAAATGAATAACATAGTATGAACATTGCGATATATAAAAATATATACATAAGGATTTTACAGTTTTTGTGTCAATCATTTTCACTATTTCACTATTGTTATATCCCCCATTTAAAAGAATACAATGACAAAGGACATTATGGAACACCCAAGAAAAATTTCATGGAATTCCATCACACATCACACAATAACAAAGTAGGGGGTAATATATTGTCTTCATATATGATCTATCATATTCTACTCTTTCAACAATACAACTTAATCAAAGTATACTTTCCCACACTACAACATTGAATATTGCATTTACTTCAACTGCCACCACCACACAACAATGACAGAATGCATTGACACTCGCGCGAGCAAACACTTACCATTCAACTTTTGCATATACATATACATATACATACACATACACATACACATACATATACACATACATATACATATACACATACATATGCATATGCATACACATACATATACATATACATATACATATACACATACAACAATGACAAGATGCATTAACCCTCATGTGGGAAAACACTCACCATTAACCCTCTGCATATCAAGGCCACCGACTCCACCACCGCCAACCCACATAATCACGAAGCTCCATGTCGTCATAAAAAAATTGGGTCAAGTCACCGCCAATCGGGACACATGTACATATACATATACATATGCATACACATACACATACACATACACATACACATAGATATACATATAGATATACATATCCATATGGATACACATGCACATACACATACATATACATATACATATAAATATACATATACATATACATATACATATACATATACATATACACATACATATACATACACATATACATATACATATTTATACATATACATATACATGAAGGGGATGTTTTTATATGTTGGAAAATATCATTCTATATCTCCCTGCACATCTATATGCTTTGTTAGGTCCACCCATGTGTGTATACACCTTAAAGTGAAGAAAACTAGAAACAATTACACCTAATTTGCAACAAGTATAACTAAAAGGAAATTTATACTTATAGAATCAAGATCTGAAGGCCGATGATTCACGCCCTCAGAGCCGAACTCCGCAACGAGAACCATGGTAGATCTCAACAAATCAATATTGGGGGGCTCTAGAGACCCATCCACAAAACCCAATTCCATAGACATAGTTCTGGGAAATTTTTTCAGAGGAAAAAATGTTACAATTTTAGTTGACTAATTAACAACTCTATTTCACAATAAAAATAAAAGATTAATGTATTGCAACATCCCAATGGAAATTGGTAGATAACTTAGAAATATCGATCTATAACCATTCCACTTCTAAAACTAAAGAAACAACACGAGATACAAGAACAAGAATAGAAATGCACTTTAATACTATCAAAACACCAGGGGATACATCAACAAGAATAAAAATGACAAATGCATATCGATATACCCCTATATGTATTTGTTTATCTTTTAGGTTGCTTATGTATGTATCCATGTAGTTTTTTTATTATTTTACTATATTTATACATATAGCTATACGCAGATATTTGTATATGTTGCTAGCTGGTCCTTTCACCCTTTCTTAACAAAACAATAAGCTATACAACAATAAGACTAGAAATGATTAAGTACATATATGCATTGAATCTCCCCTTTGTATCCACATTTAAAAACACACACATATAACCAAATATATATATCCATATGTACACATGTATACACCTATTTATATACGCACTGCTATATCTAAATAGATGTGTATACCATACTTTTTCCTCACTATGTAACTCATCCCCTTGAAATTTATGAAGAGAGCAAACATCAAGATTGAATTTTCCATCAATTGTATAGTTAAGAAGGGTACAAATTCAAACCTTTTGTTTCCTATAGGATATTTTCTACTCTAAAGTAAGGCATTACTATAGGGAACAAAAGGCTTGAATTTGTAGACTTCTTAGCCAATCAATTGAGGGAAAATGTAGTCTAGATGTTTGTTGTCTTCATAAATTTCAAGGGGAGGAGTTATTAATCTACAATTGCTCCTATGTCAATGGTTACAATGCAAAAGATGCACAGTATCAGCTCTATGTGGGATCTACATAGTGTGCAAAGCTAAGGGCAAGCAAAGGGAAAAAGTTATGAAAACCAGCAACATGTTTTTAACTTCAGAGCTTATTAAAATATATATGCCACAGGGGGACTCCTGGGAACCTTCAAACACTAAAGCGGAATGGGAAATGATTGCTTGCGCTGCTTGGACAATGACAATCAAGATAGTAGCAACAAGCCAATGTAAGCTACACTATTTTTAGTGCTTTTTGAATTTATTCAGTTTGAATAAGGGTATTCATTGCCAAGGATGAATCAATTTTACAGATTTATTATGAACATATTACACATACTACACCATTAAATTCTCTATTATTAACATCTCAATGCTATATCATTTAATGCTATGGTTGTATTGTAGGAATTTTCTCACAAGCTAAATAATACTTACATATGCTATTTTTAACTCTTTTCAAATCAAAGTCCTAAATACAAATAAAGATAGCATACACAACTATTTAGATATACATGTGCATATATAAATTGATGTTGCATGCTCAAATGAGACACATTGGTCTTGGTCTGTATATATCGATATATATTTCTATCTATATGTGTTTTCTAAAATATCAAATGGGGAATTCAATACATATATATAGACGTAAATTCAACCTAGATTGTCTGCCAGTAAATATTACAAACAAACATAGAAATTGTAAAAGAGCTATTAGACGAAAAATCCTATTCACAGTCGAGCTGATGAAAATCCCAATGGAAACTTCAAACAAATAGCCTATCAACTAAAAATATAAAGTTGAACAGATAAAAGAGCTATTAGAATAACACTTATAAGCCACAAAACTATTTTTTTCTCCACGCTTATATAGATATCTTTTCAACTTTCAAAATCAATTACTTAAACCCAATTCTTTATCACCATACCTATTTTCTCTAGGCCATGACAACAATTATATGATGCAAAAATCTCTGAAAAATGCGTATAGCGCCACAGGCTTAATTGTAAATTTGAGCTACATTGCTTGCCATTAAATATTATAGAGAAACCATTTATGCAACATACCCATGTGAAACAACTTGTAGCAAATAATTTTCATTCTAACACCTCTTATACAATTTCTCTATTTCTCTTCAATATTTATTAACAAAGAGCATAGATCAAATCTTGTATCAATATGTTTCATGATATTCTTTTTTTCCTGATCTGCTTGAAACTCCCTGAAACAAACTACGTAGGTCTATTTATGTAAGGGATGGAGCTTGGTAATTACGGGGGCTACCAATGTCTTATATCAATATGTTTCATTATATTATTTGCTCCTCATCTGTTTCAACTTCCCCACAACAAACTCTTCTTCATCATATTCTTTTTTCCAGTTGCCCATAACAAATTGTTCATTATCGTAGTTTAACTATTCTATTCTCCAAATTTTAAACTTCTATTTAATGTGGATTCTAGAACATCTGTCATTTTCTTCTGATTCTTAAGTGTTTTCCTAATAGCTCTTTTCCAATTTCACTTGTTCTCTTATACCAATATGTTTCATGATATTCCTTTTTTCTCAAATAAAAATATACAGTTGAATAGATAAAAGAGCTATTAGAATAACACTTAAAAGCCACCAAACTTATTTTCCCTCCACACTTATACACATATATTTTTAGCTTGGAAATTTTTTTATTTAAACCCAATTCTTTATCACGATACCTATTTTCTTTAGGTTATGACAACAATTATATGATGCAACAATCTGTCGAAAATGCATATAGCACCATAGGCTTAATTGTAAATTCGAGCTACATTGCTTGAAATTAAATACTATACACAAATCATTTATGCAAAATACCCATGTAAAACAACTTGTAGCAAATAATTGTTATTCTAACACCTCTTATACAATTTCTCTATTTGTCTTCAATATTTATTAACAAAGAACATAGCTCGAATCTTGTATCAATATGCTTCATGATATTCTTTTTTTCTTGATCTACTTGAAGCTCCCTGGAACAAACTTTCTAGGTCTATTTATGTAAGGACTCAAGCTTGCTAATTAAGTGGGATGACAATGTCTTATATCAATATGTTTCATTATATTCTTTCTTCCTCATCTTTTTCAACTTCCCCACAACAAACTTTTCTTCATGATATTCTTTTTCTCAATTCCCCATAGTTGTTTTACAATTTCCCTATTTTGTCTATAATATTTAGTGGGGAATAATGTAGCTCGAATTTTGAATTGGCAAGATAGTTGTGATTCTTAAGTGTTTTCCTAATAGCTCTTTTTCAATTTCACTTTTTGTCTTGTACCAATATGTTTTATGATATATATTCTTTTTTTCTCAGTTGTTTGAACCTCCCCATAACAAATTGTTCTTCATGATATTCATTTTTCCAGTTCACCATACCAAACTATTCATTATCGTAGTTTGTCTATTCTATTCTCCATATTTTAAAGTTCTATTTAATGTGGGTTTTCCAGTATCTGTCATTTTCCTGTGATTGTTAACTATTTTCTTAATAGGTATTTTGTAATTTCCCTTCACCCAAAAAGTTTAAATATGGACATCTATGTATGTGAAATTACTTACAAAGAATATTCAAAGTAAAGAACCTGGTTCAAGTCAAATCCATGTGTAGTTTTGAGTTTGCAGCATATTCTAGCTTATCTTAAATTCTATCACTATCTAGACAAGGTGTAACAACAAATTGTATGTAACAGTTGGCTTCTCAATTCAAAATTCAAGCTACATAATTTTCCACTAAATATTATAGAGAAAATAGGAAAATTGTAAAAGAACTATTAGAAAAATACTTAAGAATCATACATAAATCACAGATGATCGAAAACCCACACCAAACATATTCATACAAGAGCAATTGCACAATAAGATAGGAGCAATTGTTTTTTTGCCCTTTGTTTATTGTTTTAGTTATCTCTATGAATCTTTCATTTATCGTTTGTGGTTATCTGTGTGTATCTTTGGCATTGCAGCCATTACCATAGGAGCAATTATAGTTCAACGAGTAGCAATAACCTATAAAAAATGCAAATAATGCCACACCCAATCAAAAATTCGAGCTACATTGCTTGGCACTAAATATTCTAGACAAATAGAGAAATTGTAAAAGAGCTATTATAGGACAAATCCTATTCACGGCTTGGCTGACAGAAAATCCCATCGGAAACTTCAAACAAATAAATTGAATAGATAAAAGAGATATTACAAAGAATAACACTTAACACCCACCAAACTAATTTTATCTCCAACATGTTTCTGCTTTCATACAAACTCTCTACATATGTATACATATGCAATCACTCCTATCTTAATATGCAATTGGTCCTATCTTAATGGGTGCAATGATAAAGATGCACAAAGATAACTAAAACACTAAATGGAGAGCGATAAAATCACTAACCCTAACCATATATTTTTACCAAAGAAACAAGATTTAACTACAATTGCTCCTATGGTAATGGGTATAAGGCTATATATTTATCCAATCACTCCTATGTCAATCTATAATTTGGTCCTATGTTAATGGTTGTAACGACAAAGATGCACATAGATAACCAAAACAACAAATGCAAGGTGATAAAATTACTAACCCTAACCATATTTTTTGACCAAAGAAATGCCAAAGATGCATAGAGATAACAAAAAACAATAAATGAGGGATGAAAAAATTACTAACCCTAACTGTATTTTTAGATGAAAGAAAGAAGATTTAAGTGTACAAAACCATAATGCCAAACACGCATGTAAAATTACTTACAAATTTCAGACAACAGTTTTAACATAAACAATAAATAAATCATTTATGCAAAACACCCATGTAAAACGACTTACAGATTATGCAAAACAACAGTTTTAAAACCCTCCAATATCCTATAAAATGGAGCTGAAGTTGTCAATTTTTACAATAGTCTCCTATCAAACGAACCACCGAACCGAAGCCAATGATTTTTAAAATAGTCTTCTATCAAACCAACACCACAATGGCTCTTTCGAAAATGCAACTTAATCAATATATTTTTTCCCACATTTCAAACTTTACTTTCCCACACTGCAACACCCATGTAAAACGACATACGGATTCTGGATAACAACAATTTTAACATAAACAATCAATAAATCATTTATGCAAAACACCCATGTAAAATGACTTACAAATTGCAAAGAACAATAGTTTTAAAACCCTCCAATCTGCTATGAAACCAACCACATAAATAGTCTATTATGAAACCAACACTACAATGGTTGTTTCGATAATACAGGGTATGTGCAAGATCATGATGGGCCAAAAAGTGGCAATATGATGGGTATGTGGTTGACGACTTTTTTTTAACCCAAAATTGATCAAACGAAAAGGGTTTTTAAAGGAGATTCTCAAATTTCCACCAATATAAATTATACTTTGCTTTGAATTTAATAAATAATTATTATTCATTTTCTATTTGAATTACGACTAAAGTCTTGATTGATAAGTTGATTGAAAAAATCTATAGCCTCCAAACGGTATCAAGGTTTTTGAATTCGAAAAATATGTCACATTCTATGTTTTGCATACTATAGGATTAAAAAAAAGAAAAATTGAATTTCATGAAGTTTTGACCAAGTTAAGGTGGTGCATAAGATTTTTATATTTTTTAAAGTTGTAATAAAAATTCATAATTAATTATTTACTTGGAAAAAAATTACAAAAATATGCATCACATCGGGACATGAGTCCTCTACTTATATCTAAAATATTCTATTTTTTATCATTTTATTGTGGTTAGGGTGGACAGGCACCTACTTCTTGTTTTTCCCTTTTAAGTACTACTGCATTGAAATTTCAAATTTTCACCAAATAGATTTTTTTTAAAAATAACCTAGTAGTTTAGAAACTACATTCAATTTTCTACAAATTATATTCTTACATATTTTTGAAATAATATAGATAACTTATTCAGATTTTTACGTCAAGTTTCCTAACTCTGAATTTTTTGATTTTTTTGCCACTTAAAGGCTTGTTTTTTCCATGATGATCCTACACATACCCTACAACTTAAACAAAGTATACTTTCCCACTCTGCAACACTCAATATTGCATTTACTTCGTTCGCCCGCATTTACTTCGTTTGCCCCCATCATACAACAATGACAAAATGAATAAACATTCCCATGAGCAAACACTTACGGTTCAACTTCCGCATATCGAGGACACCAACTCCACCATCACCAACCCATGTAATTCCTAAGCTCCACGTCACCACAAAAAAACCATTCTAGTCGCTATTGGTCGGGACATCTCCGGCATTAGCAAATCCAATTCATAGTTGGGCTGACGAAACTCCCAGCGAAAACTTCAAACAAAATAGCCTATCGACTAAATATTATAAATTTTCTTCATCATTTTAAAATTAATCTAAAATTTAAATAAGTCCATAATATCAGCTAGCAAATACAACATCATTATATATATAATTTGTAAATAATTAGAATATCATAATCATATTACGAATCCTTTGAAACATATATAATGGAAATTAATTAAAGAATCTAATATCAATAAAAGTATACATGTCTAAATTGAAATAGTCTTGAAAAATTAATATGCAAATACTTCATTAACAATATTAAATTAAATAAAGTTTTATCATATGCATTGATTCATATTAGTTATTAATTAAAAATTGAAAAGAGCTCATGAGAAAAAAGAGGAGCCCATTACAATGAAGAGGTTTAATGGATAATAGAGAAGCAATTAACTAGCACTTGCACCCGAAGGAGGTGCAAGGAATACGCTGATAGAATTATATAGTTACCTGGAAATTTGAAGGTGTTTTAATTGTGGCCATGGTGAGCCTTTTGGTGTTGTTGTAGTTTTTAATCATGAGGTTGCTACAAGCTATCATAACCTTGTTTTAAAAGTGTATGGGTCCTATTGCACATGTTGAAGCACAATGCACATAGTTATTCGAAAACAAAAGGGATAGTGTTTCATAAGGAAAAATAGTCCATGAAAGAACAATGTAAAGGATAGCATAAGCTCATTTTTTGCATGTAGTGACAAATTTCTCAAGTGCAAGGTATAGGACAGTGATTCCAAAAAGGAGAGACCATCAAAATGACAGTGAATCCAATGGTAGAATCAGACATGACAATGAGAAATTAAGTGTGACATTGATAGATAGATATAATAAGGAACAAGGTGGGCAAAGAATGATAGTTCTAGTGGTGATGAGTGTCAAACATGAATAACAGGGGCAAAAATGATAGTAAAAGACTTCATAAAGATAGTCCATCTCACAGTGAGCACTCATAAGCATGTATGGTAGGTTTTACAAGGTCAAAAGATAAAATTTTAGGAGATATGAGCATTCAGATCATGGGCCTCAAAAGATTTAGGATCCCTATGACAAAGTTGCAGATGGTGGTGCAAAGTGTTTGGAAGTAAATGGAGCAATTACAACTTCACAAGGAAGCAAACATGAAAAAGGGCAACAATGTAAACTGTAAGATAATGCTCTCCAAAGAACTTCATGACAATCGCCTCAATAACCATGGAAGGAGGTAATAATCAATGAAGGCTACGAAAACCATTATAAGCCTTATCAAAAGTGTGAAATCCAAAGAACTTAAAGAATATTTTAAAGGGCTTGTTGAAGATAATAAAAGTTTACACAAAGGACCCATCACAAGCGCAAGACAGTCAAGTCATGAAGACTATGACAGTTGAAAGGTAAAGAGAGGAAAAATCCTATGGTGACAGTACTAAAATGGATAGTCATATGACACCCTGTAGGCCTTAAAAGACAGTTAAAAGGAAATGCACAATCCATCACTTATAATACACAGTACAACATGAGTAAGTGTGTGAAATATGATAAGTTTTATGACTCACAAACAATGTATAGTCCATCACAATCATCAAGAAGTTGTTAATGGATAGTGTATGGATGAAAATAAGAGGATAGTATAACATGAATAGACAAAGGGCAGATTAATACATGATGGTTTTGAAGACTTTAATTTACAAACTTACCATGATGGTGGCCTGTCAAGGGTTTGAATGTATAGTGTAGGAACATATGCTTCATGACAATCCAAAAATGAGGATCCATTAATACAAGCAGCATGTGCTATGAAAAAATCATAAATTGATATAGCAGTAGTCTTTTAATAAACTCATGATAACACTCAAAGAACAAACAAGATAGTGCTAGAAGTCTGCCTTGCCAGTAAGAGATAGGAGACAATACTGTGCATATGATAATGTTTCTCATAGAATGACAGTCTTATACATAAACAGTCATATTCATTATGATAGTCATGTGAAATGACATGGAGATCAAAAGAAGCATGAAAAGGTGATATTCATGTAGAACATAAGACATGACGGTCTACGAGTAGTTCTCGTGTCATGGTGATGAGCTTAGGAGGAGGATACTATGAAAGTGTTTGATGAAGGACATAAGAGTTTGTAGAGGTTGTGAAAGCCAAAACCTTATTATACAACCATTGTGGATAGAAAGTTAAAGGGAACTATAAGGTTGAAAAGCCAAGAATCAAATAGCAAGAAGGCTATGCACATGGCATACACAGTGACAAGTCGGAGACAAGAAAAATCAAAATACATTCATACAGAGAAGAATATTAGAATATTTCAACTCAAAGAAAGTCTAAATTTTGCAACCTTCGCAATAAAATGATTCTTGACCATTTATTAGATCAAAAGAGATTAGATGGAATTCTCTCATTATGTGACATAGTCACTGATATTTGAAAATGGTAGGCAGATTGTTGAATATCTTCAATCCAATAACAATATAAAAAAGCATCACACATAAAAATTTCAAGTGAAGGATGGTGGAACCCAATTTTTATAGTCTTCGTCATCAATAGTGACCATTAGATAATAGTGTGATAGGTCGAATATATGCGTTAGAAAATGAGCAGCAAACAAAAGAGTGCAAATAAACACTAAAACAACCTACACCTCAAGATTAGCCTAAGTTGGAATCAACACAAAGTAAGAACAAAATGAAACCTTTTACCTTGTGTCGAATTAATCCTTTGGTTGGCCCTTTGATCTTCGGTGTTGTGTGCTCCTTGGATGGCAAAATATGCAAGCTAGATGATGATGTGAGGATGGATGAAAATGGATGAAAGCATGAAAATGGCTAAGTATGAATTCTAGATAAATTTTGCAAGAGTTTGGCTACAATGCATGATCTCCCCCAAAATGAGAGAAAAAAGGGGGTATTTATAGAGATTTTGGAAATCTCTAGGGAAATGGACGGTCAAGATTGAGCCACCAAGATCAAGATGTAGGGCCAAGGTGAGTTGAGAACTCACAAGCCCTCACATCTTGACATGTGGCATGTGATATGGCCTAAAAGGGGTGATGTGTACATTAGGTGGAAGGATAAGACATGACATGGAGAGGGTACATAGTACCTTAGGATTGGGACAAGATCTCATCATAAAAGAGGTACTTGTCCCCATGTGGGTGAGAGGACAAGTGGGGAATTAAAAATTTCCTCAAATATTCTCATGGGGAAGAGAGAATGAATTTAAAATTCCTTCAAATGCATTAGGGGATTAAATGTGAATTAAAAATTCACATGGGGAATGGAGATGCCTTGTCCAAAAAGAAAAAGCATTTAATAGGGTTGAATTGATTAAGTGATTAAGGTTGTGCAAGTACTTGATTAGACTAATTAATGAAGATTAGAAGAGTTAGATTTCACATGTGACTTGATGTGACAAGTCAAAGATCACATGGGGAAGAGAAAAAAGAATTTAATATTCCTTGGAAGGATAAAATGAATTAAAAATTCCTTGAGAGGTTGATTAGGCTAGTTAATGAAGGATTAGAGGAGGGTTAGGTGGCTAAGAGAGATTAGAGGCCAACTTGCAAAAGTTGGAGGATGTGACACATCCTAATCAAGGATTAGACATGTGCACATCCCTAATGATGAGATTAGAAGATGGATTAGGATTAAATAAAAATGATGGAGGATGTGACATAATGGGAATTAAATAAATGGCATATTTATTTAATTCATTTGATGAAAGGGGAGAGGTATTTAATTATTTAACTAGATACTTTAGGGATTAGAATAATTTTAGAGGGATTAATTAAATAATAGTGATATTACTTAATTAATGCGAATAAGGGGATGTTTAGATGAAAGGGGATAAATTTGGATAAATTAAGTGTCCAAATTTAGGTGTCTACATTTTGCCCCTCTTTGAGATGGTGTTACAAAGTAGCATCATTTCAAAGAATATTAAAACATAGAACCTAGAAGAAGATAGTTAGATTGGGAAAGATGCCCCAGTCATTCAAAGGAGTGACTAGGAAGGGAAGATGATAGTGGTGAAGATGAAAGTTAGGGATGAAGGATGCCCTCGAGAGGACATGCGGGCTCAAGAGAACACAGATGTGCTCTCGAAATGGATGAGATGATGCAAGGGGGATATGAGGAAGATGATGCAAAGGGGATATGAGGAAGATGATGCAAAGGGATAGGTAAGAAAGGATGAAAAGGCGGCATGAAATTGGGAGGGGAGAGTGATGAAGGATGAATGGATGGGGGGGAGTTGATAGATGAGAGGATGAAGATGAAATGCAATCTAAATGTAATTTTCTATCGTCGGAGCACTGATTTTTGCTATAGCATAAGACACCAGACACCAAGGTATGAAGAACCAAGGCAGATTAGTGTCTAATGCATAAAACAAACATAACAAACAAGAAGGCTATCCCAACACCCTAAAGTCGCGATGACCTTGGTCAGGCCAGGTATTGGGATAACCACAAGCACACAAGGATTCCCTAGCGTAACACAAGACCTCAGGGATCTTGGTGGGTACCACGTGGGACAACCGAGAAGACAAAGAAAAGATCAAGATATACCCCTATGTTGACTAGTCAAAGCACACCACGATATGATGGATCAAGGCGACTATGACAAGTGATGATAGGGAGCTCAAATGATAAACAAAAGACAAAAGTATTAGAAGATCACAATAAATTTCAAACATCCTTTTCCATAGGATCAAGGGGATGGACGGGATTGATGAGGTCTATTAGGAAGGATGCATCCTGTTGAGACCGATGATGGATACTAAGCTAGAAGATCGATATGACGCAAGATATTCAGAACCGATTGGATCTGATGATACAAGTGGATCTTGTTGGTTAAGAGCTAGATAGATAAGGGAAGAGCTTGATGACACGACAAAAGAGACATGACACAAGATAGGAGACTGACATATCTTAGCGACCTAGGGGCTCGGGGGCTGATCAAAGATTAGCCTTGCCTACGTGAAAACGCAGAGCCAACGTAGTTCGATAAAAGGCTGATGACAGACCATGATGGAGACTTCGATGGATGATAAAGATAGGATGGAGAAAATGAGCGAAGTGGAAAATGTATATCGATGATGGAACCCCGAGGGTGGATCAAATGATCGACCTTGCCTACGTGAAAGCACAGGGGCAACGTAGTTTGATGAAAGGCCAAAGACAAGTGATGGATAAAAGATGATGAGATAACCCTAGATAAGGGGATAAAATAATTGGACCGACACGATGGGACATGATAGACTCGTTGGATTGAATTGGAGGATGGTGGTGATCACAAAGCTCAGGGATGGAATAGTTATTCAAATAATAAAAATATGAATTGGGAGGATGATATGATGGAGAGATGAATGTTGAGAAAGGACAGGAGATGGAGAGGATGTGTAAAAGAAGCAAAAGTGATGATGATGAGGTAGATGGAATTGGGTTGCATGGGGAGTAGCCTATAGCTAGATACCAATGACAAGGGATTAGGAGATGGGATGAGGAGAGAGGATGGGGAGAGGAAAATGATTGTTTGGATGGATTGGATAGAGGGATAAGGATGGGGAGATGGATATAACGATAAGGAGGTGAAGATAGGAAACAAAAGGGATTGCTCTAATGGAATGAATGATGTCCCCAAGGACTATATCACAAAGGAAGATAGGTGCCCTCATTCTAGATATGTCATGTATAATGAGGCATGAGAGATGGGAAAATGAAGGAGATAACTGGAGGAGGATAGGATGGGTGATTAAGGGATATGATAGAGCATGTGTGAAGGGAATGTATACCAAGAGGTGTCCAAAGCATGCATAGATAGGTGCCCCTATTTTTTTTTATCAAGATCACAAGAAGGATGGAGGGATAGGATAAATGCGATATGCCAAGCAGGATGTGTAAGATAGGCAGGATGGAGGGGATGAATGAAAATGATGTATAGTAAGAAGATGGGTGCATAGCCGAAAGCATAATAGGAAGCATAGCGGATGGAGGGAATGCATATCAAGAAGCTGCCCCCAAGTGCAGATGGGGATGTACGCATGACTCCTGTTTGCCAGGTTTTCATCATGGAACTTATCCAAGGCACTTGTTTTCCAATTTTTCACCATTGGACGGATTGTTTCTCTTTACTATTTATTTTTTTGTTTGGATTGTTCAACTTTTTTTTTGCATTTTTCGACTTTTTAGATAGCATGCAGAAGGAGATGGATAAGGATAGGGAGGCAAATAAGTGGATTTAGAAGACATGCAATAAGGATATGGATGAAGGACTCAAGCATCAAGTTCCATACGAGGTGTTAAGAGCTCATGTTCGAACTGACTGTTGGATGTTGGTACAACCTTATTAGGATAAATGGATTATGTACGAGGATGAATTAGAGGGATTTGATGAGGGAGATATGTGGGGTAATGTATGGGATGCTGGAAAGGGTATGGATGGAATGATGGGGTGGATGTGTGATGGGGCGGTGAGTTTAGGACCAACATTGGCACATATGGTGATGGATGCGAAAAGATAAGAGGAATAATGGATGGATAATCTGGGGATAATGGAGGAGATGGAATAGTGAATTTTGGGACATAGGGACCCAAAACAGATTTAGGAGATGAAAGGGGGGTATGATTAGCTGTTGGATTAGCAACTTTGGATGTTCTTACAAATTTTTTATTTGATGGCATTGCATCTTTTTTCTTTGGGATCCACATGGTTTTAATTTTTGCTTTAGTGGGCCTTTGTGGCCGATGGGTTTGATTTGGATTGTGGATTTGATTTTTCTTTTCTTCAACATGTCTTTTAGAGGGGACATGAGGAGCCTTAGATTCATGTGGATGTTTGGAGTTATGTACTTTTTCTTTAATATCCAACGTGCTTTTGATAGCAATGGGATGGGTGCAAGGAGGTGGATGATGTGGAGCGATGGGGGTAAAATTATGAGGATTATATGTGGATGGAGGGTGGGTAGGTATGTGCCTTTGTTGATCCTGATTAGGGGACATGCGAGAGGGATTTTTATGATGGATGACATGGATAGGTGTTGGATGGGTGAAAGGATGAGATGGAGGAGGTGATATTGGGATATACGGACCCAAGATGGATAGAGTAGATGAAGGATGGGAGATGGTGGATGGAGGGATGTAAGGACCCAAAATGGATGGAGCAGATGAAGGAGGAGGGATGGCAACATATGATCTGGCAGAGTGATGGGAAGAGCCATAAATTCTTTTGGAAAAGGCTCGTTGAGTCCACTTCTAGAGGTTGTACCAACATCTTTAGATTGTGAGTCTTGGGAAATAGATCCTAGACCTTACATGCAAATTTGTTCTGTGACTTGGATGGGCTCTAAAATACCTTGCTCATGAAGGCCAAGACCTTTTCCTTGATAGTTCATGTTCTTGAGCATGCGATCCATGATAGGATTTGTGTTATTTTGAAAACATGATGCGAGTCCGTTATTATGTGGAGGATGATGGGTGGTAAATACACTGTGTTTTTCTTCTGTGAGAAGGCCACCATGGAAGAATGTGAGAGTACCAAGGGGATATGCAAGCGATGTGGGGGTAGTAGTTTTAGGCAATGATGGGGGATTATAAGAGGGAGATGATGGGGTAGCAACATTTGGATGGGTGGTTTCAAGAGAGGGATTAGGGGATATGATAGGATCTGGATTTGTGGGAGCAAGCTCATGCGATGGAGATGGAGATAGAGCGGTGGAATCTTGAATGACAAGGGGATCATGGGATGGAATGGATGGGGGACTTTGATCTTGAGGTGGACTAGATGGGATGGTAGGATCTTGATTTGGAGAAGGGGATATGTTGGCATGATTTGGATCGGGCTCTTGGCATGACTCATCGTGTGCGGGAGGCATGATAATGGAGTCTTGGTGGGACTCTTCAAGTGGGGAAGATGGAGGGATGGAGGATTCAAAACATTCATGGGAATGGACTTTAGTGACACTAGGAATGGAAAAAGTGGATTGGATTTGGGTGTCGTCGATGGGTTCAACGGCTCTTGGAGTAGGAGATGGGTGTTCAATGGATTCAATAGATGTGATGGTAGGAGATGGGGGCTCAGTGGATTCAAAGGATGTGATGGTTTCGATAGTTTGAGTGGTGCTAGGGGTGGCATCATCAATGATAGGTGTTGGGTGGGGAAGGGTTTCATCACTAATGACCATGGTTGATGGCTTGGGATGGCATGATTCCACAACTTCAAGGTGTGGAGTGGGAGATGTCTTCTTTGTTATAAGTCCTTGGAGAACTTCTGAAATGAGAGACTTGCATACTCTAGGCTGGGATGGTGTGGTAGGAGTGGATGAGGGATTATGGATTAGTGGGGGATTAGGACTATGGGTTGGTGTATTAGGATTAGATGGGGGAATGGGATTGGATGCAAAAGTGGGAATAGATGGGGGATTAAGATTAGATGAAGGGTTAAGATAGGGGTATTGGCATGGTGAATTAGGACACGAGGATGCAGGTGGCGGATTGTAGTAAGGGTATTGGGATGGTGGATTAGGATGGGGAGATTAAGGTAGCGGATGGAGATAGGGAACTGTGGATGTCAGATTAGGATAAGCGGATGTGGATGTTAGATTAGGATAAGTTGATGCGAACGTAGGATTAGGGTGACGAGATTGGTATGGAAGATTAGGGTAGGGGGTATATGCGGATGAAGGATTGAGATAGGAGGATGTGGATGAGAGATTAGGATAGGGGTATTGTGATGGCGGACTAGGATAAGAGGATGATGTAGATGAAGGATATGATGGGTATCCCTTGTCATAGGTAGCATAGGGAGCATGATTAGGCATGGATGAAGACATAACAACATAACTCAAAGGGATGATTGGATTTTGGAAAGTGGGTGGAGAAAACTTACTAGCAATGATAGTGTCAAGGGGATCCATGTCACATTCTTCCTAATCGACAAGACTTTCGTTATCATTTTCGACATAATTAGGGTTTCCCTTGACCACTATTGATGGAGGATAAGGATTTATGATGATGAAAGGATAAAGAGGATGGATCAAAGATTATGGATGGAAATGGACTAAAGCTCAAATCAGGATTTAGGTTAAGCTCAGATAAGGATTGGATTAAAGCTCAGATTAGGATGATTGGATGATGAGATGGGATTGATTCTGATGATTGGATTGGATTATCAACGGATGATTACGACATTGAATCTGCTTCGAGATGGAAGTAGATTGATTGGGTCGAAGGTGATTGGATAGGGATGCGATCGGATTGATCGATTGATTGAAAAGATTGACTGATGGATCAGATAGGATGATGAGAGGGACTGTAAACCCCATTCAGAGATTATCTTAGGTGACGTAGGATGCTGATTGATCAGATTAAAGGATAAATGTATGATTGGGGCACCGAATCCACTTTGAGATTGAAAATGGATTGATTGGGCCGACGATGATGATTAACTTAGGATGGATGACAATCCTAAGAGGATGTTAATGATGACGATCAGATCAGACACTTAGGTCAATTTGGATAATAACCCGAGACGAAGTTCAAGGGATTTGGATGGGGAAAATGATGATTTGATTGGAGAAATGGATGAATGTTTACAAGTAAACGGATGATCGAAATGATAAAATGAGAGTTCAGAATGATGAAAGGATGTGTTAAATGGATGAATGTTTACTCAAAATGAGTAAACAGATGATCGGAATGATAGAACGAGAGTTCATAATGATGAAAGGATGTGTTAAATGGATGAATGTTTACTCAGAACGAGTAAACAGATGATCAGAATGATAGAACGAGAGTTCAGAATGATGAAAGGATGTGTTAAATGGATGAACGTTTACTCAGAACAAGTAAACGGATGATCAGAATGATAGAACGAGAGTTCAGAATGATGAAAAGATGTGTTAAATGGATGAACATTTACTCAGAACGAGCAAACAGATGATCAGAATGATAGGACGAGAGTCCAAAATGATGAAAGGATGTGTTAAATGGATGAATGTTTACTCGGAACGAGTAAATGGATGATCAAAATGATAGAACGAGAGTTCAGAATGATGAAAGGATGTGTTAAATGGATGAGCGTTTACTTAGAACGAGTAAACGGATGATTAGAATGATAGAACGAGAGTTCAGAATGATGAAAGGATGTGTTAAATGGATGAAAGTTTACTCGAAATGAGTAAATGGATGATCAGAATGATAGAACAAGAGTTTGAAATGATGAAAGGATGTGTTAAATGGATGAACGTTTACTCGGAACGAGTAAACAGATGATTGGAATGATAGAACGAGAGTTCAGAATGATGAAAGGATGTGTTAAATGGATGAATGTTTACTCAGAATGAGTAAATGGATGATCAAAATGATAGAATGAGAGTTCAAAGTGATGAAAGGATGTGTTAAATGGATGAACGTTTACTTGGAATGAGTAAACGGATGATCAGAATGATGAAAAGATGTGTTAAATGGATGAATGTTTACTTAGAATGAGCAAACAGATGATCGGAATGATAGGACGAGAGTCCAAAATGATGAAAGGATGTGTTAAATGGATGAATGTTTACTCGGAACGAGTAAATGGATGATCAGAATGATAGAACGAGAGTTTGGAATGATGAAAGGATGTGTTAAATGGATGAACGTTTACTCGGAACGAGTAAACGAATGATCAAAATGATAGAATGAGAGTTCAGAATGATGAAAGGATGTGTTAAATGGATGAACGTTTACTCGAAATGAGTAAATGGATGATTGGAATGATAGAACGAGAGTTCAGAATGATGAAAGGATGTGTTAAATGGATGAACATTTACTCGGAACGAGTAAACGGATGATCGGAATGATAGAACAAGAGTTCAGAATGATGAAAGGATGTGTTAAATGGATGAACATTTACTTGAAATGAGTAAACGGATGAGAGTTCAGAATGATGAAAGGATGTGTTAATGGATGAACGAATACTCAAAATGAGTAAATAATTGACCAGAATGGATGAATGACTACTCGGAACGAGTAAATGACTGCCCACAATAGATGAATGATTCTCAAAACAAGAAGATGAAGGCTCAAAATGAATGATAGGTTACTCAGAACAAGTAGATGATTGATCGAGACTATTAAGGAGGGAAGGTATGGCTCCGGAGGAGGGCTGTCTAGAGGGGATGCTCTAACCTCGTAAGAGAAGGTTTATGATGGAAGATTGAGAGAGAATGGTAGGGTACGCCCCCTCGAGGAGGCAGATGGAGAAGAAAAAGGTGCCTCGAGAAACTTCTCAAAAGTATGAAGTGGTATATGTCGTTGGAAAGAGCACGAAAAATTGAGAAGATTGGCACTCAAACAGAGGCAAACAGGTAAATGATGTAGAAACGGTAGAGCATATATGGTTGTCTGTCAGGTCAGGTCCACCCAAGGAGCAAAAGTTGGTCAAATCCGACTGAGTAGAGGTCAAGTCTGCCCCTACATGGGTCAGGTCTGCCCAAGGAGTAAAAACTGATGAAACTAGGTCCAAAACAGGCTTGAAAAGACCAGTTTTAGGGCAAGTCCGCCCCTGGATCAGGGCAAGTCCGCCCAAGGATGAAAAATTAATGATCCTATGCCCAAAATAGGCTCCAAGGGACCAATTTTTAGGGCAAGTCCACCCCTGGATGAGGACAAGTCCGGCCAAGGATGAAAAACTGATGATCCTATGCCCAAAACAGGCTACCAAGGACCAGTTTCTAGGGAAAGTCCACCCCTGGATGAGGGAAAGTCCACCCAAGGATGAAAAACTGATGATCCTATGCCCAAAACAGGCAAAGGAAAAGCACTTAAAATACAAGAATCATCAATCAAAAGACTATGGAAAAAATGAAGGAAATCAGACAATCACTGGTTTCGCACAAATAAGACAAATCAGGCAATCACAAGCTTAAGTTTAGTAGAGGGGAAATGGTCCACAAAGTCCTCTAATCTAGAATGAACATGGTTACTAGGGATTCCTTGATATACACTTGGTACGTGAGGCCCAAACCGTGAACACCAACCCGTTACAAGCGTGAGTAGGGAACCAAAAAGGCTCAAACCAACTCTTCACATCATCCCGATGCTTTGCCAATTACAACGCGGTTGGATTGAGGTACAAATTTCACTCTCCCCCCTTTATATACCCCGCCGGTACGCATGGTTGGAATCATCCCTTGGGGTGATGAAATCCCCAAGCAGGTCCCACTAAGAAAGATAAAATGGGTAGACTTAAAGGACGGGGTAAGCTACGATTTCTCGTCACCTAGGATTGTCGAATGGTGCAAGGGGATTGGATACTTCAAATAGCTCACCCAAAACACATCATACAAGGTTGATTAACACCTTTTAATTAAACTATGTTCCTAATTAGGGGCTAAGAACCCTTAAAATAACCAAAAAATTGCTAAAAAACTAAAATTTCACCTTTTTGAAAAAGTTGTCTAGGGAAAATCCGCCCAAGGAGGGCAAAATCAGCAGTTTAGGTCATATCCGCCTGTCTGTGAGGGAAAAATCAACTGTTTAGGTCATATCCGCCTGTTTGTGAGGGCAAAATCATCTATTTAGGTCATATCCGCTTGTCTGTGAGGGAAAAATCAATTGTTTTGGTCAGGTATGCCTGTCTGTGACCTGTACCTGCAAAAAGTGAAAAGAAAACAAAAAATGTGAAAGCAAGAGACCTGTTTGTGGGTCCCACCGGGTATGCCAGAAATGTGATAGGTCAAATATATGCGTTAGAAAATGAGCAGCAAACAAAAGAGTGCAAATAAACACTAAAACAACCTACACCTCAAGATTAGCCTAAGTTGGAATCAACACAAAGTAAGAACAACAAAATGAAACCTTTTACCTTGTGTCGAATTGATCCTTTGGTTGGCCCTTTGATCTTCGGTGTTGTGTGCTCCTTGGATGGCAAGATATGCAAGCTAGATGATGATGTGAGGATGGATGAAAATAGATGAAAGCATGAAAATGGCTAAGTATGAATTCTAGATAAATTTTGCAAGAGTTTGGCTACAATGCATGATCTCCCCAAAATGAGAGAAAAAAGGGGGTATTTATAGATATTTTGGAAATCTCTAGGGAAATGGACAGTCAAGATTGAGCCACCAAGATCAAGATGTAGGGCCAAGGTGAGTTGAGAACTCACAAGCCCTCACATCTTGACATGTGGCATGTGATATGGCCTAAAAGGGGTGATGTGTACATTAGGTGGAAGGATAAGACATGACATGGAGAGGGTACATAGTACCTTGGGATTGGGACAAGATCTCATCATAAAGGAGGTACTTGTCCCCATGTGGGTGAGAGGACAAGTGGGGAATTAAAAATTTCCTCAAATATTCTCATAGGGAAGAGAGAAGGAATTTAAAATTCCTTCAAATGCATTGGGGGATTAAATGTGAATTAAAAATTCACATGGGGAATGGAGATGCCTTGTCCAAAAATAAAAAATATTTAATAGGGTTGAATTGATTAAGTGATTAAAGTTGTGCAAGTACTTGATTAGACTAATTAATGAAGATTAGAAGAGGGTTAGATTTCACATGTGACTTGATGTGACAAGTCAAAGATCACATGGGGAAGAGAAAAAAGAATTTAATATTCCTTGGAAGGATAAAATGAATTAAAAATTCCTTGAGAGGTTGATTAGGCTAGTTAATGAAGGATTAGAGGAGGGTTAGGTGGCTAAGAGAGATTAGAGGCCAACTTGCAAAAGTTGGAGGATGTGACACATCCTAATCAAGGATTAGACATGTGCACATCCTTAATGATGAGATTAGAAGATGGATTAGGATTAAATAAAAATGATGGAGGATGTGACATAAAGGGAATTAAATAAATGGCATATTTATTTAATTCATTTGATGAAAGGGGGGAGGTATTTAATTATTTAACTAGATACCTTAGGGATTAGAATAATTTTAGAGGGATTAATTAAATAATAGTGATATTACTTAATTAATGCAGATAAGGGGATGTTTAGATGAAAGAGGATAAATTTGGATAAATTAAGTGTCCAAATTTAGGTGTCTACAAATAGAAACCAAATTAATTTATTTTCTTCAAATATATCACAAGACAAGCATAACATTCGTAGCATCCAAAAAGAATGGATGCAAAGTCACAAATAATAAACTAAATTTCTAGAATCAGTATTTCATCATACAAGATGAAGTACCAGTGTAATTTTAAAGATGAAGTACTAATGTAATTTATAAAACATGCTTATGTCTGCTTATGTCTATTGACATAAAATAAATACTATAAAAGGCATAGTAAAATGCATATTGACATTGAAAAGCTTGGCACTATGTTTTTGAAATCCTTATCATGTACATGAACTTGACTATTATTGTTGGATTTGTTGAGAGGAGAAGAGGATAGTTACTCATGAGCAGGTGATCCCTGAAGCAGTCAATCTCTGATCTGTTGAGCAACATCACGAACTGTACACTAGGCCCATGGGGTATGAAGACTGATGAAGACTTGGAATATGCTCCAATCTCTTTCATTATGTCTAAATACTGTGTCACCAACACCATATCCATCACATCCTTTGCACTTGTGCAAGGCACATTCCCTGAGAAAACAAGTACAATCACTTGCCTTTGTTGAGCAATGCCAAGTCCTGATAGATACTTTGATTTAGCTTCACCTTCTGCTCTCTTGATTTGTAAAATTTTCTCTGCCTTTGACTTTTCTTGTGTTGCTACTCTCATTCTTTTAGGTGATATAAAATAATAGAATGAATGATAATAAAATAGAAAGAATATTTAGGTAAATAAACTAAACAGAAGCATAATATGAAAAAAGTTGAGGATAATGAGTTGGGTTTCCTAAAGTTAGATATAAGAGTGTGCAAAATAATTGGTCATGGATTATGGAAATTGGTAGCAACTACCATTTTCAATAATAATTGGTTTCAAGATGAATTTAATCTATTATTAAGTGTTCCTCTTTTGTAAGGATCTCCTGCTTTATGCATTTCTTAAACACAACAAAAAAAATAGAGAATTTCACAGGCTTGTATCACACATAACATCTATACAATTAATGAAATGGTTTTTCATATATTACGTCCACCATATTCAACTGTCACTGGAGCTACAAACAGGGACAGATTAAAAAACAGAGTAGAGAAAGGCTCTAAAGAAACAACAAGGAAAATATTTCCAAGTTGTTAATTTCCTTCTCATCCAATATACCAAATCGAGTTAAATTAAGATTTCTCTTTTCTTTTTAGGCTATGTATTTTGTTTGGTAGCATAGGACATTATTTTACAAGTAGAAATTAATATCTAAATTAAATTAGATTTATGTGTGTTTTCTCATTTAAATTTGTACGGTTTCACCTGAATTGGTCACCACTTGGTTGCTCAACAATCTAGCTTTGTGCAAATTTTCACATTACTGCAGTAAGGTGTTAGGTCTTAATCATATTTTGGTTCTAAATGTCTTCTTAGTGTTTACTGTGAACTATACCCTGTTACTATTGTAGGGGATTTTTTTGGCAACCCGAGGGGAATTGAAGTTTCCAAGGTAGTGTCCTATCTACTAAGCAGTTTGAAATTGCTTTTGCATAGACTTCCTAAGAGATCTCTGCTCAAGTCCCCAGCAATTGGAAATTATTGGAGCCTTTTTCTCCTTTAGTTTTGACAGGAAAAGACAAATGGAACAAACAAATTACTAACCTGGAACATAATATGACTATGTAGTAATTAGTGCATCAACTAAATCTATCCTCCTATTCTTGGTGATATTTGTCTAAGAAGGCTTGACATGTTGAAGGGGAGATAGTGGAAGATAAAATTAGTTCTAGAATGAGAAATCATTAAATATGTTGATAGTAACCTAACAAATGAATCTTTCATATTATACACAAGATAATAATTAGCAGGTGAGCCACAAAATCTGTACATAAAAATCATGTTTTGCTTGAAAATTCTGAGAATTGGAAGATCATGGAAGGGAAAGAGGGAAAATTTTCTCACAATTAGAACTTGCAAGAGATAGTTAACAATAATTAATTCTGATTATAAATTTTGATCTTCATAAAACAGTATGCATCAAGTACTGATAATAGACAACTTCAAGATATGCACAATATTGAACAAAACCCAAATACAATGCTGATAAGAGATATTTATGCTCAGAAATAACTTATGATAATACTACGAACACCCAAAACAAGCTTTCACAAATTTATATAGAATGCTAAAATTCCCACAAATGAATATCAATGGTGATAGATGCGAGATGTAAAATGGTGTGCACTGGAGCAAATCATGTCATTGTCTTCCCAGTTCCTAGTGGACCATAGAAGAGCAAATGAGGTAACTACAATTTTTTTATAAAAAAAAATAGCAAGTGTAATAACTCAGTTACATTACACCTACTATGTTTAGAATGTTATAAGAGCAAATTGAACCATACTTACAATAAGAAAGGTTATGTGACTGACTGGTAAGAAACTTTATGAATCATTCCAAAACATAGACTAACCAAAAACATTAAGAATCATTTCAAAGCATAGAGATCAGGACCAATTTTCCTCTTAAGTTAAGATGACTCATTCAATGCTCTGGTTTAAGTTCTCAAACAAACCTCTTACGCATTTTGCTACATATAATTTTTGGTAATTAATTTAATAAACATCTTACATTGGAAGAGAAATCCAATTTTATATCAAGAACGAGCATTGTAGGACTTTCCCTTCCTACATAAGCAAGAAGGATTACCATATTCTATTGTAGGTCTGAAATACATGAACAACAGCTTCAGACTTGCTACAGTAAGCTAAGAACAATATTTGGCATGGATTTGAAATGAATATAGAACCTGATTAAGGTCATTCCAGGTTTGAAACAACTAACAATAGTTTCCAAGTGATAAATGCACTCAGAAATCTCCTACATCCAGCCTCTAGAAGTCCAAGTGACCCCTTTTGTGACTAGCATACACTTCCAGAATCAATCGTATGGCTTCTACAATACCCAGTAGGTTGAATGGGACTATGTTAGGGCATAGAGACTCGCCCTTCACTTAGGAAACTCACGCCACTTTAGAATGCTTCTTCAATAAAAGAAACGAGGGTATTTGAATTATCTAAGACCTACGACTCCCTTCTAGATAATCACGCCAGGCTAACCTTGTACTTCACCCTCAGTTATCTGTGAATATTATAGTGCCCTGAATGAAGATGGAAAAATGAAATACAATAGACCTACGACCTAGCAGTATCCTCCAATAAACTCAAATCTCTGCTATATAGTGTGATGTCTAGGGTTCTAGAAATTTCATTTCGCATAAACACAGCGAGCACCCCCACTACAGAGAAATTAAACATGACTATCCCGAAAGTGATACAGTCAATAGGAACTAACAGAGTTTGCACAAGAAGAACAGCCATGGATTGGCCCATATAAAAGTCACCGAGACTATGGCAAGTGACTTACCTCAAGATTCTGCACAAAGTGTTGTTCATCAATGATGCCGATGAGAAAAGATGCGCAATTTGCAGGAAAATTTTAAGAACCCCTTACCTCAAGATTCTGCACAAATTGGGTTGTCCGTCAATGATGTCGATGACAAAAAAATGGGCAGTTAGCATGAAAAGCTTAAGAACCCCTACCACAACAGAATTTTTTTTTAATTAGACAAACCAAAACCAATCTCCTTACAATCGTTGCTTCAATTTTAGGGCTAGTGAAAATCTGCTTAAGATAAGGATAAGACCTGCTACAAGCGGTGATGAAGAGGCGGTACATTCTATTTGGGCGTGAGGCAATTCCGGCATGAGACAACAATCTGATGAAAGCATGTGAATCAAATCAAAAAAAAATTTAGGCATGAGACAAAGAATGTTTGTAGTGACTTGTTTACGACATCTTTTTCCCATCATGAGACATCTTTCCGGCATGAGACAATATTCAAGCGTGGAAGAAATGGACGTGGATAGTGCAGTGAGATTTTCTGAGAGATTTCTCAGCATTAAAATTCAGGCGTGAGACTTTTCTGACGTGGAAGAAATCGATGTGGATAGCGCAGTGAGATTTTCCAAGAGATTTCTCGGCATTAAAATTTAGGCGTGAGACTTTTCCGGTGGGCAAGCCCACAATAAAGAGCCTATCGGCTAATAACAAAAATTAGTTGATAATTTAGCAAGCTTAATGAATATTAGAGGAACAATTAATTAAAAAAATTAGATGATATATTCTAGAAAGATATTACAGGAGCAACTAATTAAAAAAAAATAGTTGATATTTTCTAGAAAACAAGTGCTTTCATGATTTACATAATAACTGCAATATTGAAAAGAAAAAAATACTTCAAAATTATTAGATGGAACTAAAAAATTAATATGCATTCTAAATTGGTTGGAGAAAATTCTTATCCCACCCTTTAAAGAGAGGAAAAAAATAGTGGCCCCAAATTCTCAAGATAAAATTCAAACTATTCATATAACATTTGTTTCCTAGTTACATAGGACATGTCTCTCCATGATTTTAGTTCATGTGAAGAGCTTGTATGAGACCACATTATTAGATGTGCACAACTCATGTTTATATTTTTTTTTTTCATAATTAGGAATTTTTTTGATGTAATACTTGTTTTTAAGAGTATTCCTCTTACAACCATAATGGGCTTACTAGAAAATAAACCTATTTTTTATAATAGACTTAAGTCAGTGTTGACATTAACTTTAAAAAAAAAACATGATTTTATGATGAAAAATAATTTCTTTTGTAAATCATTCTCAACTTCTTTGACAATATCATTATAGGCTCCTATAGGTGCAAATAGCATAAATTATAAATAGATAATGGTTTGGACCCTACTAGTTCAAATGCATATTTCATATAGCTCTAAGGATAAGGACTTATAGAAATAAGAAGTGTCAACTTTAAATTGTGTACAAACCCTTGGCTCTTCTAGCTCACAAAAAGATCACTCAACACATAATTCTAGTAACATCATGATCTACATAGATCTTAGGGGCCTCATTGTTGTAAGCATGCCAATGAGAACATTTAGTGCTACCACATAGGCATATGTAAGTACAAAGAGAGCATGATCACTAATGGTTATGTATCTCTAAGATGACTAATAGCATAATAGTTTGAAGTTGTCAAACTATCAAATTCTCAAGGTTGTGCTAATCACACAATTCTATTGTAGACACATAAAATTGACCTAGGCCTATGAACTTTGTTTTCTCCATATTTCTTCTTAACATAATCAAAATATTTAATTATATCCTATAATCTAAATTCGACTATTAATTAAATAATTAAGAACTATTTAATTAATTCACATCTTTTATTCCTCCTAACTATTTGAATAAATAAATTATATTTATTTTATTTAAATATGTCGCTAATTTCTTATGTCTCTCTATAATTAAATAAATTCCTAAATTTATTTAATTACCTTTTGTCCACTATTTCTTCGTGATTATTTAAATAAATAAATTTTATTTATTTATTTGAATACGTCATTAATTTCTAATTTCTTATAATTAAATGAATTTTTATAATTTATTTAATTATTGTCCACCTTGGCTTTTCCTAATTTTAAATAAAATCATTTATTTAAAATTGCCCACTTTCTATTTTCTCACTAAGTGAATAATTTAAAAACATTATTTACTATCACATGGCCCCACCACTTTTGAATTAAATTAAATTTTAATTCAAAAGGTCAATTTAGCTTTTTAAGTCAAATAATTTTAAATTATTATTTGATTTTCCAGCAACCTCTTTTTTCGTGCCTAATATTCTCTTGTCACATGCAATCTTATCCATTGATTTTCCTAAAATCAAATCTCAACCCTTCATTTCAAATTTCACCCTAATGTTGCCCTAACCCTAACTGTGAGTTGTCACATTTAATTTCAGCCATTGATCTTAGGGCATCTCTCATCTAACAATCTTGGCCAGTCATCTAAAATTGGCTTTTCTATAAAAAGGCAATTTTAGCCTCATCTAGATATCTCTTGAATTTGTGACCTCATGCTTCAGACTTTAGGCTTGCTTCATACTTGCAATTGTTGAGTGCACTTGCAACTTTAGAATAGAATCCTTCAATATTTGCTTAGGGCATAGACATAGTCATAGGTTGCTCATCAAAAATCTAAGGGCAAACATAATATTGCAGCAAATGGAGAAGGGAAATGAAGGTCAACCATGGAGGGCTTGAAGACATTTGGTGAAATATTTCCTTTCTTTCATGCATTTTACTCCTTTGTACTTCATTGCTTAGCTAGGGTTTTGATTATGTATCTTAGTGTATGCTAACCTAACTTTTTGCCTTAGTTGCATTGGTGAACCCGACGCCAAAACACTCTTTTTTGTAGATTTCCATATGGCTTTTCATTTTTTTGTAGGTACAGGTACGGAATGCCGCATCTACAACTTTTTGAGTCGCAATCGTTGTGTCGCGACGCATTTTCTTTCAAGAATGACACATCTACATTTTTGAGTCGCATCTGACAAACAAAACGACACATTTAATTTCCTAAGATGCATTTGCAGGCCTGACCGACGCATTTGACTGTCGCAACGCATTCGCTCTATAGAACGATTCATCTACTGGTAAATTTTAGCTTTCAGTTTTGCAACACATTCACTCTACAAAACGACACATCTTCCTAGTAAATTTTTTCTTTCGGGTTTTTACAAAATTTTCTAGATTTCTTCTTTCAACTTAGTAGGTTAGATATTTTTGGGGTTATTAATCAATTGTTTATCTAGCATGTGGAAATCTGGAAATGGAGTCTAACCTTTGTCTGTTCATGATTTTCCAATTCTTTTACAATCCTAGAAACAAACAAGCAATCTACAACTTGCATTCACATTTCATGGGTTTAAAATGAATATGCATATTCACTCATGGGCTTAAAATGAACACAAATTTGCATTGAAACTCATCAAGGCTAAAATTTACATGCATTTTTTATGCCATTGGTTTAAAATGAACAATGTTTGTCTCACACTAAATTGGGTTTAAAACAAACAAGTGTCTTGTGTTTCTTGTGGTGTAGTGATTTCCTCTTAAGTGTGTATGCAATTCTCTTATGCTTTATGTGATCTTGAGAAACAAAAACACTAAGAGGTTGTTACTTTACCACCCCCACATTTCAATTTGAGTTTTAAAAATGAACATTATGCGAGTGTGAGGAAAAGGTGTTTGTGTATGCACTCCTCTTGCGCTTCGTGCGACCTTGGGTGATCAAAAACAACATCTTTGTCTTGTTTTTGTTTAACCTTAGAGGGGCCTGCCTCGAAAGAGGGAGCGACTCCAGCCAGTTTTTCGCTCAAACTGGTATATAAAAGCATAAGACTAAATTGTCAAGTCCTCATGGTATGTAGGCCTTAGCCGTGCAGTGTCATTCAAAAATAGGTACCTACCTTTTCTTTTAAACTTATAAGATCAACTAGTGGAGTGATTAAAGCATTAAGTGGCTTGTTGTACACTCGCGAGGTGCCATGTCCCTGAGTATTCACCAAAACCCTCTTGTGTAGTTTACCAAAAACCCTTCTATTTGTTGGTGCAGCAATGGTCGTTGCCAAGGCACCCACATTCTTGCAGTTCTTAGTAGAGGTGAAGATATTTTCATGGGAGATTTATGAGGGCTTGAAGCTTGGTTGACCGGAGAAGTGAGTGCAATGTAAGGGGGAGCTAGTGTGGCCAAGCTTCTAAGTCACTCACTAAGAATAAGTGTGGCTGGAGTAAAATCCACGTGGGATCCAGTGAATATAGTCCTTTCCAACCTTAGGTTTGTGCTTGTCATCATTGTATTTTTTTTAACATTCAAAGAAAAAACCATGTGTTTACCATGTGTTTTTTGAAACAATGAACACATAAACATCCTTCACAAATCTGGAACAACACATTCAAACTAAAACAACCTCAAAAATTTGCCAAAATTTGCAAGGAAACTAGACTTTAAACTTTGTACAACACATCTGAGACTCTCTAGAATGCATTTGACCTACTAAGCTGCATTTGACAAACATAAAAACACATTTGACTGTAGCACACCGCATTTGCCTCACTGTACAACACAACTGCTCTGCTGAAACACATCTGAGATTTAAAACAACACATATGCTAAAACTGAAATGCATTTTCCTTTTTGAACCGTATTTGTAATTTGAAGCCACACACCTACCTATATTGCAATGCATTTGCTTCACAAAAAAATGTAATTGATTTTTTGAACCACATCTACTATCCAAAACCATGCATCTACTGAAACTGAAACACATTCGAGACTTTGCAACACATTTGATACCTAAAATGACACATTTTCCTGGCATTTAGAAAAATCATTATCACTGTCCAAATTCAAGACCAAACATTTTCAAACATCTTTTTCTAGTGGCCTCTATTCAAAACCAGAAAGGGAATTGCTCATATCTCTCATCTTTACATCTTTTAGCTTGTATTTTACCATAGGTGGACACCTTTGCAAATTTTTAGTTGCACCTTAGGATCCATTTCCATCATAAAAAAGTCTTTAGGTCCTCATTTTTGCAAACTTTGGAATAGGAAAACTTGTCATACTTTGCAATATCGTTGCCTTCAAAAGTAGGTTATCATTGGACTAAGTCAAAATAATTTCCTTTAGTCATTGTCCTTTTGTGAGACCTTTCCAACTCATAAGTCTAGTTAGGAAACCTCACTTTTTCATCTTGTCCTTTCATTTAGTCCTACCAAAAGATTCCTTTGATAATCCAAATTGAGACATTGACCAAGCCTTGAGTGGTTAGGTAAACCTTTTTTTAAAAAGTTCATCAAAATTGATTGCACCTTAGACCTTTTGCAGTTATCATATCTTAAAACATTTTAGTCTTCCACCCTTCATTTTAGTCCTCATTATCACTTTGCATTTTACATCCCCTTTAGAAAACATTGTCATTATTGCATTCCTTATTTCAAAAACACAAAAAATATAGTTGCATTTGCATTACATCCCTTATTCCAAAAATCTAAAAACATAGTGTCATATCATTCCCATCATTTAGTTGTCATTCATTTTCTCTCATTTGAGCAAATCTTTATATGGTTGAAACTAGGCTCCAAAGGAAAAGAAGACAAATGGACCCTTTTGGACAAGACACCAACCCTTACAACTTTTCTAATGACATAAACCTAAACACAAACATGGGGTGCCTTTCATCAACCCTTTCAATAACATGAACATGGAATATTCTTCATGCAACCCCTTTGAACAATTTATACTTAGATATGAAAACAGACAAGTGGGTGATCCCACAATAGTGGTTTACAATTTTTGGCCAAACTGAACACTAACTTTTTTTTTTTTAACTAAATCTTCACATTCGAGCACCTATAGCAGTTAAACTGTGAAGAATTTGGAGATGATACAAACTAGAGTCTTGTCACACTTTGTCTGTAGATTCTAAAAATATTTTTTTCAAAATTTTTGGAATCAGATTGCACTTCTTTTTCCATCTCTCACAAAAATTGGTTTTTTTCAGAAAACAACATTTTTAAAAAGTGACGCACACCGTATAACGCATAACTTTTTTTCCTTGAAAGATAAAATTCTAATTCTTTTGAATTTAGATTTGTAACTCTGATATCTAGTGCTTCCACTTGGTTAGATAGTTTTTTATTGAATATTTTTTCTTTAATCAAGTTTCAAAGTCAAATCAATTACAATTCAGACATAATGCAACTATATAACACATAACTTTTATTGTATGTATTGAATTTTTTTATTTTTTTTTTGATGGATCAAGGACTCCAATATCCGGTGCAATCATATTTTTAATTTTTTTTTTATAATCTTCTATTTTTCCACGTGTGTAGAATAGAGAGTTTTGTTTTCGGTGAAAAACCTATATTTAATAAAACTTAAAAAACAAATAGATAATATAATCAAAATATATTAAAATTATATTTGTTGGATAGCTCGTTTTGAGGGAAACCTGATACCAGTTGGGTTTTTGAGATTTCCTCCATTTTCATTCTCAAATCAAGCTTTGAAGTGCAAAATTCTGAGCAATTTTGGTGCCTGAGAGGATGTGGGTGAAAATAAGTGGGTTCGGTCGAACAAGAAAATAAGGTTCAGTCGAATGGGGTTTCGACTGAACCCATTTAACGTAAAATAAAAAAAATAGATTTGAATGGGGTTCAATCAAATATTCTAAACATGTTCGGTCGAACCCCCTCTATTAAAAATTAATTTTTAATATTAATATAAATAAAAATGATATTCGTTTTAAATTATGACTTGAGAGAGAGATATGGAGGGAGTGGGAGAGAAACGGAGAGTGGGGGTAGGAGGGAGATACTTGAGAGAGAGGGGGGGAGTGGGAGAGAGATAAAGGGTAGGGGGTATAAG
>VDFB02047230.1:614483266-614540463 GCA_007258455.2 Sequoia sempervirens
TGAGGACATTTAAAAAGTATTTATAGTCATTCAAGTGCAATGATGGTTAGAAACCTTCAAAAGTAAAAAGTCCTAAACACACACTTGAGAGTGAGAGAGAGAAAGGTCAAGCATGTACCAATTTTCAATGAATGGTTTTTCCAATAAGACATTAACCAAAAATTCCAAATTTTTATACAATTACTAAGATGTACAAAATGAGACCTTTACTAAATAAATTTAAAAGATTCATGTAAACAAAAAGTTTGATCAAAATAATATTGTTGTTAAATTTTTTTTTAATGCATTCAATTCTATTGTAAATAATAGTAAGGAAAAAGATAAAAGAGTTGCTCATAGAGTAATAACATCATTAGTAAGAAATTAAAAAATTAAAAAGGCTCAATTATTAAGGTAAACTTGTCTTGAATTAAGCCTAAATCATAAAACATTATCAAAAGTACTATCAATAAGATCATGATTAGAAAGTCCTATTGAAAATCATAATTGGGCTTTTAGCAGTAGGCTTCCATAAGTCAATAAGAAGCTAATTAATAGCACAAAGGATGAAATTCAACAATTTTGGCACTCTAACTCTAGATTTACATATGAGGTTGGAAACAACATTTTTTATACTCTACCTAGGCCATGATTCTGTTATGAGAATGAAGAGTTTATGATAGAAATACATCCATTATTGTTGAGTTAAAAGTAGGTTAAATATTATTTTTCTTAAAAATTCACTTTTATATAAATGTAGGTGTTTTGGAGAACAAAGCTATAGTATGAATAAGTGATTGACATCGATGGCTATAAATTTCAAGGTGGGGACATTCAATATAATTCATAAGGTGTTATAATATTAAATGCTTTCATTGTTTAGTTAGTTTTAATCAATGTTGTATGATTTATTAAACATTTTTAATATTTAAATGTAGGTGTTTTGGGGAGTAGCGCTGATAGATCTAGCTCATTGAGAAAGGATATAGGTAGAGAGGAGGAGTGACCTTGACAAGGATTGATACATGGATCACCTCAAGGTGGTAGATATGAGTGGAACATATCCATAGAGAAGGATAGGATAAGAGGATAGATATAGGAGACAAATACCTTAGGGGCACCTTTTTAGTTGTGTGTATGCTCTACAGAGTGGATTTACTCATGAGTGCTTTGATGTATTTGAAGACACATTTGTTCATGAGAACATAGATAATATGATATGGGAACTATTAGTTGTGTTGATGATGGGTGTGATATTTTATGTGTATGTTGATGATGTGCATGATATATAGTTATATTTCTTGTATTTGGATGCTCATTAATCTTATGTGTATGTCTAATGGTGGTATGTGGAAGGATAAATATGGCTATTGAAAACTTTACCATATCTTGACAACTAATTATGGCTATATGATTATCTTATTGTAATGAACCTAAGTTAATTCGATAGATATTAGTGAAGTTGAATTAGGAAGCATGCATTGTGCTTTATTATACACATTTTACGTTTAAAAATATGGGTCTAATTTTTGCGATATTGAAAGTCAGTTAAATTTCTTTAATAGTATATCCAAGGTATAGGGATATATTAGTGGTAGCAGTAGTGTAGGATAAAAAGGAGAATGTATAAAGAGGGGAAGGTCTAGAAAGGTAATGACATGGTAATGGAAGGAGAAGTTACACTATAAGGTTAGATTTTCATAGGATAAGGAGGAATGGTATGAAGAACATATCTGTATAGGATAGTGCTAGTAGTAACAATGGTGTGAACATATATAAAAGGATGGGAGATAAGAAAAATACTAGTGGAGAGAAAGGGGTAGGACATGGGTGGTGGATCCCATGGAAGTGGTAACTATAGTATGATAGGAGGAATCATTATAAGAGGATGAAGGGTAGATGGATGCATAGAGGTACAACATTATTAAAATCCATTAGAGTGGTAATATTATGAATAGTATTAATTCCCTAAGGATAGCCACCTAATACATTATATAAATTACTAGCCAATGAGTGAGGATATTTAGGGTGGAGAGGTGCATCAATACATAATTATCAATTTAGGAAAATATCTTGTTTAGCAACATATGTATCTAAATCATAGTCTTGATCATTATTTTTCATCTTCTTTAATGTGGCTCTTTATATGGTTGTCATTAGCTATTATATCAAAAAATGATTCAATCGTCATTTTATTTGCTAGCCATATTAGAGTTAAGATGAAAACTCCATAAAACAAGATTTTAAAGGATATTAATTTAACTAGATAAAAGATCAAGGAAAACACTCTCAAACATGCAATATACCCCAATTGCTTAGACAATGCATATTTCCTAATAATGTGTGCAACTAAAAACTAATAACATGTAATGAATGGATGTAGGTGATAATAATTAAATAATCCTAATTGAACTAGGGTTGTCCCTTTTATATATTTAAGAAGTTGTAAGAGCATTGTATGAAATTGTAAGATGGGAATTACTTATGAAATGTTATATGACACATAAGAGAATAAAAAGGGGGGTTACACTAGAATATTGATTAGAATTATGAAAATCATCAAGATCATCTTAAATAATGGGTTTGAATATGTCAAAAATGGAGTGTCGGTTATGAGGAGGAGGATTTGAATTTTTTTGACAAGATGTAAAGCATTTGCTAAATACATCCTATAAACCAAGTCAAGGAATATGGTGTTGGAATTTGTGCCAAATTTGGTGCCATTTTTAGGTCATTATTTTGGCTCATGGTTTTGGTAAACCACACTTGGTTTATGGTTTAAATTTTTCCTATTTATGGGTGCTTGAGATGGAGAAAGCATAATGATTTTGTAGGTATCATCATGCTACTAGAAATTACTCCATATTCACATGTTGATGATACTACTATAAGGGTATGCACATGAATATTTTATTGTAAATGATATTATTATCAAATAATATAATTGGTTCATGTTTTTGGTTGTGGGATTTTTCTTCCAAGAGGATTTTCCCATGTACATAATTATGTTATAAATTTATAATTTATACATTTTTCTTGTAACTAAAATTAAATCTATTTTGCATATTTATCTCTTGATAGGTTAATATGGGAAGTGTTTCCACACCTCAAATTCCTTTTAAAATACTATCCAAGTCTTAATCAGTTTACATCCTCTATCTTATTGTGCAATACCTACCACCAAAAATGTGTAGAGATGGACATTTTTAATGTTACAAATGATACAATTTGTGGTTCTATTTGAACTTCATAACTTTATATTGTTTGTTTCCATATGCTATTAAGTTCTTATATATGTTTCACTTGGTCTTTCCATTTAGGAGTAGGCTATCCATAGCTTTGATTGCTGAAATGGGAAGGCATATTTCATTTACACATAGGACATAAAAATGTATGCAAAATGTGGAAGCAAAATAGTGTATGTTGAAAACGCTTTAAAAACTTTCAAACAAATGCAATTTGAATTCAACAAATTTGAAAAAATTTGCATTTAGGGTTTCAAAATTTAACAAATAAATGCATTTTGAACTCTACAAAATTTGAATTTCACATACCTGGTGCTCGATATGCAAGTCAGGTTGATGAAATTTGGAGAGACGAAGTTGAGTTTGCGTTCGCCAGAGAGATGAAGTCAGTTTGCTCGCCATCATGGTCTCGGTTCGTCGCACGCACCAGGGAAAGCAACTGGTAAAAAGAAAGTGAAAATGACAGTCGAAAATGAGAATGTTTTTGTTTTTTGTCATATTTAAGGGGGTTCGGTCGAACCCATGTTTGACCAAACCCATTTAAATATGATTATTTTTATTTAGGGTTTGTGGGTTCGGTCAAACCTATAATGAGGTTCGATTGAACCATTGAGTTCGACTGAACCCATTGAGTTTGGAGAAAAGGAAAAAAATGAAATTTCCTTCCTCATATAATTTGTAAACCACTATTGTGGTTTGACCCAAGTATTTATGGAAGACTTAGAAGTTGTCGCTCAAAACCCGACGTGGCTTCCTTTGTGGAGGAATTAATCTTGCAAGATTTTGAGAGATATCTAGCCATGCTTCTACACCAAGGGGCTTAATTTCCATGAGGGTTTGACATTAAGACCTTAAGAGGAGCCTCTCCCAATCATAATGCAAACAATACCTCCAACACCAATCAACCTCTTTTGACACCACAACACAATGCAAACAATACTCTCATTGGTGTCACAATGTTCACAAAGTGCAATGAACACCATTAATGCTAATTCCATGGGCACCTCCACTTAAAAAACATCTAACATGGTCAACACAACATCCATAGGGGGAACATCAACCATATCACAAGACACATCACAATCTATCCCACAAATGTCAACAACTTCATCACAAACTGTTGGAGCTACCTTTGGATCTTCGACTAACATAATGAGGACAAATTCATCAAATCTTTTATTTGGAGCTTCATCTAGTGCTATCAGAACAGCATTGTTAAATATTTTTATTGGGTCTTTAAATAATGCCATGGGAACAAACTCATTAAACCCCTTTGGGAGGAATAAGTGACGAATCACCATTCAAGGAACTCAACCAAATGTTAATACTTTGTCACAAATCAATACTAACACTAATATCCCCCAAAGACAAAACACAAACATTCCACATGGCCACATTTACCAATTTGGACAAGGTAATCAAATAACACAACACATGAATCCACTTGGACATCAAAACAGTCAAGGACAACATATTCTGCAAATACAAACCAACACTATTGGAGTGCACATTCCCACATACGCGTCACATACCCATACACAACAACACATTCCTAATCAAAATTATCAATACCAACAAATTCCAAACCAAAATGCATCACAGATTCCACAACAATACCTCCAAAATTAGAGCACATCATCATGACAAATGGGAACTCATGGAATACCCATTACCAGCATGTGTGATGCCACAAACAACCCTATAATTTATGCACTCACAACTCAACTTGCGACCTTGCAAAACAAAATGAAGAACATGCAATTGTCCCACAGAAAGACCCATACATCCTATGACTTATGCCCATACCCATTTGACATGAGTTTATACATACCGCAATTCCCTCTAGGATATGTGGTACCCAACTTCTCCAAATACAAAGGAAAAACTAATCCCCTTGAGCACATAAGAGAATTTACAACCAATTGTGTGGAAGTTGCATATGAACATACCTATCTGATGAGACTCTTCCCTAGAAGTCTTGCAGGTCCCACACTTGAATGGTTTTCTACCTTTCCTAAAGGAATAAAGTTGTGGGAAGAACTTGCTAAAAAATTTGTACAAAATTACGCCTATAACATTGACACCGAAGTTACCATTTCCAGTTTATGCACAACTACTCAAGAAGACGTAGGCGAAATATTCATCCCATTTTTCCAAAGATGGTAGAGTATGGCAAGTCGATGCCCTGTCAAGATACTAGAAAAGGAAAAGGTAAACATTTTTGTTCAAAACCTTGTGGGCCCATTGAAATACAATCCGCAAGTTCATTGTTGCACTACTTTCGTAGACCTAGTTGAAAAAGGAGTCCAACTTGAAAAGGCTTTAATTGCAAAAGGAGAACCCAAATATGGCAACAAGAACATAAATCCAAACCCACCTGCTGACAAAAAAAAATTTGGGTAAAAAACAAACACATCACCAATGATGGCATTGTTGATGCTAAAGTAGTAAATGTGATAGGTCTTGCAATCACGCTCAAAGCAACTCAATTGAAAAACACACCATTGACCACATTGACACATACTGTGAACGCCATCCAAAATAATCAAAGCCAAGGGAAACCACATCAAACAAGACAATTTCCAAAGAGACGCACATACACCACCTTAGGTGAACCAATTGAAGTGGTCCTCAAGAGGCTCCTCGAAAACGACGTCATCACATTGCTGAAATCTAAACCATATGACCCAGGACAATTCAAGCCATCTTGGTGGAATGACAATTCATTTTGTGATTACCACTGAGAAAAGGGGCATAAGACTTCTTCCTGTAGACAATTAAGAAATCTTGTACAAGATCTTAATGAAAATTGTACCATTAAACTAGACTGTCAACAATTTGCTTCAAATTCAGACAATACTATTCATAGAAACACACTACAAGATCATGGTTGAGGGAACCCCTCTACGCAAGGTCCAAAGAACAACAATCGAGCCAATTACACTCACACCTCTTTTGATTATTTTGGTGGACCTATCATTGATCATCTTCGGGCTGCTGACAAACATATCGATACTATCACCATTAAGAAAACTCTTGAGAGTAATGTCACCACCCATGGAGGCAAAGTCACCATAGCTGCTCCTCCTCCTAGATAGCCAAAGATCAAAATACTTAGTCCATCTACCAAATAGTCACAACCCAAAGGACAATTTAATCTCATTGGCCAATTGGGAAAAACACTTGCTCAAATCTCCATACTTAAGTTGCTACGAATCTTTCCTGCACACAAATCCATACTTGATAAGGTCTTACAGGAATCTTTCATATCAATTGACGTTGATGTCAACCAATTCGAAGCCATGGTCGAATACTTGGCTACTCCCCATCACATAACCTTTTGGGATCAAGACTATTCTTCACCCAAATCATCTCATAATGACACACTGCATATCAAAGTCTTCATCCATAAACATAAGGTTAGACGAGTCTTAGTAGATGGCAGAGTAGGATTGAATATATGCTCCCTAAAACTAGTCAAAGCACTAGGCTTCTCTGATGCTTGTGTGGATGCAACCAAGAGTATTTTCATAAAGGCTTACAATGATGAGGAACGCTCTTCTAGGGGCATTATCACACTTCCTATTTGTGTGGGGCTGATCATTATGGATACAACATGTCAGGTCCTTGATCTTGAACTACCATACCAAATTTTACTTGGTCAAACTTGGATCCATGCCTTAAAATTCGTACCATCCACTTACCACCAATGCTTGAAGTTTCCTTTCGATGGCATTGATATTACCATACTTGGAGATCCTGATCCCTTCTAGTATTATACCAGTTTGAGAGGTATTTTCGAACACCAAGTTCCAATTAACCATGAAGCTTCGACATCCACTTCTTCCAAATACATCGACCCATCCACACTTTCCAAACCGTCCACATCCACTCCTTCATCTTCCACCATACCATCTTCTACCATCATCTCAAGTGTTGACCCTAATATCAAGATCTAGTACCAAGGTTGCAAAGAATACAAATTGAACATGGCCTAGATTGTATCACTAAAATACTCAAGTCTCCAAAAGCTTATGGTAGGACCTATTTCAAAATAGAGCCCAAAGAGATTTTTAAAGTTCCTCCGAAAATGAATTTTACAAAATGGGGAGAATTGGAAAAAGAAGATATTGAAGACATATTGGTATGGATCTACAAATAGATGGAAAACCTACCTCCATTACCAGTTCAACAATATGGCAAAGGCTATGATATAATGAAGGAAAAAGGCTATGACAAAATTAGTGGCCTGGGTAAAGACAAGACTAGAAGGAGAGAACCTATAATGCCTTCTATAAGACCAAAGTATCTAGGGTTAGGGTTTGGGCTACCCAAAATTGACGATCAGTGTACCAATGTAATTTTAGGTGAGAGCGTGAATGTTTTCGAAAGTGTCAAGACTATTTAAGATTCCTTTACTGAAACTGACTCACATGAGTGGGAATTTGGTTCTCAAAGATCCCTGAGTGATTATGCCCCTGACAAAAAAAAAATAGAACCTGGTGAGCTTTCCTTCGATGAAAGATTTAGACAAATGTTTAAAGTTGGACTTCCTAAGGACCCTCCTAAAGTCCCATTGAAAAGAGAAGAATGGGTAAGACTCGTTTGGCCTCGTGATGATGAAAAACCTGCGCCATCATCTGATCTTATTAACCATCATTTTGACTCACTTATCCAGCCATTGACCCTATTAACCATCATTCTGACTCATTTGACTGGCCACATTACACTATGGACTGTGACTCCAATCCATTTATCCCCTATTTTGACAATGAGTATAATTTTTCTAAATCCAATGAAGATGACTACTGGATAGAATCTGAATGGGAATTTGAGGATGACAATTCCGTCTTTACCCTTCCCGCATCAGTCTGCATGCTTTCCGCATCTTCCCCACCATTTTCCAACTCTAGTGATGGTATCTCTCTTGTCTACCCATAGCTTATTGACTGGGATCAACAAGGCCTACCCACTATGGACATTTTTTAGAACGACGAAGTTATTGCAGAATTCATGGGACTTCTTGAAGGAATATTGAGTGGGGACCATGAAGCTGGATTCACTATCTACAACGTACTTCGGGGAGTCTGTGCAATCTTCTAGTCACAAAAATAAAAATAAAACAAAAAAAGACACGTCTTTAGGTGAAAATCGCAAGGCACCTTCTGATGACACTAAATTAAAAATAAAGGACGTATCTGAGGGTGAAAACCTCTCTGGAGTGCCCAAGGATGGAGGATTGGAATTTCTTCTCGTTACATAAGAAAAATCAGCAATGCTCATTAAGGACACCATATAATTTAATATAGCCACAACAGAGGATCCCAAAACGGTTATCTTTTCAGCATCTTTGATATATGAAGAAAAGCCTAAATTTCAAAAGTTCTTTGCCGAATGTAAGATCAATTTTGCATAGTCCTATGTCGACATGCTAGGATTGGATCTAGGATTAGTCCTGCACCATCTACCCTTGCTTCCAAATGCTAAACCAATTAAACAGAAGTTGCAAAATATGCATCCGTAGATTACCTTGATAGTCAAAGTTGAGCTCAAGAAGTTGTTGGATGCGGGGTTCATAAGTTCAATAGACTATGCAAACTGGATTTCAAACCTTGTCCCTGTCACTAAATCGAACGAACAAATATGCATCTGTACAGACTTTTGTGATCTGAACAAGGCATGCCTGAAAGATGACTTTCCACTTCCAAACTTTAACATCATTGTGGACCTTACAGTAGGATATGCGATCTCCATCATGGATGGTTTATCAGGTTACAATCAGATTCGAATCACCCTAGAAGATTAGCATAAAATAGCATTCACTTTCCCTTGGGATACCTGTTGCTGGAACATCATGCCTTTTGGTATCAAGAATGCAGGTGCCACATATCAATGAGCCATGATAACAATATTTCATGACCTCATGCACACTCTAATGGAAGGCTATGTGGATGACCTCTTGGAAAAGTCTTTGACATCTAGTGATCATCTTAATGTGCTAGACAAATTTTTTAAAAGACCAAAAGAGTACATGGTCCATTTGAACCCTAAGAAGTGTGTCTTCGGTGTGACTTTAGGAAAATTTTTGGGATATATAGTTTCTCGCTGAGGCATTGAAGCCAATCCTACTAAATAAAAATCCATATTAGACATGCCTTTGCTTAAAGGAATCAGTGAGCTGAGGACATTACAAGGCAGATTACAGTCTATCCGACATTTCATCGCATAACTAGTAGATAAATGCCAACGGTTCCAATATCTCTTGCGCAAGGGCATCCCCTTTGTGTGGATCGACAATTATCAAGCTTCTTTCAAATAGATAAAAGACTATCTATTGAAACCTCCTATCCTAATGCCACCTATTAAAGGAAAACCTCTTATTCTATATATTTTTGCAACCACTTCAGCATTGGGGGCATCGCTTGCACAAAATGATCATAATGAGAAAGAAAGAGCTATATATTGCTTCAGTCATACATTGGTCAGATATGAACTCAACTAGACACCCATTGAAAATTTTGTCTCGCAGTTGTCTTCACTGCCCAAAAGTTACAACATTACATGCTAAACCACAAGACACAACTAGTGGCAAAGAATGATCCATTGAAGTATCTCCTTAGTTGGGGAACATTAACAGGATGGTTGGAAAAATGGGTTATGATACTAAGTGAGTATGAAATACAATACATGGAATGCAAGGCTAGAAAAGGACGGGTAATAGCCTATCAACTTGTTGATGCACCCATACAAGGTGATCACCCTTTGGTAGTAGATTTCCTCAATGAGTCTATCTTTCATGTTGAGCCTAAATCACCTTGGAAGCTCTATTTTGACAGGTCCCATACAGGTCATGGCTCAGGAGCAAGTATATTGTTCAACACACCACAAGGGGACTCCATTCCTAAGTCATTTTGAATCACTTTCCCATGTACAAACAACATTGCAGAATATGAGGCACTTGTCACAAGACTTCAAATGGCTATCAAATGGAAAATCAAAAAACTTCTTGTCTCTGGAGACTCTCAGTTAGTCATTAACCAAGTTAACGATGAATATGACACCAAGGATGAAAATTTGATGCCCTACAAACGCATGGTTGATAGCTTTCAGTCATACTTCCATGTGCTTTCTTTTGAATAGATTCCTAGGGCACAAAACAAGGCAGTTGATGCAATGGCTATGATTGGATCTCTTTTAGACATTCCCAACAATGTGTCGCAATTCAAGTTCTTAGTGGAACAACTTTTGGTCCTTGCTTATGATATTCCTGAATCGAAAATGGTTTGTGAGCTTGTTGGTCCCAATTCACCTTGGTATCAAGACATTTACGAATACCTCCAGTCCTAGAGACTTCCACCAAACCTCTCCAATAACCAACATAAATCCTTTATTTGCAAAGCCGCCCATTACACAATCATCAATGACACCTTATACCAATGAAACTTTGACAATACCCTTCTTTGATGTCTTGACACTGACGAAGAATGAACAACCTTACGTGAGGTACATGAGGGTATATGTGGATCTCATTTGAGTGGACCAACCTTAGCTAAGAAGGTTATGAGACCTGGGTATTATTGGCCAACAATGGAAAAAGATGCACTTCAATTTGTAAGAACATGCTATCAATGTCAAGTACACAGTGATTTAATTCATGCACCAGCACAAGAACTTTCGCCCATCACTTCTCCTTGGCCCTTCGCACAATGGGGACTCAAACTCATGGGTAAAATCCATCCCACCTCATCCAATGGCCATAAATTCATTATTATCGCCACTGAATACTTCAACAAGTGGATCAAATCCATTCCCCTCACATAAATAACCAACAAACAAATTTCCAAGTTCATCCTCAATTACATCATCTGTCAGTATGGTGTTCCATAATCCATCATCATAGACAACGTTCGTCCCTTCAAAAATCAAGATATCCGTGAGCTTTGTGAACGATTCCATATTCAACACCATTTCTCCAAACCCTATTACCCACAAGGAAATAGTCAAGCTAAGGCATCTAATAATTATTTTTTTATCAAAATCCTTAAGAAGACTATCAATGACATTAGTTGTGATTGGCATTTACAACTTAACCCTGCTCTGTGGGCTTACTGCACAAGCATTTGCACTCCTACAGGATCCACCCCCTTTGCCTTGGTCTTTGGAGTTGAAGCCATCCTGCCCATCGAGTTCAAAATTCCCTCTCTCAGAGTCTTCATGAAGGGCTTGATCGATGATGAAGAATACCAACAGTCACAACTGCATAAGCTAGAAATGTTAGAAGAATGCTGATAGAATGCCTTGAATCACTTATAGGCATATCAAAATCGCCTTTTTCGCAGTTATAACAAGAGATTTATGGTCCAAAAATTTGACATTGGCAACTTGGTCTTAACATAAAATCCTAAGAATAAGTATGATTGAGAGAAACCTGGAAAATTTGAGCCTAATTGGTTGGGCCCTTACATCATCATTGCCACATTTGGTTTTGGAGCTTATCAGCTAGCTACTCCATATGGTGAACAATTGATAGAGCCCATCAACAACTTGCATCTCCATAAATTCCACACATAGCAACAAAGAGCTTGGCTGAAAACCAAAAAAAAAAATTAAAATTTGAAAAATACAAAAAAATCGTCACCCTGATGAAAACCTGGCAAATAGGCGTCTTGGTGACACCAAGAAAAAAAAGAAATTAGAAAATATCAAAAATAGTAAAGAGAAATAATTTTTCCAATAGTGAAAACCACTTCGTGGCACTTGGGCTAAGTACCATGGTGAAAACCTGGAAAACAAGTGCCATGTGTAGTCAATCTTTGCTTCGCCATCTACTTTCACTCCATCTACCTTTGTCCATAATAAACAACCAATTTTCTGACACTCTCACGACATTCATCATAACATCTGACCATTTCTTTCCATGGCTGACAATGGTTGACATCAGGTCTAATATACCTTCCATTTTCTAGCCCAAGCATGTCCTTTTCCATCTCCTTCAATTTGGCTAGTCCTCGACCTAACTGGGAGCAATCCTTTATCACCTAGCTATAGTGGGTATCGCACATGGTGCCACATCAATCGACAATGTCCTGAAAAAAGATAAAAATATCACAAAAAGTCCTAAAAAAATGACATAAAAATCACAAAAAGTCCTTAAAATTCCCTAAATTTTGAAAATTGCCCTGAAGAAATTAAAAAAATCAAAACATGTCAAAAACACAAAAATATCCAAATAACACTCAGAAATTCCAAAAATAGAGTCAAAATTTTGTCATGTTAGTTGTGTCAGTCTTTGTCATAGTCAAACTACATTGTCTCTTCGCATTTGCTATGAAGGCAAGGCTCATCTTTGAGCCCTCGATACATTAGGTCAGTCCTTTTAGGTTTGTCTAAATAAAATCGTAACTCAATCTTTGATCAACAAGACAAAGTCATTGGTCGTGTCAAACTACGAGGTCTCTGAGTGTATGATGTAGGCAAGGTCATCAATCAATGAACCCCCGAGGCTGCACTAGGTCAATCCATTAGGGTTCATGTCATTCACTATCACACACAACAAATATTTTCAAATCAAACAAATTCTTTAACATCCTAAGACATACACCCTTAAAAAAACTTTGACAATCACCTAATTGGCATTTCAACTACATTGGCATGTCAACATTGGCATGCAGTCAATTCTGTCATCTAATCAACTTTGGTCAAACTGTCAGTTCCTGTCAACTCTTGGTTATTCTTTAGATGTGTCCTTTTGAAGAACAACCCTTGTTATTTCCTTATGATTTCGAATATGTCTTTCTGAAGTATTGGCACTGTCATTTAACATTTTAAGGGATTCTCATGACATTTGAGGATCGATCCTCTTGACATCGACATCATTCAGGATGTGTCCTTCCTGAATTTGGCATTACCTAGCATTTGTCACACACAAATCTAGACTTCATCAAACCTAGCATCTTGCCATCAAAACACTTGACATTTGAAAACACTTTGGCAAACACTGTCTTTTAGCTTGTCATATTTGTCCTTTGATTTTTCATCATGCTACTAGTTCCTCGAGGATGTCCTGACAAGAATATTTAGAGGAGTAGTGACGTATCATGATGATTGTCTTGTCTTGTCTTTTTTCAAACAGTCATGTTTCTAGTTCCTCGAGGATGTCTTGGCATCAGAATTTAGAGGAGCAATGACATTTCATGGCTTGTCTTTCTTGTCTTTCTTGTTTGTGTTTGGTTGTGACAAAAATACTGGGACAACTGAGTTCCACGTATGAGTCATGATCATCTTTGTCTGTGACTGCTTGCTTTATGTGATGGTACGGCCTTGCACACCATTGATCTATGTCATATCATGTTGTTTGTTGGCCATTACAATAATCTGCCCAATGATGATTAGAGCAACACTAATTAGTTCTTTGGCAATATATTGAAGGATTCTTTCTCCAAACTAACATCCATCTCCTTCCGTCTGGTCATTTCTCTTCTTTTGCCTCTTGATGATATCCTATGACATACAAAAATATAATTGCATACATGATGATATATAGAAATTGAATTAGTCCATTACACATTTACATACATTCATCCACATATTTGCATTTACATATTTAGCATAAATACATCATTTTTATCAATTCATTTGCATTTACATAACATATAAGTGCATTAAACATTTTCATACACCACCCATATCATTAATGCATGCACATCATAACATAAAGCATCACATATATCGCATAGTCCATACATACATAATCATACATCAATGCATCCATAATCATAAACATGGCATCACATATAACACATTATGCATACATCATCATCATCATTGTAGTACCCCTCCATTTATGCTTATGTTTTCTGTTGCATGTTTTCACACTGTTAGACTATGTACTTGGTTTGGATATTTTGATCGATGATTTTGAGCGATAGTGGATTCACTTTGTGACATGATGATACATTGTATTGCGATAATTGGTTTCTGACATGCTTTGATATAGCGTAGATGTTTTCCTTCAGATGATTATTGCTATATGTATGTTATGATGGACTAACTGTTATTTAATTCGTCAGTCTGATGTGACGTGTATTGGTGTGGAGAACAGAATTGCATCACTCGCTTGCGAGTGCCCTATGATGTTCATGATTTTCTCCGCACGGTGTGCTTGTACAATGGATTTTATATATATGCATGTTATTTGTTGGTCGCAGGATTGCAGGTACATGACACCGACTCCACCTGGTTACTCAGGTCTGAGCGTGTCAAGACTCAACAGATATGTTGATTGGGAGGTAGTAGCATGGTTCATCCTAGTCTAGTCTTTAACCCGGTCATAGTACATCGTCAGTTTAGTTTGGAGTCTTAGATTGTCTTGTCTTTTCTTGTTTGGATTAATTGCTTGAAAGGTAAATTTTGTCAATTTTTAATGTTAGTTTATTATGCTTTAAATTACTATTATTTAAATTAATTTTTAAATGTTAAAGAAATAAGTTTTATATTTTTATTTAATTAATTAATTTGTTTGTTTGGTTAAATAATTTGATCATTAAGATTAAATTCATTTAATTAAATTAATTAATTAATTAAATTAAAATTGTTTAAATTGTGTGTGAATAGATTTAAGTTGAAATGATTATTATTTTGGAAATGGCATTTTAATTATTAAATAAATTTTGCATTTGAAAATTGAAATTTTAAATAAATAAATGCATGTAAATCTTGGAAGGCAAGATTGCCGAGAAGTTGTTGAAGATATTTTCTTCTTCTCGACAAGTGTGCCAGTTGAATTTATTATTTTTGGTTGAGGAAATTCTCGGAGGATATCTGGGATCTAGGAAACACAGAAGATTATTCTATTTTTCTTCACGGGAAAAATATCAGTGCTCTATTAAATTTTTGTTTTATGCTTTTTGGGTATTATTGTATACTTGTGGAAGTTCTCTATTTTGTATTATTGGAATTTGGTGTACGGGAAAAGTTTTGGAAGGCTACAGGCAACAGAGGTTTTCATCTCTAGATTGATTTCTAAAGCTTCAGGAAAACAGGTATTCCACTTGTGGTTTTTAATTTGATGTTTTTGAAAAGAATATCTGAGAAAGAAACTTCATTAATCTAAATCTCTGTATTGGAAAAATCATTCACTATTTATTTTTTGAAGAATTTATTGAATTCTTAAAACTTATGTAGATTTTCTTTCTAGAAAAATAAGTTTGTGTGAAGGGAAATTATTTAAATGGGGAAAGGAATTTAAAACTTCTAGGGTAAATTAGTATTTGTTTGGAATTGCAGTGCATAATTTCCATTGAAAACCCTGATGAAAATTTTACAGTTTCCCCGATTTCCCTACTGTAACCTTGAAGAAATTTCTTTATTCTCTGTTGAAAAACCCTGTTGGAATTTGTTATATATATATATATATATTTATATATATTTGTATATGTATTTAACCTCATATATCAATTGGATTGTGAAAATTATATTAAAATGTTTGTGTTTTAGGGAAATCGTCATACAGGCGAAAATCGTCATTGTGGTTTTTTCTTAAAAAAAATTTAAAATTGAGATTTTTGTGTCGCTGTACGGTGAGTGTGTTGGGGAGGGCCGAAACCCTCCCCATTCCCCACATTGGTGGGTGCAGCCCTGGCAAGGGCCGTGTCCTTCCCACAGGGAGGCCGCGGCTCTCCCAGCTGCGTACCACTTGGCCATAAAAGTTTTCTTTTTAAAAAATAAAGTGAAATTTCGATTTGACTGTGTATAGTTTTCATAAATATTAAGTCATTCGAAATTTGATATATATGATTTATATTAAATAAAAATATGTATATGTATATGTATATGTATATGTATATGTATATATATATATATGTATGTATGTATGTATGTATGTATGTATGTATGTATGTATATAAATATATGTTTATTTTTAATATTATATAGGAAATTGTATATATATGTATTTGCTTTAAAATTTTAAATTTTAAATAATAAATACAATGTATGTAGATGTATGCTAGATATGAGATCGATTAGATTTAAAACAATATGAATGAAAGAGAAAATAAAATGTAGTCTTTATTTTTATGAAAAATTGAGGAAGTTAAAATTAGAGTAATTTGATTTAAATTCTTTAATTGTTTGAGAAAAGAATTGAAATTAAGTTGTTATGATTTCTTGTTAATTCTTTTGAATGATTGGATTTAGTAAATCCGAATAGTAGACGTTTATTTATCAATTTGCTTTTAATCGTGTTTCTTATTGGGCAAATTGGGAAAGTCTTAGATGTATAAGTCTTCCAGAACGATTTGTATAGAAAGGGTGATGTTATTGTTTAAATGCATTTCTTAAGTTGACTAGGGTTGTGCACGTGTCAGAATATGGTGTATTGATACCTGGTTTATGAATAAAAGATTTAATGACCTTTGTGTGTCATTTGTTATTATGTGATTGAAAATTGTGCACCTTGTCTACCTTAGTCAAGAAAACTTAGATTCATTTGTTATGTATAGGGGAGTGGCTTTGTGTAAGGTCCAACACACAAAGTGGTGTTAGGGTAACTTACAAAGAGTTAGTAAGTCAGTGATAACTAAACAACACAGTAGTTAGAATTAAAATTCTTAACAAGATGATTATGCCTCACTTATGGACTCTTGAGCTAGTTCAGTCTTGAGTATAAGATGAGAAGGCCTGGAATGGAAAATCGATATCTTGTTACCTTAAAAGATATTGGATTCCGCAATAGCTTGCAATGGGGTCGGGTTTCGTAAGAGGTTACCAGGGTAACCCAAGTTGGGGGCTGGAACCTAGGAAGAAACACCAGGGTAACCTTTACAGCGTTGTGATGACACTCCACCTAAAATAATAGTTTACCTTGTGTATTTAGCATATTCGATTGTCTAAAATCTAGAAGCAATGTAACCATCAGTTAGTTATGTACTTGTGTCTAGGGTTAATAGGTCATGTCTAGGTAATCATATTACTATCTCCTAGCACAGGGGGTGGACCTACGGGTACCACATGGTTGGGTGGAACGTGCACCTTACTTCGTTGGGTCCCCAGTTTATGATCATGGCAATGAGAGCTTCATGGATGGAGAGCTCGCACTTGGATATAGTTGTACTTTCTTTATTGCATTCTTGTAAATCTTGTACTGTGAAACTTCCCTCAATTGTTTATGAGGTGAACATTTGTAAAATGTAATTGTAACTATTATTGATCTACCTCATCAGATGAATGAGTATTGTAATATCTTATCAAATGCAATGTAAGAAACATGTTTGTACTTTATATTATCTTGAATGGAATTTCAAATGTTATGCAATGTTTATTTTTAAGTTTATGATTAATTAAATATATGCAATGCGAAATACTAAAGTCGTCTATGGAAACTCAAGTAGTGTAACGTCGCGTAACTTAATGAATGTATGCAACTAATTAACTTAATATTATTACTTTTAAAAAAAAAATTATTTCACTTTTATACACAATTGCAACATTCCTTAGGTTATTAAGATGGGGCATTACAATCATATAACCATCATACATAACATAATATTATCATGGCATCTCATCATAAATAATCATCATAAATGCATACATCACATAACATATAAATGCATCATCATAGGAATCATCACGTAAATCACATCACATGAACATAATAAAATCATAATGCATCATCACATAACACATATCATATAGTCTGTGCCAAAACTACATCATATCTCAAAATCATGTCACAGGATAGAGTCTCGAGGAATCAAAAAAATAGAGCTCGCAAGCTCGATGGTCAATATATCAAATGTCTCAACATAACAACAAGATAAGAAATGTCCTAAACAGTGCTCTCCTCATCCCCTCGAGGTGAAGAACGGGGTGACTCATGCTCGTTGACGGGAACAACTGAATTTTCTTTGTTACAATGCAATAAACTGCATTATGACAAAGAGGGGCAAAATGTAGACACATAAAATTGACCTAGGCCTACGAACTTTGTTTTCTCCATATTTCTTCTTAACATAATTAAAATATTTAATTATGTCCTATAGTCCAAATTCGACTATTAATTAAATAATTAAGAATTATTTAATTAATTCACATCTTTTATTCCTCCTTACTATTTGAATAAATAAATTATATTTATTTTATTTAAATGTGTCGCTAATTTCTTATGTCTCTCTATAATTAAATAAATTCTTAAATTTATTTAATTATCAGTTGTCCATTATTTCTTCCTGATTATTTAAATAAATAAATTTTATTTATTTATTTTAATACATCATTAATTTCTAATGTCTTCTTATAATTAAATATTTTTTTATAATTTATTTAATTATTGTCCTCCTTGGTTTTTTCTAATTTTAAATAAAATTATTTATTTAAAATTGCCCACTTTCTATTTTCCGACCAAGTGAATAATTTAAAAACATTATTTACTGTCACATGGCCCCACCACTTTTGAATTAAATTAATTTTAATTCAAAAGGTCAATTTAGCTTTTTAAGTCAAATAATTTTAAATTATTATTTGATTTTCTAGCAGCCTCTTTTTCCATACCTAATATTCTCTTGTCACATGCAACCTATCCATTGATTTAAAATCAAATCTCAGCCCTTCATTTCAAATTTTACCCTAATGTTGCCCTATTCCTAATTGTGGGTTGTCACATTTAATTTTAGCCATTAATCTTAGGGCATCTCTCATAATCTTGGCCAGTCATCTAAAATTGGCTTTTCTATAAAAAGGCAATTTTAGCCTCATTTGGATATCTCTTGACTATGTGACCCCATGCTTCAGACTTTAGGCTTGCTTCATACTTGCAATTGTTGAGTGCACCTGCAACTTTAGAGTAAAATCCTTCAATATTTGCTTAGGGCATAGACATAGTCATAGGTTGCTCATCATAAATCTGAGGGCAAACATAATATTGCAGCAAATGGAGAAGGGCAATGAAGGTCAACCATGGAGGGCTTGAAGACATTTGGTGAAATATTTCCTTTCTTTCATGCATTTTACTCCTTTGTACTTCATTGCTTAGCTAGGGTTTTGATTATGCATCTTAGTTTATGCTAACTAACTTTTTGCCTTAGTTACACCTATAACTTTATTGAAGACATCATAATTATATTGAGTGCTACATTGCCTAAGTGCTTGTGATTCTTTTATAAAAAGAAGGGGTCCAACCACATAATATCATGGCCTAAAATTGAGAAGTGACATCACTAAGGGGGTTTTGAGCCTAAAACTACTAGGAAGAGTGGATTGTTGACGCGTATATCACCTAACTTCAATTTCCATTAGGATTAATACTGTAATAAAGAAAAAGGAAGAGGGATTAACTAGATATTGAATTGAAGCATTGGATCCAATAGTGCAATACTAAATTAATATTTCCAATAAAACTTTATATGATTACATTTTCCATTATATTATGTCTTAATTAGATGAGCACGACTTATTGTATGGAAACAAGTATACAAATGCTTTTGGGATATGAAAATTTACCACAAGGCAACATTGATGATATAATATTGTCATGCATACATGGTGAACAAACAAGGAGATGGGGCTTGCCTCATTGTAAGTTGCACTTGACCAACCAATGTCACACTCAAGCTCTATCAAAACAAATTGAAAAGTTCAACAAGTTGTTGGATTGATATCAATGGCCAATACTCTCTACGAATAATAAAGGCTTGTGAACATAAAACTCTGATAGACAAATTATAAGAAATTTAACATCATTTCAAGGCCATGAATTATTGACACAAAGGAAAAAATATGAAAAAAGAGATTGAACGAGCATCAAGATCAACTAGTGGCTTAACCAAAGTTTTTGGAAGGAACAAATCTAATTTTGTATAATAATTCTTTGCAAAATATTCAATTTTATTAATTAATTACGCATTAGTTGTTATCAAGGTTCCTAAGGTGTTATGGAAGCTTTGAGTGTATGCCACTATATTTTACTTATACCTTGGTTTGGTTCTAATTTTAGATGTAGCTCATAATACAATATAAAATCAGGAAAAAGTTAACACCATCCACTTATTGCTTATTAAAATTTGTATTTTGAAATATTAGTTCATATCTATATTGTGTGACTTTGCTATTAAAAAAATAACATTATGAGCTCGCCTAATACAAAGTTAAACATAGACTCATAGAGTATTATAAAATGCATGTTCAACTCCAAGAATAAGTTACCATACCTAGAATATGATAGACTATTTTTATGACCAAATGTTATTATGCTCATTTTTTCTAGAAGTGTAATCCTAACTCAATTACATGTGAGAATTAATGATCCAACCCTAAATTTGTGCATATAGAATCTATTTGATAGACTTAATAATTTTTTCCCCCTAGGGTAAAGTTTCTAATTTCATAGAAAATCTAAAGCTCATCCATGTTCACCTCTCTATTGGATGAGCATATGACAATCTCTAGAAAATTTTAGGTTTTAGGGTAATATTTAGTTCCTCTTCTTGTCTATGAAAAACTTGATAGAACCAATCTAGGAATTCACTTGAATAAATTACATACAATATCAAAACTATAATCAACCTTGAATTTAATAACTTAGGGAAGGGATTATATTTTACTTGATTTTCATCATCATTAATCAAGAACTTCTAGCTTCCTAGGAGTAACCCAAGCATCCAATGTACTATTTTACCTCATCATCTTCATAGTAGTCATTCAAATTCATAGGGGTGTGATGAGGTGTATGGAAATGAAAAAAGAATCTAAAAATCGATTAGAATCCTTGATTTTTTGATACCCATGAACATGAAAAAGATCGCATGGATAACACATAAGTATCACATTTGAGTCACATATACAATAATAATATGGTTTGGAGAGCTATCACTACTTGAATAGTCCTAAGCCTGGTAAACAAGAATAACCCTAATGTAAAAAAAAAACACCTCTTTACGAAAAGGAAATATTTTCTTTGTTATTCATTAAGGTTTCCATCATCCTTGGAACACCCAATAATATATGCAACAACTCACTATAACAAGAAATCACTATTTGGTTATTCACTAAGATTACTATTATCCCAAAATGACTATATAATGAGTATCGTCTAGTTTAATAATAGACGACCACATAACTACAATATTTGTAAGGGAATATTATATATATCTCATTAAGGCCTCAATTTTTAGAGTCATTCCTACCATTAGCTCACATGAATTTAGCATAAAATAAAACTACACTAGTTCATAAAGTCATAACATGAACCCAAACCATAAGACTTACTAAAAAATTTCTTACATGAAGATTTATCCTTCAACACTCACACTAATGGTGCCACGTGCAATGAGCATACACGTGCAAGGTACACATTCATAACAAATTAAATTACTAGCAAACAATACCTAGTGGTGTCCTTTAACTTTCTTTTGAGATTTTTGTCAATAAAATAAATTTTGTGGTAAAATTGAATATAAATTGAGGGTGGAAATGTGGGAGAAAAAAATTAAAATGGGAGGATAAATTGTTAGGTGTTAAATTGTATTCTCAATAACCAAACATATTTCATAATATTGTGGAACGAATTAAGGGCACATCCCCATGCAGCCGCTTAGCTTATTTTGCTTAGTAGTCACTACTCAACATTTTAAGGAGCATTTTGTGGAGCTCGTGGCCCCGTGACTGTATTTTTTTCTACTTATTTTTAATCATTCAATTTAAATTTAATTTTTTCAACTATTAATAATATTTTGTGCAAGTAAAAACTAGACGAAAAAATTGGAGGCAAATGTTAAAAGGAGGTAAAGAGATTTGTGGAGCCACATGGCATTTTTTTAATATGCAACAACTACTTATTTAGAGCCCCCACATTTTTCCACAGCCTATTATTCCTTATATTTTTCCCTTAATTGATGCCTATTTTTTTACTCTTACCCTTTTATGGAATCATATATCTACTATCTAAGTAAGTGCCCAAAAGAACTCAAGATATACTTGCTTTCATCAACAAAATCAATGGTTTTTACTTTCACTATTACTGATTTAACCACAACCTTTGAATGAATTTCTCTAATTTGGCTTTCATAGAGAAACTAAAAGGTCTAAACAACAAAAATTGTTTGATTTTCCATGAATCTATTTATTGTTTCAAATATTGTTGCATAAATCTTTAGATCCAATAGACAATATTGCAATACCTTCATCCTCAAAAAATATTGCTCATATAGAATCAACATAGTCTTCAATGCAAACCTAAATATGCATTTAAAATCACATTTAAAAAATAATAATGAATACTTAAAACTATTCCATCCACCACCAACACTTTCTATCATTTTTCACTAATATTGTAAATTACTATTCTTTAATGGGCATGTAGGAAACACAAAAAAATCATCTCATTGATAGATATTATTATTTCTCTAAGAAAAATCCATTGTGATTTGTCAATGTTTTTGAATCCTTCGTATTTCAATATCAATCATTCATGTTACAATATTCCTAGGAGCCTAAGATAAGGTTGTCAAATAACAACATCAATTAGTTTTTACACTATCATTATGCTAGTGCTTCAACTTATGTGCATTTTTTATTTTTAAACTTGCATATACATTTCTTAAGCTAAGTATATGTGTCTATCATGAAATTATAACACTCATGCACCCTTAACAACAATAATAAAAAAAAATTGTTTGAATGCCTCTCTTGCTCCCCTCCTAGTTGATGTTGATACCTTGCTCAATATTGAAACCCTGCACGAGAATATTGGTTTCCTAGTTGTCATTTCCCCTTTTGATGTTATGGGGCCTATGACTAGAGGTTTGGAGCATGCTTGTTTTAATTCCCACCTTTTTTATGTTCTTTCAAATAGGGTTTTCACACTATCTTCTTCACTTGTAGGAAATTTTTGCCACTCCATGACATTGGATCTAGTTCATCTAACCTTCCCAGACCTTCAATTGTTGGTGGCTTATTATCAATAGTTGGTAATGGCACTAAGACCCTACAAAATTATATATATAAGGTGATAGAGGTATCTCCTAATAATCATAATGTTGGTGGCATGATTATTGGTGCTTCAGGGTTAGGTTTTCAATGGTCTTACATGACCTTATAGCTGGAATGGGGATTTCTACCTACCCTTGATTGTGAGAGAAAAATATGACCTCTACCCTATTCAAAATCCTCCCTAGTCATGGTTTGTGGATAGGACATGATAAAAAATAAAAATAATTATCTTTGTCAAATCTTGATATATAGATTTAACAATTTGTGGTCTTCTCTTCTTTTAATCACACAAATATTTTTTGGAATATTGGAAGCCCCCCATTGATGGAATGATTAAACTATTTACAAGTGTTAGGGGTTTCTTCATTACAATTTTTTTATCTTCAAAGGAAATGGGTTTGGTGCTTGATAATAGGTTGTTGATGTGGGAAGATCACTCCCTCTCAGTCAAGCCCTACTCTATATCCTTCAACCCCCTCTCTAAATTATTTAGTATTAGAATAGTTTACTTTAGGATTATGAATCTTCATCTTTAGTTTTGGGAATATTTCTATTATGAGGCCATTAGTGATACAATTGGCCACTTCTTGGATGTTGACACTACTACTTCCTACATGGGTCACTCTACATTTTACCATATTGTGGTGGACATAGATATCTCCAAATCTTCTCACGATGATATCATTTTTGTGGCACAAGATAGGCTCTATACTCAACTAATTGACTATAAAGGTATCCCCTTAAAATTTAGATATCATTTCACCATGGAGGAATACCAACAAAGATTATGTAAAATTATTAAAGATTCTAACTCTTCGATTGATGTTTCTTCTCAAAATGACAAGTCTTCACAAGATGTTGGAGTTTCACATGTGGTTGGTCTAAATCTTGAGATTCCTACACCTATGGTTACTTTGGCTTCTATTGGCAAGCCCCTCTTAGCTTCTCATTTGGTTGTTCAATTTCTCATTTCCACTACACTTGTTATACCCCTTATCTTTGGCATATCATCTAATCCTGAGGTGTTTGATTGATAATAAGAATATTTTGCTAGATGGTCCCCTATCGGTGCTATATCCTTGGATGAGCCCTTTGAGGGGTTGTCTCCCCCCTTCTACTAGGTTTGAAGACTTAAATAATAACATCTCCTAAAAATTTATTCAAAGAAAGAAGAAAGGTCTTCCTAAATATACTCCCAACTACACAAGTTAGAGCTAATGGTGTGAGGTTTAATAGGTTAGTGTTTGGAATTATTTAGGGTAGATTAATGGGTGTCGTTTTGTGCTTGACAACTTGGTTGTAGTTATGTTGGATATTTTTTGTAGTTGGGCTATAGTTGTAGCATTTTTGTCTCATCTAAGAATATTTTTTGTAAGCTTAGTGTTTTTTACATAATGCACAAGGTTAATGACCCATTTAAAAATAATTTATCTTAATAGAAAACAATGATAGACAACTTGCTATCATTTTGTAGTTGTTCAAGTTCATCAACTTCTTTCATGTGAAAAAATTCACACATGGTTAGATTAAAGCTACACTTTGTCATGTCTCTAACACACATTTTTTAATTCTCCTCCTTTTAATGAAGTGTATTGTAAGGGCTTAATTCAAATACAACATCAATACCATAAATCATTGAATTTAGTGGCATATTCTTAATTTCACTAATTTAAGTATGTTTTCAAAGACAATAAGATAAATCATCACCAAAATAAAAGGTCTATAATGGTGTTGTTATTAATTTTTCTCTCATACTCACTTAATAAAGTATTAAACCTTCTGTTTGCTAAAGTTTTATTTTCTATTTGATATGATAGAATTAGGCCTATTTATGTTTCATTGAAGATTTTTTTGAAAAGTTAATTAAAATAGAGGTCATGTTACAAGTCTCATCCCATCATTTTTAACAACATGAAATTTAAACATCTTGCATTGTCCTATAAAATTATTGAAGTTTCAAACTCCCACCTTATTTTCACTCTGCATTTGATAGTCCATTTTTCATGAAAATGTGATAGCATACTTAATGAAAGGGAATGGATCATCTTTTTCACCAAGTGCATTAAACTCATGTTCAAAGAGAAACCACCATGAATATTACCCAAGCCACCAATATTTAGGGATGACACTACAACATCATTCCAACATAAGGAAAAAAATTATCACTTCCATCTAATTTTGTGTTTAATCAATGATATGCTTGAATGATACAATATCAACAACTAGTTCAACAATATCCATTTTGAGGATGATCATGAACTTAATAAAACATTTAAAAATTATGTTAGTATTGTCAACACACATAATTAAACATTTGATTACTTAACATAATTGAAAAGTATTACATGTGATTACTTATATTGTTACACGCATAGTTGTCAATATATAACATTGTTCTATCCTAAGAATATAGATATAAAAACTTCATTGCAATCAATTAGTAATAAATTTAAATTTATTTCAATCCCATTTGATGATAATACACAAAAATTATATTTTAATTTTTTTTAATAGTTATATTCTTAACATCTAATATTTGGAGTAAAGAGTTGAGACCAATACCACCACTCTTAAAATTAGAAAGAACTACTTCCGAATTAGTGAGCATCACATTATTCTATAATGTTTATGAATGGTTTAAGGTATAAATAGTTTGCAATCAAATAATTAAATAATTATAAATTATATTCAATATTTACATAAATTACATAGATAATAACTTACAAACTGATAATTTTGTTACCATAAAATATGTTATATGTTGAATATTTAAAATGTGTTATCATCTCATTTATCAAGATAATTAATTTGTACATGCAAGAACATTTTTTTGTCTACACAAATGTTTCCTTACTACTCCCTAGTTCGTTGAATATGCCACATTGCAAAAGGAAGCTGGGAACCCCATAATAGATGATGAACATTTGTTAAAATAGCTAAAAAGCCAAAATCAGCTAGAGGACAAAATAGGCTACAAGACAAAATAGTCTATTTTTATATTGTAAGTTTGATACTTCTATTGGGTGATGTGAAAACCCTAAGCTAGAATGAATATGAGCCACTCATTGTAAAGCAATCTTTTCCATTCATTATACCTTTTGGAAACTATAGATAAGGGCATCTTCTCATTTTCAAAGAGAGAGAAGAGTTGTCGTGTAAAGGAATTATGCTACAATAAATGAGAAAAGCATTGAAGTTGATGGTTTCTTGTGTATTGTTCATTATGTGTGCATGATTCTATTTCCAAGTTTATTTCAACATTGTATATTTCTATTTAAGTTTATTTTTTGTTTGTTAGTTCATGTTTAGCTTTAATGGTGGATGGATGTTATAGTATTTGATGCATTTCCAACTCATACTTTTTGTAATTTGTTGATGGAAAATTGTTGTGTAAAGTTAGTCTAAGCTTCCTTTTCTATTACACTTAGGTTCAATTGTATGTTCATGCTAAATGGGTGAATGCACAATCTAAAAATACGCAAAGAGCCTTAGAATATTGCACTAGTTTTGTGACACTATAGGCTGTCCTTGGTTAAGCAAAACTCAATTTTTTGGGAGTCTATCTACTACAACTTCAACCTTGTTACTGTTGAACATCGTTTTAGACTTAGAAAAACTTCTAAACCCTTCATCCTTTTTGAATTTTCTTTTAAAATCTAAGTTAGACATAAGTTTCTAGCATCACCACAGTGCCATGAAGAGTTTCAGACTGCTATCATAAGATTGTTGTCACTATTCATCCTTTTCCAAAATTTTGAAACTTCATCACATACCTAAGAAATCCATGTTTTTCAACCATAAATGCCCCTTGTGATTACCAACAAATCACATCAAACAACTAAGCTATTTTTCCAAAGTCACGACCTGACACCCGAGAGACCTTGGGGTGATTTTCTGAAACTTAGTTGCAGATTTTCACCTTTCAAGAGAGACATCACACTTGTGTGCTATCTATGTTGATAAGTGCAAAAAACCCCATCAATAACCTACAAATCACACACTAAAGAGAGAAAAATGTTGTTTTGTTAGTAGAAAGGTGTTTGCCTTGGTCAAACCTCGTTTTGGTAATCAAACATTAAAATGAAATAAAATAGGAAGGAGGAATGATGAATGAATAAAATGTAATGTTGCAACTCACAAAACCCTAACAATAAAGTGCTGCAAACATGTATGAAGTGGCTCCAATGGATGTAGATCTTGACTCTTACTTGAATAGTATAGATCTTGACTTGAATGCTTTCTTGAATCATGAAACCCTACATCAAAATTGTTAGCTCAAAAAAAAACATTATGCATGAAGACTTTGACATGATGCTTGATGCTTGAAGAATGCTCTAAAACACTTGTTAATCTGCCCTTGAATGCTCTTGAATTCTCTTGTAAACACTTGAATGCTCTTATGAACTCAAATTTACTATTATGAACGCTATCACAAAAGTATTAGGTGAAAATGAGTGAAAGAACCTTGTATTTATACTTAATTATGTCAAATTTCTTGAAATTACAATACTACAAGCCAACATCAGATCTAGGAGGATAAAATCCTGCCAAGAATTTGAATTAATTTTAATTTTGGGCCGCACAAGACTCATACGCCAGAAGTGGTGTATGAGTCCCATTAGGTATAGTTTATGGGACCATTTTCAAAAATATTTAGAAAGGTATAAAATCTAGATTAGGACCCAAAACCAATTTATAAAAACCTTAGAAAAGTGTGAAAGCGTGTTACAACACTTTACAACACTCTAAATAAGGTATGATTAAGTTTCTTTAGTTTACAAGGGCCCAAGACCTAATATGAGTGTGTTATTTATACATTACAACACTAAGTCAAGGCATCATTAAGCTCACTTTATAAGGAGGGCCCAAACAAGTGTGAAAATGTCATCGAAGAATATTTTTGACATTACAACTAATACTGGGAATAAATCACCACTTATGGCGTATGAGTCTCAATATACCAGATTTCAAGTGTTTTCTAGAGATCCTAGTTTAGCAATTCCAAATTCCAGTTTCGGCCTGAAACCTAAACTGGGACTAAATTTCCCCTATTGGTGTATGGGTCCTAATATACTTTAATTAAAGTTAGATTTTTAGGATTTCAAACCTTGTTCCAAGCCTCTTCAACTTTCTAAGTGCACCTTTTTCCTTCCCTAGTTTGCTATTCTGATTTGAGTTCATTTTTTAGGTTACATTGTTAGGTTTTACACATGTTACTTCTCTTTCCAAGCCTTGCTTGGTGGTGAACCTCCTTATTATCTTTAATTACACCATAGGACACCCTATTGTAGATCTCTTCTCCTTAATTCCATCCTTTGATTGAGATCTCTAGGGATTCCTTGAGTGAAACTTGAAGGAAATAGGAAAAGCTCCTAAACCCTAGTTCCATCTTCCAAAAAGATAGAACACCTATTTCCTAGTTCATTTTGGTGAACCTAACCTTTAGAACACCTTATTTCTGATTTGGAGTGTATCATAGTCCTAGATCTAGCTTACATTAACTTTGCATTAGGACTTGCATTAGTTAATTTGTATTTAGGGTTTCAAAATCTTGCATTAATGAAAGTGCATAGAGGTTGCATTATTGCATCTTGAATAATTGAAATTCACTTGAAATCTGTAATTACACTTAGTCTAGACATCATTCAAAACAAAAAAAACTAACATTCACTCAAAATTTGTTGAAATTAGTGCAAAAACCCTAATCTATGACTCATACGCCCCTCTGGGCGATTTAGTCCCAGTGCAGGTTATTTTACCTGATTTTTTGGTATTATGTGTGGACTGTTTTGCAACATTTGAATCCCTAAAAAACCCTGATTGGGAATCATACGAGCGATTTATTCTTGTGTTAGATCTTAAACTGTATTTTACAGCATTAGAAACCTTGTTTCTATGCTTTGGTTTATTGTTGTTAGATCTGTGTTAGTTTATTGAATTTTTGTTTCATTCATTTTAGTGCATCCAACTTAATTTCATTTATTGAATTTTTGTTTCATTCATTTTAGTGCATCCAACTTAATTTCATTTTAATCATAATTAGAGAATATCATTTATCTTGTGTTCATTACATTCATTGGTTGTCCCTTGCATGAGATTTACAACTTGGTGTCCTATTGCTAATATTATAGTGAGACGAAGTTCGAGACACCTGTCATCCCGTGATAGCACAATCATCGTGGATCTTGGGTTATCTAGCTCTTTCACTCCTAGTATTGACACTAGTTCACTAGGTATGGATCATACCCTTAACAACTCTTTGCCTTCAAGTAGTGTGACAAGTGTTGAAATAATGGTTACTAGTATTCTGCAAGAAAACATAATCCAAATCCATGAAGACTTAGCAAACCTAGAAAATCAACTAAGTACTAAAAACATTTCCACTACTGCTATTCCTACCATAGATAACATACATTGTATGATTGAAAGTGAAGGATTAGAACTTGTGCATAACCTAGCTCAGATTTTTGGAAAATATCTTACCTTAATGACTACTTGTGCTCAACCTCAAAACAATGTACAAAGTCAAGGAGGAACTCAAATTCCTCCTCCCACAACCATTGCCTCTATTCCTACCTATACCAACCCTCAAGTTACAACAACGATGCAACCTACTAGTAATCTCATTCCCACCTTGGGTATTTTTGCTAGCATTCCTAGTACCTTTGTGGCATCACACGTCATATCTCCTACCACTTTACCTCCCATAAGCATTCCATTCACTTCCCCCTTGAACACATATATCACCTCCACCTTATTCACCTCCATCTCAAAATGCAAGCAATGACACCATAAATTTTTTTTTGCAAAATTTTTCATCCCTTCAAAAGAAAATTTCCATCATAAATCAAAATCAAAATGGCCAACCTATATACTATGTCAAAAAAAAATCCCTTATCATTATAGATATTGAGAACGTCGATACCACAAGGTATAGAGATTCCTAGGTTTGAGAAATATGGGGGGAAAGGAGATCCTTCTAACCATGTTTTCACTTATACTGCCTTATGTAGTGATTTCGTCCTTACTTGGATAAGCTCTTGGCTAAATTTTTTCCTAGGTCCTTGAAAGATACCGCTTTAGAATGGTTTTCCTTGCTACCCAACAACTCAATTCATTCATTCAATGTACTTGTTGAGGCCTTTATAAACTATTTCCAAGTGCACATGACTCCTAAGATGACCTTAGCCGATTTGATGTGATGTAAGCAAAAAAATGATGAAAAAGTTACGAACTTCATTTCACGCTATCAATCGGTTTATCCCAAATTGACATAAAGATTCCCGATCGTCACCTTCAACGAATGTTCATTGAGAACTTGCAAAATAAGATACAAGATAAGCTTAGCATGATGAAGTTTCCTTCCTTTGTACACTTGTGTATTGCTCTTCATGATTATCAAAACTTGATTAGTAATTATGATAGAATACCCACCTCTAGCCATTCTAAAAAATCTGAATCCGTAAATCAAAATAGCTATCAACCCTTTAAGAAACAAAATAAAGGATTCCTTCAACTAAATCCCCCTCAACCAACTCAACATGTTGATACCCAAGTGGTTTCTATAAAGAAAACAAGTCCTTTTACATTTGGGGATCTGACTAGACAATTTACTCCCCTACCTGATACCCAACATAGCATAATGCCACAACTTCTAGAATAGAAAATGATTACTTTTCCTCTCATTAACATACCTAATCCTAATAAGCCTTTACCTCTAAACTTTAGATTGAATTCTTACTGCCATTATCACTGACAAAATGGACATGACATGAAAAATTGTAAGCATCTTAAACATCTTGTGCAAGACCTCATTAATTCTGGTCAACTTCAAATTGGAGGTATTAATGATCAAGGAAATAAGTTTTTTGCCCCTCCCAATCAAAACTTTCAAATATTTACCAATCATATCCCTAACCATGATATTTCATTTGTCAAAGCTAGTGAAACGAAGAAGAATGATGTGATGAATGTTGACACAAATGATGACATGGATACCATTGAACAAGGTCCTATGGATACCATGGTGGGATTGATTGAAATTCTACCAAGTGTAAGGGACGAACTAAAAATCCTCTTGACATTGCTTTTTCATCTAAAGATATATTTAGAAATGCACCTGATGGTCCTCTTTACATAGTCAGCCGAATCAATGACAAGCCCACTAATGGAATATTAATTGATCCCATATGTGGAGAGAATGTGATCACTAAAGAATTCTTACTTGTGCACGAACTCTATCAAGAAACATATGAAAAACCAAAAGCATGGATAAAAACACAATGGTTTCGCTTTCCCTGCGATGGGATCAATCACTCTTCCATTAAAAATTGGACTAAAATAATTAGATGTCACATTCTCCATCATCTCGACGTCAGATCAATTCCATGTGAAGCTTGGTTATCCATGGCTACACTCCATGGAAGTCATCCCATCAACCGTGCATAAGTATGATTAAAGTTTCCCTTTGACAATGAAATATTTACTATGCACCATAGTTGCTTTAATCCTTTGTCTTCCTAAGGGAACTTTTCACTGGATTTCTTTTGGCCTGAGTGTAACACCCCCACCAAGAACCCTAGAGGACAAAACCTAAACAATGAAAAATGAACAAAAAAAAAAATTAGTGCAATGTTGCACAATGAAATTGAACATAACCTTAATTATACCCTACGTCCTCTAGGGTGCACGACTGCATTACTTAAACTCCATTATCCAAATTTACAAAACTAAATAACTTATTAACAACCATACACTAATCTTCATTAAGCATATTGTTTACTCATCACAAATGATCATATGAACCATGAGAAACATCCATTCTATAAACATATAAAGAATATCAGATTACTTTCATTCCATTAACAAATACAATATCACTGATGACATAGTTCTTTCCATATTGAGATACATCATTTTTAGTTTACAATTACATTTGTACAGTAATACTTCCTCGATACAAGTGAGGAGTGCTCAAAATAAGATACATGATACATGATAAAGATACAATGCATTTACAAGTACAATGATCAAACTCCCAAGAGTAGATCCAATGTAGAAGACAATGGATCAGATGAAGTCGCCACATCATGAACATAAAGGGTAACCCAATGGAGAACATAACACGTTCCACCCAACCACGTGAACCCAAAGGTTCACCCCCCATGCTAGGAGGTATCAAAGGGCCCCACCATAAATGATAGACAAGGACTAGACACCATAATGCTAACATAACTCACAAACACAAGACGAGCAACAACAACAATGACTATACTTCTAGAGGAACATAAATAATCAAAGTAAAACAACAAGCAAGGGAACTCATGGTTGTCATAGGGGAAGTGTCATCACATAATTGGACATAGGTTATCCAGGTAGTTCTTCCCAGGCCCTAGGCCCCATCCTGGGTTATCCTGGTAGCCTCTACCGAACTCCAACCCCTCATGCCAACTTATGCGGAATCAACTTACCTCTTGTGAAGATGAGGTAGTTGATTTTCCAGTCTAGTCCTTCCTGTCTCACTTCAATCCTAAATGAGCGCTTGAGCCTGAGCGAGGTATAAACTTATCTTGTTAATGTGTTTCACTACCCTTTCCCCTAGTTGATTTTTATGTTTTCACTTGAATAAAAAACTTCCACATGAGTTATCCAGACACCCCTTTGTGTTTCGGCCCCCATTAGAAGCCACTTCCCTACTGACCACCGAAAACCACATAAGCTAAAATCAAGCCACTTGCATGACTCAATACTCAAGGAAATCACATGGCAAGGTACAATCTCATCCCGCTCAAAATTTCCACATGTAAAATCAAACACATAGGTGAACTCGTGGTGCAAGGCTAATGAACCAACTTATACACAATCAATCAATTTGATCGAAATTTCCATCTAGTGTATAAACCATCCTAGCCTCTGGAAGATTCTAAGATCCAATTCATAAAATAACTTAAAATGAACAAAATTCCATAGTTCACTTTCACAACATACCCATACACATAATTCATATAAACATTTCAAACACAAGGAAAATAGAGTCTAGAATGAACAACAAGAATCTCATCTATTGAAATCCAAAGATCATTGCACCATAATTCTATCTTCAATAATTACAAATTTCTACTCAATTAACTATAATCTCACCTATCTTGTTATAGATGGTTTATTACAATCTTTTCACAAGTTTAAGTCAAAATACATAGTAAATAAATTGACAATACCTTATGTCAATAAACCTATATACATATATTGGCATATATATATACCTGTTAAAAGTAAACACCATAATCTATAATATCTAGCTCAATCTAAACATTGTAGCTGCTACAACCACTCTAAGAATTCAAATGGAGCATACACACACACACACACACACATATATATATATATACTTCACAAAAACATAGCATTGACTGGGTTTAAAAGTCCATAACCCAATTTCATCTGTAGTTGCCACTTACAATTCAAGCATATTACACCATTACAGTAGAGATGACCATTAACATAAAATCCCAGCAAGGTAACCAATAGATATCCATGTTACTAAAGATATCTCTGACGTATCACCAAGATTACTACAAGACCAGTTAAAAATGACATTAATGCATCCATATTTTTGGGTGTTTGTACAGAGTTCAAGTTCTCTCTAAATGCGCTTGACATGGACTTAACTCAAATTCACAACAGAGGGGCACATTCCATGCTACGTTTAGCCCATTATATCTATATACCACCAATAAGGCATGCATAACACAAAAAGTTACAAATGAATCTCATTTAGTTTCAATTTAACTTCTTAGTAAGAAGGAATGAAATAACTAGGCTGGTGCTCATGGCCGAATCTCAAATGCATTAACAATTACTTCCCACTACTACTGTCGTATTTCTGGAGATATATATATATATATATATATATATATATATATATATATATATATATATATATATATATATATATATATATATATATATATATACTAAAGGAAAATTGAGAAAAATGACCCTGGCAAAAAGTGATTTTGGGGTTCAGTATGAACCTAGAAGTTCGATAGAACCAAAAGGGGTTTGATAACTGGGTTCGAGTGAACCTCTTAAACTTTTTTCTGCCAAAAAACAAAAAAAAATGCATATGAAAGGGGTTTGAGCGAACCCCCTTGAAGAGGTTCGCTCGAACCTAGGTTCGAGCAAACCATGGTTCGAATGAACCCCTAGGGGTTCACTTGAACCCCTATGGGTTCGTACGAACCCCCCTAAATCATCATCCCCTCCCCGAGACACAAAAAACCAAAAATTTGGCACTTTGGAGCTCAATTTGAGGATGAAAATGAGAAATCTTCACAAACCCAACTGGAATCAGGTAGTCCTCGGAACGAGCTATCCAATGAATATAATTTTAATATGTTTTGGTTTTATTATGTATTTATTTTTTTAGTTTTATTAAACATAGGTTTTTCATTGAAAATGAAGGTCTCTGTTCTGCACATGTGGAAAAATAGCAGATTATCAAAAAAAAAAATGAAAAATATGAGTACACCAGATATTGAAGTTCTTGATCCAACAAAAAAAATAAAATTGAATTTTGATAAATACGAAAAAAATTATGAGTTATACGGTCGTGCTATGTCTGAATTGTAATTTTTTTGACTTCAAAACTTGATTAAAGAAAAAATATTCAATAAAAAACTTTCTAACCAAGTGGAAGCACTAGATATCAGAGTTACAAATCTAAATTCAAAATAATTAGAATTTTATCTTTCATGGAAAAAAATTTATGCATTATACGGTGTGCGTCACTTTTTTAAAATGTTGTTTTATAAAAAAAACCAGTTTTCGTGGGAGATGGAAAAAGAAGTGCAATCTAATTCCAAAAAAATTGAAAAAAATGTTTTTAGAATCTACAGACAAAATATGATGAGACTCTAGTTTGCATCATCTTCAAATTATTCACGGTTTAGCTGTTATAGGTGCCCGAATGTGAAGATTTAGTTAAAAATAATAATTTCAATGTCCAGTTTGGCCAAAAATTGTAAACCACTATTGTGGGATCACCCATATATATATAAATATATGGAGAGCAAATAACAAGTGAAGAAACAAGGATAAGTCTTTGATATGTAAATTGTAAATGCAATGTGTGTCAATAGAGAAACCTAGTCGTCTTGCAGTACAAATTGGAAGAATCTCCAAGTCAAAAGTGATTATATATATATATATATATATATATATATATATATATATATATATATATATATATATATATATATATATATATATATATATTGAATCTCATGCAGGTTAATCAAATCAAGTGGCGGTATAGGAAAGAAGGAATTGGTAGACTCTTCAAACTAGTTTTTTAGTTAGCTCAAGTTCGAGTCCATTAATGCCATCGATGCATCCACAAAAGCATATTATTGAAAGAAAGAAGTTGAATGTCTAATAAAATGGTGGTAGTAAACTATTATGCCTTACTTATTCCTTGGTGCTAGAATATAAAACCAACTTAACGGTAATAACATCATCTATTGCCCATGCATAGAAGCAACAAATAAGTATCGTACAAGACAAATCTTTAGCATGTTGGAAAGAAAAGAACAGAGCGACATCTTCCACAATATAGGTTTCCTCAGGCTGAAGAGTTAGAAATTGAGGAAACTAATTAGAATACAAGGATTTGGTCTGCCATCAGTTTAAGCCACGATTAAGGTGATTGAAATTAGATTTAAGAAATTGAAATGACCAGGGGCGACGCTCTTTTAATGATTCAATCTGTCTTAGGAAAAAGAATGATATCATACTTTATCGATTATGTACAAGGACATAAACAAATTCGATTCATTTACATTTGATGATTGAAAATGGTGACTCAAAGCTACCAGTATAACATATATATATAAAACGAAATTACCAAGGCTATATGGGAATATCAATAAAACTGATGATAAAATACACCAAGTCCGTAGTGTTATTTTAATGCTTTCGAGCTATTGAAAATCTACATAAATATATATATATATAATATACAATCAAGCGATAGTATAAGAATATTATTGGTCAGTTTCCAATAAAGAAAGAACAGGGCGACGACATGCAATAGGTATTTTTTTCTAGCTACAAAAGCGGCCATATAGAATAAGAAAGATTAACATTTACAGGGTTTAAAGGCGCTCTATAAATAAGACGCAAGAAACAACTAACACCCCCAATATTCCTCAAAGGAGTGAGATTTGGGGTCAACAAAGTATCTTAGAAGAACTAAGAATGACATTTTAAAGGAATCCAATACAAAATAATCTCATGGGTTGAAGACTATCATGAAAATGCCTATTGGAATTTACATCAACAACCAAACCAAGCTAGCTATACGACTATCGATTGAAGGCACAGAGGGTTGATCAAATTCAAAACTTCTCTTAAAAATATGAAATAAGAGATTTGAACATTCAACATTCTAGATTTATCATTCATTTTTAAGGAAACAAAGAAAGGGATATTTCCATAAAGGAACTTGAATTATTTGTAAGGCTGAGCTGAAAAGAACTTGGTTGAAGTTTCCAGTTCTAGACCAATTTCCCACTCGTCTACCACTATTTTCAATTCTTCTTGGCTCAAAACTCTACAAAATGTCTCTGCAAAAATCCAAAACCCCCAAAACAAAGCTTTTCACGGCAAGCAAGAATGCAGATTCTATTTTTTTCTCCTAGAGAAAAGAGGCCCATTACCCCTGTGGAGTTAACTCCACTTCCATTTAATTAATTTTTTTGTAACTGTTTTATTCCATTCCCACCAATTTTTTTTCAATTTTCTTTTTTCCTTCAACTTTCATTTAATCTTCCCTTTCAATTTAACTTTGCACACTATATGTCATTTATTTATTAATTTATTATTTCAAATTACATATAGAGTTTGTTTGTGCAAAATAATAATACATATATATACATACATTTTTATATATGTATTTATTTAAACATCCTATTTTAAATAAAAAGTATTAATTTAAATAATAAAATTCAATTCCATTTTAGATTTAATTTAATTAGACTTTTATATAAAACCTTCTATTTCGTCAATTCAAGTTTAAGGAGATAATCAAATAAAGCATAAGTTCAAGCATGACTCAAGATGGAACAATCAACGATACTGACCAAAAGCAAAACAAAAGTAAGACGATGATGATGAAAGCAAAACAATACAAACAAACCTCTCAAATGGGATTGTGGTAACAGGGTTTTGTCCTCGACGAGGACGATGGCTCGATGTGGGGGACCCAGTGTAACCTTCGAACAAAAAATCCATTGGGCTCTGGCATGCATAGACCTAATAATCAGGTGGAGTCAATTCCTTGTACCTGTAGCCTACAACAAAATGAAAGGTCAAGCATACACATAAAGAAATAACCAGTCACACAGTGATGGGGAAATCACATAATCGCAGGGCACTTGCAAGCGAGTGATGTGACACTATCCCCATCACCGACACATAACAACTAATATCAAAACATGATAGCTCCTACATCCATACATACATAACATCATCATATCCATGGTGCTCAAATAAGAAATCAACTAATCTGCTATACATTATATAATAAGAACACCAAATATCACAATGTCATCATTATCATTAAGCTAAGCATCATAATGTTATCAAATAGTCACAATATCTACTCATCAAAATATCACCATGTTTGAATAATATCCAACAAAGTCATAATGTCTGTCAAACATTAACATAGGGTCTAACAATCAACATCATAAAGTCTAGATGAAATCCAAAAAAAAAAAAACTGTCCAAACATAAGCAAACTAAGGGGGCATCACATGAGCCTATGGAACCTTTTAAACCTCGTGAGGACTTCTATTTCAAATCTTATCAAAAGTTTAAGGTGAAATACATAGCAAAACTATCCCTCATGAACATGCCTCAACCTGTGAATGAGCCACCTATCCTTGGCAAAACCATGATTGAACCTAAAGACATTCCAAGCAACCAAGACCAACCTAAGACAAATCCTTTGCCTATATCCTCTCCTTGGGGAAGAAAAGAAACCTATGGTTGATAGACCCGCTCCTACACAAACACAACTTGAAAATCAAAATAAAAGAAATAGAAATGCTAGAGAGCATAGGCGTATATGTTGTGCTCTTTCTCAAAGGTTAAATAAAGAAAATCAACAACCAAACTTGACTGAAGCAATACATGATGAGTCTCCCTCTTTCCTGCAACAAAAAGATCATATATCTCAACCACAACAGGAGATAAATCCTTCTTTAGATATTATAATTCGATCTCCCATTGTGATTAACTTGGATGACGATGATGAACTGCTAAAATTGATGAAGTGCATAATGAATTGAATACATTATTTTCCTCTTCTATGATCTTAAATGATAATTCTCCTAGGAAGAGTGTTGAACTTGGTAATGACACTAGTTCGACACTTGCTATTGTCCCTTTGGCTAGTTGTCCACCTTTCATATATGATGAACACGATTGGGATGTGGATGACCTGCTAGAGGTTGAATTGCATGTGCCTTACTAGTCTTGTCTTTGTCTTCTTTTCCAAGTTTCTTTTTATGTGATTGCATGTGTGTAATGTGATCCCCCATACTATTTTTTTTTATGTATCTATCTCTCTTTTGTGCATTCCTCTATATGTAGCTAAATTATTCTATATGTCATAAACATTTTATCTTTGTCTTGTGTTTTCCTTTTGGGGATGATGCAAAGTGTCGAGACATTTAGGTCTCTTCCATGTTGACCTAAAAGCTTTTCTTTCATCCTTTCTTTTTCTTTTTTTTTCCTTTTTAGGGATGATGCAAGGCGTTAAGACATTTAGGTCTCTTCCATGTTGACTCAAAAGTTTTTCCTTTGATTTTGCTCTCTTTGTGTATTTGGGGAATGATGACATTTTTGAGCTCTCTAAAAACATTATAGCAAAGACATACTGACCTCAAATGACTATGGATCCCTTATATGATTTTGGGATTTTGTTTTGGGGGCAACCCCTTTTCATGACATAGATTTATTTGGAAACAGATGACTTGGCATAGGGCTTTTGAATAATATCTCATTTCCTCTTTATTGTTAGCATTTATCATTTTCTACTTTAAAGTAATTGCTCACAACATGGTGTTTAGCAATTCCTTTAAAGTGGGGGCATACATTAGCATTATTCTTTTGCAACTCATGTGTCATGGTGTAGTCTTCTTACTTCATGCAATGCATCTTTTGCTTTGTGGTGACATTGGGTGTGATTTCCCTCAAGAGTGTGATCACTCTTAGCATATTATATTCCTCTTAGTGTCTTGATGCGACACACTACATCCTCTAAGTTGTGAATCTTCCATTCTTCGATTGGTCCTCTCTTGGAGACATTAGGCACGATGTTCCCTAAGTTAGGACCTTACATGAACTAAGAAAAACTCCTTTGAATATACCTTACACTATTTTGCATTTACAACATTTGCTATATGGTCACCTTGCATAACACACTTTGCTTGTCTATGGTGCCATCTTGTTTATTCATGGGTGTCAAGCATACAAAGCTTTACTTGCCTTGTGAATCCTATTGTTCATGTTGTGTGGTACCTTGTCAAATTTATCAAGAGGTATACCTTTGGTATGGTTGTATGTATGGGAGCCAAACTTAGGCATGACTTTCCCATAGCCACTTTCTTGTCTATGTGAGCACATACTGGCTGCATGCATATGTGTTTCGTTGGGGACTCATCTACTGGACGACCTGAGGTTCTACTAGCCCTTATGAGCATGTGTTGGTTTGCATAGTGGACATTGTGTCCACTTGTAAACATTTTTGGATAAATAGCTTAGATCTGATCCACAACATGTGGGACGAATGGTCAAAGCTTGATCCACCCCTTTTGCTTTTGTTTTTTTGTTTTTTTTCTTCTTTATGTCTTTGGCAGTGTATGATTGTGCCTTGTTGTTGCTCCTTACACCATTCACATGCGTGTTCTTTTGTTCCTATGGTGGTTTTCCATAGGATCTTGATCTTGGGGGCTTGATTATCCCTCTTGATCGTTGTTGTCCAATCTTACTAGCACTGGTACACTAGGACCCCTCTTGATGCGAGTTTGTCTACTTTAGTGTGAGTTTGAATCAAGTTCCTCCTCTCACTAAAATGGGGCTAAATGTAGTGTAGAAAAATGTATCCTTTTACATTTTCACACTTGTTTGGGCCCTCCCTACTAAAATTGGGCTTCTTTATGCCTTATTTGGTTCTATTTTGCATCCACAAGCCTTATTTAATGCATCTTTCCAAGGATAATTCTGACACATATCAAATGACCACATAGAATTTGATGATTTTGGTTTGTATGGCCCAGATTTAGTGATTTGGGATTCATACACCACCTTCATGAGCGTATGTTTCCCACCTAAGTTTTGGGGCCTAAACCTAAATTTGGCATAGAACTTAACAATTCTTGAAATTTGTGTCCTAAGCCTAGCCTACTAGGACTCATATGCCACAACTGGCATATGAGTCCCACTTAGCTTGGACCTAATTTTGAATTCAATTCTTGGTGGGATTTTATTCTCCTAGCAATTTTCATGAGCAAGTGTGACCTAGGTATTCTAGCATTCTAGCAATTCAAGAGTATTCAAGAGTATTCAAGAGCGATTATCAAGCATTTTGGAGCATTATTCAAGATTCAAGCATCATGTCAAAGTCATCATACATCATGTTTGCTTTTGAGCTAACATTTGTGATATAGGTTCTTATGATTCAAGCAAGCATTCAAGTAAAGATCTATAACATATAATCAAGATTCAAGATCTACATTAATGCTAGCCATTACATAAGGGTGATCCCAGAATACTGGTTTACAATTTTTGGCCAAACTGGACATTGAATTGATTTTTTCTAACTAGATCTTCACTTTTGGGCACCTATAGCGGCTAAACCGTGAGGAATTTGAAGACAATGCAAACTAGTGATTTGTGACATTTTGTCTATAGATTTTAATAAATATATTTTTCAAAAAATTTGGAATCAAATTGCACTTATTTTTCCATCTCCTTCGAAAACTAGTTTTTTTCAGTAAATACCATTTTTAAGGAGTGACTCTCATTGTATGCAACATAATTTTTTTTCCCATGAAGGATTAAATTCTTTTTTTTTGAATTTAGAGTTGTAACTATGGTATCTAGTGCTCTCATTTGGTTTCATAGTGTTTTATTGAATATTTTTTCCTTAATCAAGTTTCAAAGTCAAACCAATTACAATTTAGACATAGGTGGATTGTATACAACATAACTTTTTTTGTATGTATCAAAATTAAATTTTTTTTGTTGGATCAAGGACTTCAATATCTAGTATACTAATATTTTTCAATTTTTTTTTGATAATCTACTATTTTTCCACATTTACAGAATAGAGAGCTTGATTTTTGGTGAAAAACCTATGTTTAATCAAACTAAAAAAACAAATACATAGTAAAACCAAAACATATTAAAATTATATTCGTTGGATAGCTCCTTTCGAGGAATACAAAAAAATATTAAAATTATATTCGTTGGATAGATCCTTCCGAGGAATACCATCATCCAGTTGGGTTTGTGAAGGCTCCTCCATTTTCATCCTCAACTCGAGCTTCAAAGGGAAAAATTCTGGAGATTTTTGATGCTAGAGGGGGAGAAGGGTCTGAGGAAAAGGGGAGTTCAAGTGAACCCCCCTTGGAAGTTCGCTCGAACCTGGGTTCACTCAAACTTGGGTTCGCTTGAACCAGGGTTCGAGCAAACCCCCTTTCCACAAACTTTTTTTTTTGTTTTTTCCCCGAGTAATGTGGGACCCGACAACTAGTGAAACCATTTTCATATTTTGAAATAACTAACAGATATAAAAAAACCATTTGTAGTGTGAATATTTGTGCAATGATGAACACACAAATAGAAGTGCATGGCATAAAACCCTCTAAAGGAGAACTAGTCAAACCCTATCCATATTTCGTAGTAAGAATGAAATAGGAAAAGAAAATTGCAGAGTGAATTATTGTGCAACACTTTGTCTCTATTTATATGCAAGTGATATACATTGATATTCATTGAAAGGAGTCTTAAATTAATATGAATGAGCCTTTCTTTTGTAATAAGATGAACAATAATACACATACATATAAGTCTTATCTGTTCAAGATATACATGTTGTGCATGGATCAAAACATCCATGGTATATCGTGTATATTTTGAAAAGATTAGGCTTCTTTCAATGTATATCACTATTTGTGGATGTACCTTTATGGAAAATCTAGACCTTTTTAAGTGCACATGTGGACTTTGTAGGCCTCTCTAGTGATTTGGTAGGAAGACAACAAAAAATAGGTGGGAAATTTGAATTGTTAAGGATTGGGGAAGAGTCATACCTTGGAATAGGTACTAAGAGAAGGGTGGTTTACTTAGGAAGGGAATTATTGTGCAAGGAAGAATAGAATAATACAATTGCATGGAAAAATATCTTCAAAATGAAAATCAGTGAAACCATTTTCATGTATTTCAAAATAACAAACAAATATTAAAGGTAAATTGCATAGTTAAAGTTTGTCCAATGACGAACACATGAATACAAGTGCATGGCAAAAAACCCTCTAATTGAGAACAAGTGAAACCCTTTCCATATTTTGTAGTAATAATCAAATATAAAAATTATTTTGTAGAGTGAACTATTGTGTACAAGGAAGAATAGAATAATATAATTACATGGCATAATATTTTCGAAATGGAAACCAGTGAAACCATTTTCATATTTGGGAATAACAAACAAATATTAAAGGAAAATTGCATAGTTAAAGTTTGTGCAATGAAAAACACACGAATACAAGTGCATGGCAAAAAACCCTCTAATTGTGAACCAGTGAAACCCTTTCCATATTTGGTAGTAACAATCAAATATATAAAGCATTTCGTAGAGTAAACTATTGTGCAAGGAAGAACAAAATAATACAATTGCACATGGCAAAATATCTTCGAAATGAAAATGGGTGAGTGCAAGATCATGGGGGTCCAAAAAGTGGCGATATGACAAAAAAAGTGGTTGACGACCTTTTTCTATCTGAATTTGATGAAACGAAAAGGGTTTATTAAGAAAATTGTCAGCTTTCCAAAAATATAAGATATGCCTTATTGGAATTAAATAGATAATTATTATTGGTTTTCTACATATATTTTGACTAAAGTCCTCATTGATATGCTGATTGAAAAATATCTATAATTCTTAAAAAAATTCACATTTTTTTAATCCAAAAAATATGGAACATTTTATGCTTCCCATACTATACGATAAAAAAAAAATGAATTTCATAAATTTTTGACTAAGTTATTGTGGTCAGACAAACAAGTTTCAATATTTTTAAAAAGTTTTAATAAAAAATTCATAACTAATTATTTACTAGCAAAAAAATTTACAAAAAAATATGCGGCACATCCGGGTATGTTTCCTCTACTTATATTGAAAATTTCAAATATATATATTATTTTTTCCTTGTACTTAGGTTGGTTAGACATACACTTGTTTTTTATTTTTTCTTGAAAATTTAGTAAGTTACTGCATTGAAATTTCAAATTTTCACCAAATAGATTTACTTTTTTCCAAAAAAAGAATAGTACATCTTAGAAACTACATTCAATTTGCTACAAATTATGTTCTTACATATTTTTCAAGTTATGTTAATAACTTATTCAAATTTTTATGTCAAGTTTCCTAACTCTATTTTTCAAAAATTTATTGCCACTTAAGGGCCTAGTTTGGACCCCCATGATCTTGCACTAACCCAAACTAGTGAAACCATTTTCATATTTTGAAATAACAAATGAATATTAAAAGAAAATTTTAAAGTTAAAGTTTGTGCAATGAAGAATACATGAATAGAAGTGCATGGTAGAAAACCTTCGAAATGAGAAACAATAAAACCCTATGAATATTTTGTAGTAACACTCAAAGATAAAAAGGAATTTGCAGTGTAAATTATTGTGCAACGAAGAACACATTAATAGAAGTGCATGCAAAAATGTATTCGATATTAAAACCAATGAAACCATTTACATATTTTTGAATAACAAACAAATATTAAAGAAAATTATAGAGTTAAAGTTTGTGCAATGACGAACACACAAATATAAGTGCATGGCAAAAAACTAGTCAAACCCTTTCCATATTTCATTGTTCAACAATATAATAATGAAAAACTAGTTAAACCCTTATCATATTTTATGTCGAAACAATGGAACCCTTTTCATATTTCATAGTCAGGAGAAAATATGAAAAGCACTATGTAGAGTAAAATGTCGTGCAATAAAGAACACAAGATTATGAATGCATGAACGAGTATATACGAATTGAAAACTAGTGAAACCCTCCCCACATTTTGTAGTATTCATCTTTTTCAAAGAGAAATTTGCACAATGAAATTTTGTGCAAAATAACAAAATGATATAAGTGCATGGAAAAATACCATTGAATTGAAAGACACTAGTACATGCTAAGTGAGGTTAAAAATATCACCTGAAAGAGAAAGGGAGCTTTCGAGAGTTAGATCCGAACAACGAAGCATGCAGAGACGAACAACGAATTGTGGAGAGTCGAACCAATATGGGTGCGTAACCAAAAGAACACTCTAGAATAAACACAAACAAAAGGAATGAGAATGAGCGATACATGTGAGAATTTGGAGCATTGAATGAACTTTGATCTCTGATTTACATGCTTGTCAGTCCAAGTAAATGTGGAGGGACACATAAGGAAAGTTTCTCAGTGGAGCTAATGAAGGAGGCATCGAGCAATTAATGCTCTCAATTGGTCATTTAGGGTGGCAAAGCAATCGAAAGCCATGTGTCCATCTGATCCAATGCACATAGATTTTTGCACTAATTAAGGAGGCTGATGGGCTCCACTTTTGGGAGGTGGGAAAAATGGGTCCATAAAGAACACTGTGAACGAATCAGTGCGTGATAGGTGGCGAGGTGCTAATTTTTTTATTTTTTTTAAAACCTAGCAGATACACAAGTGGTAGGGTGATGTAGTGGGGAAATTTTTTTTTTTTTTTTGGTCCAAGTGGACCTCCAAAGCTAGGGTTCCCTACTATGCGACCCTCTCCCCTAGTTATAAATAAATACAATATTTGCGGTAAGCTTAAGAACATGGAAAATAATCCTAGAGAAAATACCTTTAAGGTGATATGCCTTAAATTGAATAAAACTTTAAGGTGAAAGTTATAAAGTGGGTAACTTCTTACCTTACACTAGTAAGTTAAAAAAATGCTAATTATATCATTCTTTGTTCCAAATCACCTCTATTCCCATGAATTCAACCTTAATTAACAAAAATGGCCTACCACTCTTGAATTCCTAGAATTTGTTTGCCTCAATATTTGCAGTGTGTCTAAAATAGGTGTTGTTCATAAATTTTGGTGTATTTGTGCATTTATACACTTAGTAAGTATTTATCATGAAGTTATTACACCTTAGGTTGTGCTTAGTAAGGGAGAGTCTTATTTAGGTTGAGTTATATTTAATTATTTAGTGTTTTTTTTTGTGGTATCAATACCTCTATGTGTGAATACTGATTTTTCATCCTCCTCCTCACTTAGTTGATTTTCCTATAAGTGCAACCCTTTTTCTTATATTTGCACCCTTTACAAGCACATCTCATACTTGACTAATGCAATAGCCATTATATTTCTTGTTCATATTTCTTTATTATTTTGAGCAAATAGTTATTTGAATCAATCAATCTTGAAATTTTTGTCTTGGATAGATTGCTAAAGGAAATAATACATGGTATCAACATAGATACATGTGCTAGATTGTACATCATATCATATTATGTTTATATTAAATCTTATGTGGTATTAGAACCTTGATACAATTTTAGCCTATTCAATCTCTATTTTATTGATATTTTGCGGTTTTTAGAGTGTGTATTACATTTGTAAGTAATTTGGGATAAAAAATAGAGAAAATCTATAATTACCATTGTGTTCAGATGGTCTAAGAAAGTGTTAGGTTTTATTTTGTCCAAATCAAACACCCAGGTCATCCAACTAACAAGAGATTCAAACTACTTATTACATGTAATTATTTTATAGGTAGTAATGTTTTAGAGCATGTTGGAGTAAATATGACCTCACCATCATGTCCAAATGGCCAAAAACCTAAAAATCGCTAGTTTATTCATCCAAATAAAATGTCGTTTAAAAACTCCATTATTTATGTCTTGTTTAGGTCATGTGGTAAAAAAAATAGAGAACACATTCCAATAGTACTAGTGTGCCACCAACATGCCCCTTTGTCACTACTTAAGTGTCACTAGTGTTCCATCAGCATAGGTGCACTACCCATGCACTACCACTATCAATGCACCACCCATCAACTATTATTGATGTTAGTAGAATTTTTCATAAAGTATTCCCTAGTTTAGTGAATTAGATCCTACCATGTGTTATCACCACACATGTCTTCCTACATATTCCCTAACAACTCAATGATACAACTTAATAGCATGGAACAATTATAATTTGAAACACTAAGGAAATTCTAGAATATTCTTACACAACCAATGCTTGTATTAGCAAAATATTTTGAGGAATATTTTGTAATACAAAATACCATGTCAATAGTATGGAACATAACATCACTTTGATGTTAGTACTATGGAACACATGTTAATAATATTTATTGCCATGTCACCATCCATACAACCTAATTGAACTACCATACAAGAACCATATACCACATCACTAGTATAGTTAACACCCAATAATCTACTAATGTCAACATATCAATATTATGTTAACATTATCACGGTCCACATGGATAAATCTATGCTATAATATTTTTTGTTCATCCAAACTTTGGAGGATCTATTCTCAATCATATAAAATCTATTTAAGGTCTATTATTTCTTAATTTGGCTATTTTTTATGGCTATGCAATGATGAACACCATTTTTAATTTTTGTGCCTCTTGCTTCTATTATTTATAGTTTTAGGTCCTTTTATTAAGCAATTCATTTTTTGAGAACCTCTTGAGCTTTGTTCTTACAATTATTAAATTATTTTTTAGTGTAACTTTTAAGAAATATGTGTTTTTATATTTTCCATCATAGTCATATTTTATACTCATTCTAATTTAAATTTTTTGTTTCAACTTATTCATCTTTTTTGTAAACTGTAAAATCTAAAGTGAAAATCGCTACATATTGATTTGGGAATAAACTACATAAATAAAGTGTCAATGGTCATTTATTGAATGAATTGATATAATTTTTTAATTTTTTATTATATTTGTTGGTATTTTGAATTTTACTCTTATATTGTAATATTAAATCACCAAAACTATGAGGTTTAGTGAGAAGGGATCAAGAATAATTGCATGTAGATAGATCTAGCACCCTCCTTCATGTGACTTGTTCCTTATCCAAGTGGTTCTCTACAAAAGGTTTAATGGTCAAACAACAATACAAAAATTATATGAACTAATTTGTCTTATGGTTCCTAAGGATATACTACAACACCTAGAAAACAATGTGTGGCCTTATATTACTTAGACCATAATCTCTAGTAGTTGTTTGAAGATCCACTTTGAACATTATTCATCCATGATTTTTTCTTAGATAGTCTTACACTTGTGGATGTTACTAAGATAACTATAGAGATTCCTCCCTTCCTCTTATTTATACAAAGATCAAGACTTCTTTGAATGTTTTTGATGACTCTACTTAGTAAATTATTTTATTCTATATTTTCAAGTCTCATTTTTGATACATTTACAACTCAATTCAAAGGTTCATCTTATCCTTGAAAATTAATAATAGTAGGCATGCATAAGAAAAATAATGTTTCTTGTATAAAGTTCATGTTTTAAAAGGAAAAAAGATGAACCATAATATATTACTCTTGCAATTTAAAAAATGATTGAATTTGTTAATCTTGATTTGAAGTGGTTGTAAGTGTTATTAGTTATTTTAAAGTTCTTATTGGTTCCACCACTTACCAAAATTAAGATAACTCCAATGGCATGCTTGAAGAAGATTTAGTTTATAGAATATCAATGACCTCTAAGTTGTTGAGATGACTATGTTTCTCCCTGTGATATTTAGGAACTTTCAATATAGGTTTTAGTTTAACAAAGATTCAAGATGTATTTATAACTTTATGCTAAGGTGGTAAAGTGACTTAGTTAAATGTCAAACCATTTTGAGATGTTTTTTGATCATTATGTGTCAAGCTCAACATAATTGACAAGCAATTAAAGGACCCATGCACAACTTTTTTTAAAATGTGAGCTTGTTTGATTTTTTTTAATTAGCTTTATTGGTTTTGATTTATCATGTTACTAGTCAAAGTATGATGTTTATCTAAAAAATTGTGGTTTGGAATGACTTACCAAAATATAATGAACATTTTCGTATTTTCTAAATGTAGGTATAGTTGTTTTAATTTTTGTGAGTGGGTAATATTGGTATATGTTAACATGACCTAATATTTCACGTATTTCATTGCAAAATGACATTGAATGATATTTTATAGTTCCTATCTTTACAAGGGTCTAATTATTTTGTAATTGCATCTCCTTATTTATTAGGTGTAACAAAATATTTTCCCTATGGAAATAAGGATGATGATAATAAAGATTATTGGATGCAAGGAGAAGACAATGATGACATTTCGTTAAATTTCCTATCAACACATCCCTTGCACCTACTAAAGTTCCAAGTGCTAGTAAATAAAATAGATTAGAGTTTATCCTTTTCTAGAGTATAATAAAGTGTCCCACTCTCCACTCACATGTTGGTTAACCAATTTGTGTACAATAATGTGTCCCAATCTTAGGAAACAAGAAAAATAAAATAAACTTAATTATATATGACATTCTCAACATGTGTGTGTGTGTGTGCGCGTGTCCATGTATGGGTGTGTATGTGTCTTAAATATCTTATCTTGTAACTTTTTCTTTCCCAACCACATGTATTCATTTTAATAGACAAAATTTATCACTTATGTTGGGCCAAATGATATACTATCTTCAATTTGTCTTGTCTTCTACAATATACATTTAAATTGTTTTCTTAATATTTACTTTTTCCAATAAAAAATATACATAACCTTCAATTTAATTTTTCTAAAATATATATTTAATTATAATCCTTTATAATATTTGATAAACTACCCATATCTCCCTTCATAATATATACAGTCTTCCCCACATTTTAATTATATTTTACAACAAAAATCTTAAGTACACCATACCCAGAACGCCATCAATTTTAGGCCCTGTACTACAACAGCACGTACAATGCAAGTGCTAAAAATATTCCTTTGTAGGTTATGTTTCAGAAAAGCCTCGCCTTCATAAACCTAAATTTCTATCCTGCAATTTTTGTTTCTCAGAGAATAGGCCTACTGTTTTTTTTCTGTTTCCAGAGAATACTTGGCAACACGATGGAAATTCCTGTGGAGGACCACAATAGAACAATAACCTGTCTATTCCTTGCTAAACATAGACTTCTGATTTTTTTTTTAAATGTCCAATCAAAGTAATGATAACCTGACGAATTTATCGGGAAATGTTACAAATACCAGATATTCCTTAAGACTCAAGCATTTAGTCTCCTTTGGCGGCGAACAGGTAGTACGTTTTCATTTAATTAAATCTTCTTCGAGCTGTTCAATGGATTTTCTTGCAGAAGTACGACTGTAACAATCCTTTTGTTCGTCTTTTTGGCACATCAATGATCAAATCTTACGTGTTGTAGGAGATGCATTTAATATTTACACTGTTTATACCGTACGCAGTCAACTTCAATTGCTCAATGGAATAAAAATGTATGCAGTCTGAAAACCTCGATATCGAGGTACTTTTTTACCGTTTTGTTAGAGGTGTTCATTTCTTTAATTACTCGATCTTTGTTTGTATAGTCTGATTTTAAAGGCATCCTCTGAATCATGGGTATATGCTTGTCCAGATCGGGAGATGATTACGCACCAGTTTTTCCAAATGAATTACAGAACGAATTTCATGGAGGAGGAAGTAATGCGAAAAGTTTGGATGGGTTGGATTTTCTTACGCAAGCTATGGATGACGGACCAAGTGCTCAGATTGAAGTAAACGAGCATGAACTGAACAGTTCGGTTCCTGAGAAATTTCAGTTCAAGTCAGAGAATCCTACCGGCCAAAAAATTCCCGAATTGGATTGCAAAGAAAATCTAACTTGCAAGTTGTATAAATCAACGCAGAGAAACATAAAGAGTCTGAAGAAATTGAAAACAAGAAGTAAGAACAGTAGTTCTTGTTCTGCTGATTTGATATGTGATTTAACTGTAGATATCGACATGTTTGAGAGGGTTAGTAGGTCTTGTTCAGAGAAGGAACTTTTAAGCCGTGGTTCTTTGAATAATTATAGAGAGATGCATCCCACCTCTGCAGACTGTGAGAATGCAAAGGGGCAAAAGGGGGAAGAAGATGCTGATTTTGATGAAATTTCATTTGGGCAAAAAACAGGGGAAATTCTTGACTTTTTTCGGGAATATTCAAGCAATACAGCCGCTGAATCTCCACAATCACGGCCCAAATTACATATTTATAGTATATTGGATATGAAGAAGCTTAAATCTATAAGGTTGTCTCAGTTCAGCATGTCCAGTAGATTTGGTAGTAGCAATACTGAGACAGAAAGCCCTAGTAGCAAACTGATTGGACTGCTAATGAAAAATTTGAGTTCTAGATCAAAATCGAAATGTAGTGCAGATAAGAACCCGGGTCATATGAAGTCTGCATGTGAAGATACTGATGAGAGTGAGAGGCACAAGGAATCGCCTCAAGAACATAAGGAACATAAGGCTGGGAGAAGGCAATGTTTGCTTTCAATGTTTAATGTTGATAGATCTTTCTGTATTGAAGAAAATACTGAAACCTTAATTTTTGCAGACCATAACAACAGCACAACTGGGGTTAGTAATAACTTAATGGGTGGAAGGCAGGTAGATTTTAGAATCCCAGTCAAGACATTGAGTAATGAGTTTGTTTTGTTTAATTTCTGCCCTAATGAAGGAGGTGGTGATTCAATAAAGCTACATGAAACGACTGCATCTGCACTTATGTTTAATGAAGTTGCAGAAGTGAATGATGTGGGGTTCCGGTCGGTGCACCAACTGCAAGGTAATTGTAGGAAGGATTAGAGCATTAATTTTTTATATTGTTATATAAAATTGTTTTGTGGATTCAATTGTGTTTTATTCTATCATTCGGATCATACTCAGTGATCATCAGAAAAAAGAGACTGATCTAAAACATTGATTATAAACAAAATACAGTTGAATCCAAAAGTTTATTGAACATTAAGTGTTTACACACCCGCCCTTTGATTTTATTTTATCTGTTTATTTAATTACTAGAATGTCATAGTGGTTCTGTTAGAATTTTGACTGCATATTTAAGAAGGTTTTGTAGAAGACATGAACAATTTTGACTACATATTTAAGAGGGTTTTGTAGAAGACATGAACAATTTTGACAACTTCTTTAAGAGGGTTTTGTAGAAGATATGAACAAATTTGTGACAATTTCATTTATCAGGTGTGTGTAGGCTGTCTAGGTTGTCTGTGACAGAGGAGGAGGCTCCGTTTGGTTCTCCATTTTCCATTGGTAGAGGGAGAAGATCTAAAGGACCAGAGCTTTCTGAGGATCTAATTTTAGGGCGAGTTTCGGCTGATGCATTCAGTGATTCAAGCTCTGATCTTTTTGAATTAGAATTCCTTGGCCATCAAATGGATTTTAAAACAAATTTTAGCAGTTAAGACTCTCTGTTGCAGTCACAGAGAAGAAGCAAAAGGGCAAATGTGCATACAGTTTTTGCCTTGAAGTAGTTTATGGTCTGTCTGATTGGCTGGTGGAAATTTTCATTACCATAATTATGTTTTTCAGCAGATTTGTTCTAAGGATGGAATTATTTGTAATCATGCTCTGTAGCTGAAATGTGCAAAGGATGGTACTATATTTTTATTATACCAGTTTTCACAAGTTATTATTTCAGCAATTCTGCATCCATCAATTACAGAGTGTTACTCCACATTCTCATTCAGAATGCGATGGGAATTGCACTTCTCCCACAGTCAAAATTAATTCACAGGGAAGAAAAACCTTCCAAATTTATGATGTAAAATACAACTTTTTATTTTTGAAATTTTAATATTAAAATTGTGTTTTAGTTGAAGAGGATTTTAGTTTCTTTGTAGACTTAGAGTTTAAAATTAATCAATAATGAGGATTTTGTTGTATATTGCACATAATAACCAAACAAAAGATTTTGCTGCATTTTATATTTGATAGTTAAAATTAGGCTTTCTATAATAGTATCTGTTCTTGTTAGACTAAATAAATATTGTGAATTTATGTTTGCTTGGGATTAGGTTGTGCCTGCAGTTTAGTTAATTTGCACTTTTGACTTCATGCTTATCTATCCTGTTTCCAAATGCAATACAATTTCTATCTGCCTTTGCCCATATTTGTGTTTGGGGTGCATATGGAAACCTTCTTATATTCCTATTGTATAGGAAAAAAGATCTTCAGTTTTTTTTTTATTACAAAGTGGAAAAAAAAAAAAAAAAAAATACAATGAAGAAAAGAACAGCAGCTCAACAAAGAACTGCTCAGAAATAAGGGCAAAAATCAGTCAATAATAAGGGCTTATCTTGATTACTAAGTTCTTAGGCTCTCAATTTGAAATATTTGTGATTTATTTTTATTGTAGGTCCATTTGTTTGACTTGTGATTTCTTTTTGAAAGAATATAAGTGAAATCAAATTATTTGTAAGGGCTTTGTACTTCCATTTTTGATCATTCACGAACTCTATTAATGAGGGCATAAGGTATGAAATGCATTTGGAGTTAATTATAAATATTTTCTTTTGTCAAGAATTGAGTCTCCTCTCATTTACAAGTCTGGATTATTTTATTTGTCTATGATTTTATTTTTTGTATTGCTACACTTACACTCCAACAATCAAGCCCTATTTTTTCTATGGAAGTGCACACTACACAGTTTATTTTCATAGACATGGTGTTAATCTAGGCTACTTAATATTACAAATGAGGGATTATTGTTGAATCTTCTAACAATATTTCTTCTATTCTTTGAGGTGATTTTGTTTCTTGGGTCCGTTGTAAGAGGAAGAAGTGTGAAATATACTTCCTACGATAATTTATTCTAAAGAACGTAAATTGATTATAGTCACTAAAAAATAAAAATAGGTGGTATACCAAATCATAGTGATTTAAGTAGAGAAAACATTTTCGAGAGAAACAAATTTACTCCCAAGCAACTCAATGCAATATTCAATAATCAAAAGGTTAAAATACACTTGTAGAGAATCTAAGCTTTTATAAGGGTATCACAAACAAGAGATTTCAAGTAATTCTAGAAGCATAACAATAACTATAAAATTCATTATAAAGCCTCCATAAAAAACCTTAATAAATTAGAGAAGCAATGTACAAATCATCACATGATAATTAAGAAAGTATGGGCTAAAACCACCCAAACTATGGCACCCAAATCTCTTGTCAAAATCCAAGACCCAAATACCAATGAGTCTACATGGTAATTGGTAAATGTAACATATTCTTTACACATCATAAATTGGTTATAATCAACTCATAAACTTGAGTGGTCTATCTTGGATTTGTAATATTCATTCAAAGATATCTTATGACATCATAATATGCATCATAAGTTGGTCCAAATGTAACTCTATCTTACAACTATGTTTTGATTAAATAAACACGTTTTGAAAGGGGCCCGAACCCATTACAAGACACACTTAGAGGCAAACAGGATGAATCTCGCCAGTAGTGAGACAAGAAAAAATTAAGACAAAGGTAGACTCCTAAAAGGAGACATAGAACAACAGAGAAGAGAACAACAAATACTAGATAAGCTTTTGACTAGAGCTTGGAACTAGAAAATAGTTTTGGAAGGACCCAAAAACCTCAAACAAAGATAGTCAAGGTGGTTTGAACCCAAATTTTACCAAAAGCTTCAAAAGAGGGGTAGGACTGTGTTGTGCAATTTTCGCACACACGCCCCACCAGAGGCAAGGACCCTCTTTTGCCTATTTGGTTCGCTTGTTTGCCTTAGGGTCTTGACCTTTTCCCCTTAAGGGATAGGTCTCTCGATCTTGGTCTTGTTTCACCCAGGTACTTATGGTCATATTTGCACTGAAGGTGTCTTATTGCAACATTGTGATGGCGTGCTTGCTCTTTGAAAGATGACTCCAATCAAAAAAAATTGAATGAAAGGCAAATTTGACTAAGTTTGGGCCAAGTTCGGTAAATTCGAGGTAGCTAGGATTACCTGAACCTCGATCCGGTCGGGTAATCCAATCTACCTCAGATTTCCCGGGCCCGAGTTCCCCTCATATCCCTGAGTTTCTAAAGACATACCCTCATGCATTTATTGCTAATTTTAATGAGTTTAAAGGGTCGAAAGGGGAATATAAGAAATGTTCAAGGTGTCATTTGAGTCATTGTACTTTATGCATGCTTGAGCTTGAAGGGAAGGCCATTTCCATCGTGCATTTCGATCGAGCTCCGCTATAAAGTTTGTGTTCTCTGCGCGATCATTGCGGGATTCTTGAAAGACTTCCATTGCATCTTCTTTTCTTGTGCGCTATTCCAAGGTAGGGTTTTCTTCTATGCTTTCGATTGGGCTTGTTTTGGTATTGGTTTTCCCTGCTTTAAGTTTAATAAACTTGTGTTGAGGTCTTGTTATGCACTTGGATTTTAAAGGTTTGGGTGTGATTGTCTTGAGTGCATCATTTAGATTCTTGTTTCTTTTGGTGTGTGTTCGAGAAATGTTGACGATTGATGTTGATTTAATTGGAGTGAAGCACTAGGGTTTATAAGATTTTTGAAGTATATCATCTTTGTTACGGTTTTGTGATTGATAGTGAGATCAAAAGGTGTCACCTTGTTTTGAAATTTAATTTGAAACCCTATTTCCTTGAAAACCCTACCTTGGGATTGCAAATTTGAAGAAATAGGATCAATGACATTAGGGATTTTTGAAAAAATTGTTTGACTAAGATTTCATCATGAAATGATAATGATTTAATCTCAAGAAGGTGAAATGTTAACCATTCATCAATTTAGATCAAGATAGATTTAACACTTAGCGAAATTTTGGTCTCGAGCGAGACTCTCGAAAATTCTTAGGTAGCTTGGATTTTCTGCTACTCAAGAAATCCAAGACCCCTCGGATTTTCCGAATCCATTGTGCATCCAAAATCCCGAAGACGAATAATTGAGCCTTGACACTTAGTGAATTTTTTAGTGTACCCTAACTTCAGTAATTCCGAGCTAGCTTGAATTACCTGAGCCCTAGTTCACCCAAAAATTTCGAGCCACCTAGAAATACCCAAACTTCTTGAAATTCAAGCTCCTAATGCATGTGATGAATTGGACTTTGATGGAAATGTTGTGTGAATTAATCTCAAAATGATTAATGCTTGAGTGTATTTGATTGTGTTAAAGTTTCATCTCACTTCATGATTCTAAGTCAAAAGGTGCCCAGTGTGCAAGGTCCGGGTAATCCGAGCTCGAGTCTAGACGGGGAATTCGAGTTCCCTTGGATTTTCCAACCTTTCTCCTTTAGTTTCAAATTTTCAAATGTTAATGATAAAAGAGTTTGCACATGAGTTTGTATGGCATTTACAATTGGATACTCATCAATTTGAATGTGATTCACTTGCATATCCATGTATGATTTCATGAAGTGAATTGTTTGGTTTGCATTATCATTCAGGGTCCATATTGATATCATAATTTGCACTTAATAATGTCATTGAGCATGTATGATAAATCTTCTTGAATGAATGGCATAAATTAATAAGTAATATTATTATCTGCATTTGGGTGATTATTCAAAGGCTGCTTTAGTGCAAGAAGAGGTGAGAAGAAGCGCAGAAAGGATGAAGTATGATTTCAAAGGCATATGGCCAGAATCCAACATTGCTTCTGCTTGGTCAAAGATTGCAGAAACAAACATGGGACATGTAGACTATGATGACTTTTAGTAGAGGATGTATGGAAATGCATGAACTCAGCTTGCTCAAATTCTCACTCACACTGGGTTGGCTCAAGCAGCAGGGTTCCCTCCAACACAACTTTGTCTAGAGCTAGTTTTAGAATGTGCAAAACACTATGACTCTAGAACAAGAATTATAATTGGGCCACAAGGAAGGGTCACGACAAATCTTATTGAGTCCATTATAGAGGTGTTCAATATTGCCTCACATCACAATCTCATTAAGGAATTAAATATTGGGGAAGCAATAAAGTTTTATGATGAAGACCCAGACAGAGCCCTGGAGATCATGAACAACTCTTGGATATTGAAGCCCAAACCACACTATTCTAAGCTGCCTAAACAATTACATAGAAGTGATTTCAAGATGGAGTATCATGATGTTATCACTCTCTTAGGTAGGGAGATGGAAGTAGAAGAGGCTCACATCTTCCAAAATTGGATGTTCTACCCCATCACACAAATTGTGGCTGGAAAGCATTATCATCGGGCTAGAATCATAAGTAACAACTTAGATGCACAATTAAGAAGTGTACAAGAGACTAATAGATTCAAAATGACTTCATATCTTGTCTACATGCTGGCAAGCAAAACCAAGTAAAAGGGTCTCAGTTGCAAAGGGACTATAGGAAAGGATAGGATATGGGACATTTACCCACAACTGCAGCATAAAACAACTAACTATAGGAGAGCCAACGATGCATTTTTCATGTACATTCCTAGGTTGTTACAGGATGCTCTCCATATTGGGGTTTCTTTTGATGCCATGGACTTAATCAAGCAATATGGTCAATGGTTTATTTAGTTTCAAAGGTTCACATACATATGGATACAAGGATCTCCTGTTGTTCCACTCAGATTACCGAGGTATCCAACTAATAAGCTCCTAATGTTAGA
>VDFB02047230.1:614540563-614643635 GCA_007258455.2 Sequoia sempervirens
ATGAGTATGAAGCTACTTTGAGGACTATATATATATATATACTTACATAATGAAAGAGGCCATTTAATGGAAAATGGTGTTACTTTGAAATGGGCACATCATGAACAAGTTGGACCAATTGGACTATAGCATGTCCCATAGATAATGTGGCAGACAATTTTATTTTTAATTTTGGTCCATGTGGACCTGTCAAAGTAGGGTACTCCACTATGGGGTGTTGTCCCCTATTATTGTGTTCATCATTGCACAAACTTTAACTTTGTAATTTTCTTTTATTATTTGTTTGTTATTCTAAAATATGAAAATAATTTCACTAGTTTTCATTTTGAGGATATTCTACCATGCAATTGCATTATTTTTTTCTTCATTGCACAATAATTCATTTTCTAGTAATGTGTTTCACAATTGTGTAGTGCATATATGTATATATATGTGCACCACATATCATGCACATATATGTATATTATATATATATCTAATATGTATGCATGTATGTCTATCATACATAAATTTTACATATGTCTATGTGCATCACCGACAACTGCATGTCAATACATATGTACACATATATCTATGTGCATACGTATGTACGTATATATCTATGTGCATATGTATGTATGTACTAATATGTCTATGTCAATACATATGTGCATATATATATATATATATATATCTGCCATGTACATATATATACATATATATATACAAATAAATAGATATAGATACATATATTGATAGATAGATTGAAAGTTATATATAGGTATAGATAGAAATTAAATGAAAAGATTAAACCCATTAAAGTCACAGTGATGCATGAAGAGAACCATATTTTTCCTTGACAAATTGTTTGTGTTTATGAACACAAATATTGGAAGTGTTCATAAACACCCTAGATGCCATATACATCATCAAGCACATTGTGGATGCACCTAGAATGAAAGAGAACCTTCGAACTATGGATAAGCACATAAACACTTTAAATATTATGTTCAAAATTAGCAACAAAAAAAATAACCTTCAACTTAAGTAACACAACACACCCATAACAAATCAAATAAGTAATAAAAAGAAAGAAGCAACAACTAACATGAGACAATGGCATAACCTTAGTGAGGTTAAAAAACTTTCCTCTATGAAATGGAGATGGCCAATGATATGGTGATTTTATCCAACTCAATCTTGTAATAAGAAATGAAAGGAGGCATCAATCAAAGACATGCAACATTTTTTACCTTATAACGAGAAAGTATAATAAGTAAAGTGTTTACCTTTGAAGTGCAATTCACCATCACCAAGCCATTGAAGGGAGAATGGGGTGAGCCAAAAATGAATTGAAATTGCACACCATCCAAGAAGATTGAACAAGACACAAATCTACAACAAGTGTCAGCCAAATAAACCAAGATGTCTAAAAGACTGAAATGAAGAACACATTTAAATAAACATATATATATATATGCACGAGTAAAATGATGAAATTGAATACCAATTTAAGATTGGATTACACACTAACATCGTATAGATTAAGAAGATATCTGAAATGACTTGATCTTTAGTAGTTAGAGAAGATTGGGTGTAACAATCACACTGTATGGAACAAAAATGCATTGACATTCATAAACAATATAAGTTGAAACCCTAGATACTAAGTTATAGGGTTGTGGGAAACAAACATTTACAGTGCATACAAGTGATCTATATTCCCAAGTATATGCAATAAAAAAAACCCTGAAATTGAATTGAAATGACTTGACATTCATAAATAGTGTAAGTTGAAACCCCAGATATTGAGTTACAAGTTATTGTGACAAACATTGGGGTCACATAAAACATATTTGTATTTTGAGGCATAAAGAATATAAATGAAAATCCCAATGTAAACACCATAAGGGTGAAACCCTAGACATTTACAATTTTGTGAAAAATATATGCATAACATACAATAGACTGGAATTTGTAGTCATAAATAATTAGTATAGAACTATTAGGCATTGGTAGGCATTAAGAATTGATTTGAAATCACTTGATCTTGTGTAGGTAGAGTGTAATAATCACATTTTATGCAGCAAAATCTTACAATTACATGCCATGTACATATGTTGGCATATATATAGATATATGATAGAAAAATTATTATATTAGTTTAAATTTGGCCTTCATTTGTAGGTGAAGGAATATCATATATATATGTTAGTTTTAATATATTCTTCATTTCAGCCATATCAAAATGAAAGACACTGGCACAAACCTAGTGAGGTAATCCACTTTAGTGACCCCACAATTAGATAACTACAATATGATAGAATTGAGCTTAGAAAAGAAGTCTTGGATATCTAAAAGATTAAGACTCATCAAACATTCTCCAACTTAAATTTCCTCATCTTATCTGGCTTACCAAAGAAACTCTCTAAAGTAGTCCAAACTTGATTAGGATGTGTGCATGATGCAACATGATATCTAAGATATGGAGAAATGGAAAAAATAAGAGTACCAAGAGCTTCATTGCTTCTATCAAGCCATTTCCTTCTCTCTTTAACTCCTGTGGGTTCTAGATCATGACCAAATGTGATCCTTTGCAATGTCAATTTTTTAAAAAATAACTCCATTTGAGTTCCTCATGATAGTTATATGGAGTTAGAGATACAAATTTTGGAAAATCCATGATACAATTAGATATTACAAGAGAGGAACAACAAATTTCCCTCACAATACAAGAAATCAACCCCTCTGTCCCAAACAAATTTACACTTTTTTGCAAATTTACAACAATGCATCCCAAACTACCAAATCAGTTTCAAACTGAAATTGAGAAAATCTGGAAACAAATCTACAAAATTGCATGAATATAATTGAAGTGCTCTTGAATACCTTATCAATGCCATAAATTTGGGGAAAAATAGAGTCCGAAGAAAAATATTACATGCCATGTACATATGTTGGCATATATATAGATATATGATAGAAAAACTATTATATTAGTTTAAATTTGGCCTTCATTTGTAGGTGAAGGAATATCATATATATATATACATATATATATCTCATACATATACATACATATATATATACATATATATATATATACATATATATATACATATACATATATATACATATACATATATATATATAACTTGTATATATATACTCATGTATATATATATATGTTAGTTTTAATATGTTCTTCATTTCAACCATATCAAAATGAAAGACACGGTAAAGACTAGTAGGAATTAAACCACCTCACACGAAAGAAGAAAGGAGATTTGAGTCTTGAGCTAAACAATGAATCGTGGAGAGCCAAACATGTATGGGTGTGTAACCAACAAAGACTCTAGAATAAACACAAACAAAAGGAATGACAATGAGCGAGATATGGGAGAATTTAGAGCATTAAATTAACCTTGATCTTTGAATTAGGCTCTTGTAAGGTCGAGTAACTCTGAAGGGATGCATAAGGAAAGTTTCCCAATGGAGGTAACGAAGGAGGTGACAAGCAATTAATGCTCTCAACTGGACGTTCTGGGTGGGGAAGGAATGTATACATATACATATACATATATATACATACATACACACACACATATATATATATGACCGAGGATTTTTAAGTCAAATTTGAAATTCTCCATTTTCTCCAATTTTGGTATTATTAGAAAGTGCTCGAGATCTTGACTCCAATGCAACTGAAATGGATTCAATCAGAGTCCCAGAGCTCAAGATATATATGGTCAAACCTCTAGTCAACTCGAATAGGAGGAAAAAAGGGAAAAAAATAAAAGTTGTCAAAACCGATCAAAAGTCGTACCATTCTGAAGTGCTCATCATCACGATTATTGGAGTTCATTTCCACCCGAGGAAAGCGAAGTAAGGTATGGTGAGATTATGGAAGGTCCAAAGATTGGGTCAGCAGATGGCGTCGGCCGATCAACACAAACGGCCAATCAGCCCTTGACACATGGCATCACCTCCTCCCTCTAGGTGACAAAAATTATTTTGGCAAAAAAAATAATTAAAAAATATATGTAAATAAAATAAAGTATATAATTAAAGATGGGCCCCACCCATCCATAAGGGGCGGCCCACATTAAGTGGGGCGCCACCCATGGTATGGGGGGCAACCCACCTTTGAAGGGAACACATCCCCCTCTTTTAGGAGGAGATAAAGAGGAGGGGAGTGTGGTGGGACCACCACCCCCCCATTCTCTCTAAACTTAATAATTTTTTTCCCATAAAATGCCTCAAAATAAGGATATGATTTAATCATGGAAAATCTTATATCCCTTTTCAAAAATATTAGGAATATTATTCCTAATCTAAAGGGGAAAATTTTATCCGTAAAACTTTATATAATTGATTATCCCAATTTAATAGGGAATAAACCCCTTTAGAACTATTCAATTGAAAACAAATATATCTTGTGGAATATTATCCTTCCAGGAGTTGTGAAAAGGGGGATATTTTTTTAAATTTGCACTATGTAAGGGAGATTGGGTAGTTAATTGATTTTACACCAATTTTGGTAATTTTGGGCTATAAAAGGAGGTGAGAAAGGTAAGAGAAGTCAAGTGATTTTGGAAGAATTTTGTAAGTGTGAGATTGTTTTCCTTGGAGGAATTTTTGTATTTCTGTGCTTTTGGAGAAGCTTGTTTCCACGCACTTTGGAAGTGCATTTGTAAATTTCTTTGTAAACCAAGGGGAGGTTCTATCAATGAATGTAACCAAATTTCTGGAGGAATAATTGGATCGGTCCACTCAATTGGAGAGGGGCTTGGAGACGTAGTCATTCTAAACGATGAACTCTGTATCAATCTTTGTTTGCACTCTCTTTATCTCTCATTCTATTCTTTCTTTAATTACTTTGTAATTTCATTATTTAAATTATGTTTGTGTGTTTAATTATAATTAAGTAATTTTGGTTTTTAATTTTTAATGTAAGCATTTGAAGAAAATGTCATAGATCCTTAAAACAAATCAAATTGGTATCAGAGCTATGTTTTGACTAGTATTGTAGATTTGAATGCTTACACGTTCGAAGCTTCAACAAGGCAAAGGAAAACTCTAAGAATACAATCCTAAGATTGGAAAATGAAGGACTTCACCAACAATGGATGAAATGGAAGTTGGGAAAAGCACCGAGCAAGAGCTTGATGATAAGTCTTTCCAGCGAGTCTTCCTCAAAATGAAGGCTATGGTGGAAGAGTTGTATGTGGAAAAGAAGAAGCATGAAAAGGGAGATTTTTCAAAGAAAGAAAAGAAGGAAGATCGAAAGGACAAAGGAGGAAAATATCTAGAAGCTCCATCTCCTCCATATTCCCCTTCTTCTCCATCTTCCCCTTCTTCTTCTTCCTCTTCTACTACTGTTAATCCTTTCAAAAGCAAGTCTAAGCCTATTATTAAACTTGATGTAAAATTTGAGTTGCCTAAGTATTGTGGTGAGTTAAATGCCAAAAAATTAGATGATTGGATCTAGCAGGTAGAAGTGTATTGTAGGATTCAAGGCCTCACAGAAGATGCTTCTATGATCCAGTTAGCCACTCTCTGGTTGGGAGGTACAACTCTCACCTAGTGGGAGAGTAGGAATCAGGAGGAAATCGCTCGCCATGGTAAGGCCAATATGACTTGGATGGAATTTATTTCTGCCCTTAAAAAATAGTTTTATCCTTTAGGTTATATGCAACAATTAACCATGAATTGGTAAACCTTTAGGCAAGGTAAGGGTCAGTCTATCCAAGATTACACTCATGAGTTTAGAAAATGGGCTATTGCTTTAAATGTTCTATTGTATACTCAGGATACATTACTCAAGTACATAGGTGGTTTGCATTCTTACCTAAGACATACCATTCTAATGTTGAGTCCTAATAATTTGGATGAAGTGTCAGTCCAAGCCACTCATTTAGAGTCAAGGGGTAAGAACACTTTTAGTGATAATTTCTCAAAGAAACCATCTAAATCTGAGGGGAAACCTAAGGGTAAAGATAAAGGAAAAGGAAAAAAGATAGCCACGGTAAAGAAAGAGGGTGAAAAACCCACTTGTTCTCATTGTATGGAAGAAGGACACGAAGATTCTAAGTGTTGGAAAATACATCCAAAACTTAGGCCAAAGAGGTACGGTGGAAACAAAGGGAAGCAAAAGACAACTGTTGTAACACAACAGGATCTTGGATCTGATTCTAGGGACAAGATGAAGATAACCGCCACTGGGATTCAAGGTAAAAACAAACCTATATCTCTTGCATCTGAATAAAGTATTTCTGCAAGTACAAGTAAGCAACCTAAAGTAGATAAGCAGAGGAATGAACTTTTTCATATCCGTGTGATAACTAAACACACTAAGGTTGATACTTTATTTGACACGGGTTCACAAGTTAATCTCATATCTGAAGAGGTTGTTAAAAAGATAAATCTAACTACAACTCATCTGAAGCCATACCCTTTGGGATGGGTTTGTAATGATGCACAGTTACAAGTCACTAAACAATGTAAGCTTAGTTTTGCAATCACTGCAAACTTTAAAGATGAGGTTGTAGCGGATGTTGTACCTTTAGATATTTGTGGACTTGTGTTAGGAAGTCCATATTTGTACGACCGTAAAGCTATCTTCTTTAGGGAGGAAAACAAGTATCATCTATTTAAGGATGGGATTGAATATATTGTACGTGCACACAAAGTCAAAACTAGTCTTGCATTAGTTAATGCTAATCAAATGAAAAGATTAGTGAACTCCAGTAAAAACTTTGTGTTAATGCTTGTTAAGGCCAAAGAAGATGAAACATCTGAGGTGTTTAAAGGAAGTGATCCTAAACATAAGGCTGAATTGGTCAAAGTTGTTTCTGCTTATGATGACTTGTTTCAGGAACCAAAAGGATTGCCTCCTAAAAGAGATATTCAACATGAAATTCAATTGCAACAGGATGCGCCACTACCTAATATTGGCATGTACCGGTTGTTTGTCATGCAAAATGAAGAAATGAAAAAGCAAGTTCAGGAGCTCATCGACAGAGGAGTGATTCATCCAAGTACATCACCTTGTGGTTCTTCGATTGTTTTGGTTCCAAAGAAAGATGGAACATGGAGGATGTGCATCGACTTCAGGGCAATGAACAAAATCACCATCAAAAACAGGTATCCACTTCCTAGAATTGATGACTTGCTTGATTAGCTTAAGCATGCAATTTATTTCTCTAAATTAGATTTGCGAAGTGGTTATCATTAGATTAGAATTGCAGAGGATGATATTTGGAAAACTGCTTTCAAGACAAAATAGGGACTTTATGAATGGATGGTTATGCCCTTCGGGCTTACCAATGCACCCGCTACATTCATGCGAGTCATGAATGACATCTTCTGTCCTTACATTGATGATTTTGTTATTGTATATCTTGATGATATCCTAGTTTTTAGCAAGTCTTGGGAAGACCATTAAGTCATGTTAAAAAAGTTTTTGATGTACTAAGAAAAGAAAAACTCTATGTAAAGATGTCTAAATGCGAGTTTGCAAAGACATCTCTTGTGTACTTATGTTATATCGTAGGGAATGGTCAATTGAAAGTCGACCCTGCGAAGGTCGATGCAATTGTAAACTGGACTAAGCCAAGTACTGTAACTGAAGTCAGGAGTTTTTTGGGTGCTGTCCAGTACTGGAGGAAGTTTATTGCAAACTTCTCCTTCATCGCGTCACCATTGCATGCATTAACAAGTACAAAGATAACTTTTCAGTGGGGAGGACCACAACAGAAGGCCTTTGACAGACTAAAGGAAAAGTTAAGTACCGTACCAGTCTTGGCTCTACCAGATTTGCACCAACCATTTGAGATTGAAACAGATGCAAGTGGATTCGCCATGGGAGCAGTATTGACACAAGGAGGTAAGTTGATTTGTTATCACTTTGAAACTTTTTCTGGCGCAGTAAGTAATTATCCAACTTACGATAAAGAACTTTACGCTTTAGTACAAAGTGTTAAGAAATGGAAACATTATATAATGGGCAAGGAAACAATAATCCATACCGATCATCAGCCATTGCAATATCTGCATTCACAAACTAAGTTGCAACAAAGTAGGCATTTCAGGTGGATGGGATTTTTACAGCAGTTTCACTTAGTCATTAAGTATAAGAAAGGAGCCCATAACAAAGTAGCAGATATGCTTTCTAGACCTCCAGTTTCTAATGCTTTGATAATCCTTAAAAATAGTTCTATGATGCATGCAAGTTTTGAAGAACAATATGCTACTGATGAAAATTTTAAGGATATCTATGCATCTCTAATCCAAGGCAAACAAGTAGAAGAAAAGGATTACTATGTGCATGATAAACTCTTGTATCACTTAGGAAAATTATTCATTCCAAAGAATGAACAAGCACATGTAATCAAAGAGGCACACACATCGCTAATTGCAGGACATTTTGGGGTTAGTAAAACTTTGGCACAACTACAAAAATATTGCTATTGGCCTCAAATGCAGGAAATTGTAACAAAATATATTAAGGGATGTGTGATGTGTGCAACTAGCAAACCAAGTAATAGGAAATTGGGGTTGTACACACCTTTACCTGTACCGTCCCGACCATGGGAAAATGTATCTATGGATTTTTTCAGGGGGTTACCTATGTCTAGGAAAGGGCATGACTATTTGTATGTAGTAGTTGATTGGTTCAACCAAGATGTGTATTCTTATGCCATGTAAAAAGCAAGTCACTACTGAACTGACATCTCATATGTATTTTTAGTTTGTATGGGTTCACTTTGGGTTACCCACTTCCATTATATCAGATCAAGATTCTTGATTCCTTGGGTAGTTTTGGTTAGTCTTATGGGGACTTATGGATACTAAACTAAAAAAGAGTACAACCTTCCATCCATAGACCGATGGACAGACAAAGGTAGTCAACAAGACAATCGTGCATCTGCTCAGAGGATATTGCAACAAGCATCCTAAGTTGTGGGATGAAAGTCTTCATTATGTGCAGCATGCCTACAACCATGCGGCCCATTCTTCTACAAAGAGGTCTCCTTTTGAGACTTGCTTCGGTTATTTTCCAAAGACACCAATGGACTTCACTTTTGGAACAAATGATGCTGAAGATGGAAACCCTAATGCAAAAAGGGCTTTAATGTTCATCCAAAAGGTCCAAGTAGTTCATTAGGTCGTAGAAGCACAATTGGAAAAGAGTCAAGCAAAGTGCAAGGCTCGTCATGACAAGCATCGCAGCGATCATCATTTCCAAGTTGGAGACAGAGTTTGGTTACACATAAGCAAGGAAAGAATGCAAGGTGAAGGAAGGAAGCTCAAGCCGATCAGATATGGTCCATTCAAAATTCTGGAAAAGATTGGCACAAATGCCTTCCGCCTTAATCTTCCTCCATACATGCAGATTTACTCGGTAGTCAATGTTGAGAACTTGAAGTTGTATGAACCTCCGATGATACTAGATGAGGAGGCTGAAGTGCAAGTTCCATCAGTTGATGACCTTTCACTAGAGTACATGTCAGAGTTGCCAAAAGACGTCATCCTCGATAGGAACACCAGGACTTCACGAAGAGGAGCAGTTGAATACCTCTGAGTGGGGCTAAAAGGGATGCATCCAAGCAAGGAAAAGTGGATGGAGATTGGTAAAGTGAGGGAAATTTACCCTCACTTACTTTCTAAGTAACTAGCTTTCAGAGGTCCAAAAGCTCTCCAGTGGGGAGGACTGATCTAGAGGATTTTCGTCAAATTTTGAAATTCTCCATTTTCTCCAGTTTTGGTATCATTAGAAAGTGCTCGGGATCTTGACTCCAACACAACTCGAATGGAGTCAATTCGAGTCCCGAAGCTCAAGATATATACAATCAAACCTCTAGTCAACTCTCAGTACCAGGCCAAAAAAAAAGGGGCAAAAAATCAAAGTCATCAAAACTGGTCAAAGTTAGCACCATTGTGAAGTGCTCATCATCACAATTCCGGCAAAGTTCGTTTCACGGAAAACGGAATCCGTATGGCGAAGTTATGGAAGGTCAAAGATTGGGTCAACTCGATGATGTCAGCACCCAGTCAACACAATGGCCAATCAGCCCTTGACACATGGCATCACCTCCTCCCTCCAAGTGGCAAAAATGATTTTGGCCAAAAAAAAATATATATATATATATATATAAAAATAAAGTATATAATTAAAGAAAAATTAAGATGGGCCCCACCCATCCATAAGGGGCAGCCCACATTAAGTGGGGCGCCACCCATGGTATGGGGGGCAACCCACCTTTGAAGGGGAACGCATCCCCCTCTTTTAGGAGGAGATAAAGAGGAGGGGAATGTGGTGGGACCACCACCCCCATTCTCTCTAAACTTAATAAATTTTTGCCCACAAAATGCCTCAAAATAAGGTTATGATTTATTCATGGAAAATCTTATATCCCTTTTCAAAAATATTAGGAATATTATTCCTAATCTAAAGGGGAAAATTTTATCCACAAAACTTCATATAATTGATTATCCCAATTTAATAGGGAATAGAGCCCTTAGAGCCATTCAATTGAAAAAAAAAATATTTTGAGGAATATTATCCTTCCGGGAGTTGTGAAAAGGGGATATTTTTGAAAATTTGCACTATGTAAGGGAGATTGGGTAGTTAATTGGTTTTTACACCAATTTTGGTAATTTTGGGCTATAAAAGGAGGTGAGAAAGGTGAGAGAAGTCAAGTGATTTTGGAAGAATTTTGCAAGTGTGAGATTGTTTTCCTTGGAGGAATTTTTGTATTTTCGTGCTTTTGGAGAAGCTTGTTTCCATGCACTTTGGAAGTGCATTTGTAAGTTTCTTTGTAAACCAAGGGGAGGTTCTGCCAATGAATGTAACCAAATTTTTGGAGGAATAATTGGATCGGTCCACTCAATTGGAGAGGGGCCTGGAGACGTAGTCATTCTAAACGACGAACTCCATTATCAATCTTTGTTTGCACTCTCTTTATCTCTCATTTTGTTCTTTAATTATTTTGTAATTTCGTTATTTAAATTTTGTTTGTGTGTTTAATTATAATTAAGCACTTTTGGTTTATGGTATTAGCGTAAACATTGAAACAATTGTCATAGATCCTTAAAAGCGGATCATTTATTCTCCTAGCAATTTTCATGAGCAAGTGTGACCTAGGTATTCTAGCATTCTAGCAATTCAAGAGCATTCAAGAGCATTCAAGAGCATTCAAGAGCGATTATCAAGCATTTTGGAGCATTATTCAAGATTCAAGCATCATGTCAAAGTCATCATACATCATGTTTGCTTTTGAGCTAACATTTGTGATATAGGTTCTTATGATTCAAGCAAGCATTCAAGTAAAGATCTATAACATATAATCAAGATTCAAGATCTACATTCATGCTAGCCATTACATAAGGGTGATCCCACAATACTGGTTCACAATTTTTGGCCAAACTGGACATTGAACTATTTTTTTCTAACTAGATCCTCACTTTTGGGCACCTATAGCAACTAAACCATGAGGGAATTTGGTAGTGCCAAACATGTGATTTGTGGCATTTTGTCACGTAGATTCGTATATATTTTTCAAAATATTTGGAATCAGATTGCACTTCTTTTTCCATCTTCTTTGAAAACTACTTTTTTTTAGTAAACACCATTTTTAAGGAGTGACACTCACCGTATAACACAAATTTTTTTCCATGAAGGATAAAATTCTAATTTTTTTTTAATTTAGATTTGTAACTACGATATCTAGTGCTTCCAATTGGTTCATAGTGTTTTATTGAATATTTTTTTCCTTAACCAATTTTCTAAGTCAAACCAATTACAATTTATTCAAACATAAGCGGACCCGCATACAACATAACTTTTTGTATGTATCAAAATTCATTTTTTCTGTTGGATTAAGGACATCAATATCAAGTCCACTGATATTTAAAAAAAAAATGATAATCTGCTATTTTTCCACATGTACAGAACAGAGAGCTTGTTTTTTGGTGAAAAACCTATGTTTAAACAAACTAAAAAATAAAATACATAATAAAACCAAAACATATTAAAATTATATTCGTTGGATAGCTCCTTAGGAATCTGATCATCCGGTTAGATGCTGTGAAGAGGCTCCCTCCATTTTTCATCCTCAACTCGAGCCGAAGAAAAATTCTAGAGATTTTTGGTGCGAGGAGGGAGAAGGGTCAAGGAAAGGGGAGTTGGCCGGAAAGACCCCTTGAAGTTCACTCAAACCTAGGTTCCACTCAAACTTGGGTTCGCTTGAACCAGGGTTCGAGCAACCCCCTTTCCACAAACCTTTTTTTTGTTTTTTTCCCGAGAAATGTGGGACCCGACAACTAGTGAAACCATTTTCATATTTTGAAATAACTAAAAAATATAAAAAACAATTTGTAGTGTGAATATTTGTGCAATGATGAACACACAAATAGAAGTGCATGGCATAAAACCCTCTAAAGGAGAACTAGTCAAATCCTATCCATATTTCGTAGTAAGAATGAAATAGAAAAAGAAAATTGCAGAGTGAATTATTGTGCAACACTTTGTCTCTATTTATATGCAAGTGATATACATGGATATTCATTGAAAGGAGTCTTAAATTAATAGGAATGAGCCTTTCTTTTGTAATAAGATGAACAATAATACACATACATATAAGTCTTATCTGTTCAAGATATACATGTTGTGCATGGATCAAAACATCCATGGTATATTGTGTATATTTTGAAAAGATTAGGCTTCTTTCAATGTATATCACTATTTGTGGATGTACCTTTATGGCAAATCTAGACCTTTTTTAGTGCACATGTGGACTTTGTAGGCCTCTCTAGTGATTTGGTAGGAAGACAATAAAAAATAGGTGGGAAATTTGAATTGTTAAGGATTGGGGAAGAGTCATACCTTGGAATAGGTACTAAGAGAAGGGTGGTTTACTTAGGAAGGGAATTATTGTGCAAGGAAGAACATGATAATACAATTGCATGGAAAAATATCTTCGAAATGAAAATCAGTGAAACCATTTTCTTGTATTTCAAAATTACAAACAAATATTAAAGGTAAATTGCATAGTTAAAGTTTGTCCAATGACGAACACATGAATACAAGTGCATGGCAGAAAACCCTCTAATTGAGAACAAGTGAAACCCTTTCCATATTTTGTAGTGACAATCAAATATAAAAATTATTTTGTAGAGTGAACTATTGTCTACAAGGAAGAATAGAATAATATAATTACATGGCAGAATATTTTTGAAATGGAAACCAGTGAAACCATTTTCATATTTGGGAATAACAAACAAATATTAAAGGAAAATTGCATAGTTAAAGTTTGTGCAATGACAAACACACGAATACAAGTGCATGGCAAAAAACCCTCTAATTGTGAACCAGTGAAACCCTTTCCATATTTGGTAGTAACAATCAAATATATAAAGCATTTCGTAGAGTAAACTATTCTACAAGGGAAGAACAAAATAATACAATTCAGTCAATATCTTTGAAATGAAAACAAGGAGCAAGATCATGGGGTTCAAAAGTGGCTTATAAGGACAAAAAAGTGGTCGTATTAAACCTTTTTCATCCTGAATTTGACAGAAACGGTAAAGGGTTTGAGTAAAGAAAATTATTGTTAGCTTTCCAAAAATATAAGATATGCCTTATTGGAATTAAATAGATAATATTTATTGATTTTTTTACATACATTTTGACTAAAGTCCTCATTGATATGCTGATTGAAAAATATCTATAATTCTTAAAAAAATTCACATTTTTTTAATCCAAAAAATATGGAACATTTTATGCTTCCCATACTATACGATAAAAAAAAATGAATTTCATAAATTTTTGACTAAGTTATTGTGGTCAGACAAACAAGTTTCAATATTTTTAAAAAGTTTTAATAAAAAATTCATAACTAATTATTTACTAGCAAAAAAATTTACAAAAAAATATGCGGCACATCCGGGTATGTTTCCTCTACTTATATTGAAAATTTCAAATATATATATTATTTTTTCCTTGTACTTAGGTTGGTTAGACATACACTTGTTTTTTATTTTTTCTTGAAAATTTAGTAAGTTACTGCATTGAAATTTCAAATTTTCACCAAATAGATTTACTTTTTTCCAAAAAAAGAATAGTACATCTTAGAAACTACATTCAATTTGCTACAAATTATGTTCTTACATATTTTTCAAGTTATGTTAATAACTTATTCAAATTTTTATGTCAAGTTTCCTAACTCTATTTTTCAAAAATTTATTGCCACTTAAGGGCCTAGTTTGGACCCCCATGATCTTGCACTAACCCAAACTAGTGAAACCATTTTCATATTTTGAAATAACAAATGAATATTAAAAGAAAATTTTAAAGTTAAAGTTTGTGCAATGAAGAATACATGAATAGAAGTGCATGGTAGAAAACCTTCGAAATGAGAAACAATAAAACCCTATGAATATTTTGTAGTAACACTCAAAGATAAAAAGGAATTTGCAGTGTAAATTATTGTGCAACGAAGAACACATTAATAGAAGTGCATGCAAAAATGTATTCGATATTAAAACCAATGAAACCATTTACATATTTTTGAATAACAAACAAATATTAAAGAAAATTATAGAGTTAAAGTTTGTGCAATGACGAACACACAAATATAAGTGCATGGCAAAAAACTAGTCAAACCCTTTCCATATTTCATTGTTCAACAATATAATAATGAAAAACTAGTTAAACCCTTATCATATTTTATGTCGAAACAATGGAACCCTTTTCATATTTCATAGTCAGGAGCAAATATGAAAAGCACTATGTAGAGTAAAATGTCGTGCAATAAAGAACACAAGATTACAAGTGCATGATCAAGTATATACGAAATGAAAACTAGTGAAACCCTCCCCACATTTTGTAGTATTCATCTTTTTCAAAGAGAAATTTGCACAATGAAATTTTGTGCAAAATAACAAAATGATATAAGTGCATGGAAAAATACCATTGAATTGAAAGACACTAGTACAGGCTAAGTGAGGTTAAAAATCTCACCTAAAAGAGAAAGGGAGCTTTCGAGAGTTAGATCCGAACAACGAAGCATGTAGAGACGAACAATGAATTGTGGAGAGTCGAACCAGTATGGGTGCGTAACCAAAAGAACACTCTAGAATAAACACAAACAAAAGGAATGAGAATGAGTGAGACATGTGAGAATTTGGAGCATTGAATGAACCTTGATCTTTGATTTACATGCTTGTCAGTCCAAGTAAATGTGGAGGGACACATAAGGAAAGTTTCTCAGTGGAGCTAATGAAGGAGGCATCGAGCAATTAATGCTCTCAACTGGTCATTTAGGGTGGAGAAGCAATCGAAAGCCATGTGTCCATCTAATCCAATGCACATAGATTTTTGCACTAATTAAGGAGGCTGATGGGCTCCACTTTTGGGAGGTGGGAAAAATGGGTCCATAAAGAACACTATGAACGAATCAGTGCGTGATAGGTGGCGAGGTGCTAATTTTTTCATTTTTTTTAAAACCTAGCAGATACACAAGTGGTAGGGTGATGTAGTGGGAAAATTTATTTTATTTTTTGGTCCAAGTGGACCTCCAAAGCTGGGGTTCCCTACTATGCGACCCTCTCCCCTAGTTATAAATAAATACAATATTTGGGGTAAGCTTAAGAACATGGAAAATAATCCTAGAGAAAATACCTTTAAGGTGATATGCCTTAAATTGAATAAAACTTTAAGGTGAAAGTTATAAAGTGGGTAACTTCTTACCTTACACTAGTAAGTTAAAAAAATGTTAATTATATCATTCTTTGTTCCAAATCACCTCTATTCCCATGAATTCAACCTTTATTAACAAAAATGGCCTACCACTCTTGAATTCCTAGAATTTGTTTGCCTCAATATTTGCAGTGTGTCTAAAAAAGGTGTTGTTCATAAATTTTGGTGTATTTGTGCATTTATGCACTTAGTAAGTATTTATCATGAAGTTATTACACCTTAGGTTGTGCTTAGTAAGGGAGAGTCTTATTTAGGTTGAGTTATATTTAATTATTTAGTGTTTTGTTTGTGGTATCAATACCTCTATGTGTGAATATTGATTTTTCATCCTCCTCCTCACTTAGTTGATTTTCCTATAAATGCAACCCTTTTTCTTATATTTGCACCCTTTACAAGCACATCTCATACTTGACTAATGGAATAGCCATTATATTTCTTGTTCATATTTCTTTATTATTTTGAGCAAATAGTTATTTGAATCAATCAATCTTGAAATTTTTGTCTTGGATAGATTGCTAAAGGAAATAATACATGGTATCAACATAGATACATGTGCTAGATTGTACATCATATCATATTATGTTTATATTAAATCTTATGTGGTATTAGAACCTTGATACAATTTTAGCCTATTCAATCTCTATTTTATTGATATTTTGCGGTTTTTAGAGTGTGTATTACATTTGTAAGTAATTTGGGATAAAAAATAGAGAAAATCTATAATTACCATTGTGTTCAGATGGTCTAAGAAAGTGTTAGGTTTTATTTTGTCCAAATCAAACACCCAGGTCATCCAACTAACAAGAGATTCAAACTACTTATTACATGTAATTATTTTATAGGTAGTAATGTTTTAGAGCATGTTGGAGTAAATATGACCTCACCATCATGTCCAAATGGCCAAAAACCTAAAAATCGCTAGTTTATTCATCCAAATAAAATGTCGTTTAAAAGCTCCATTATTTATGTCTTGTTTAGGTCATGTGGTAAAAAAAATAGAGAACACATTCCAATAGTACTAGTGTGCCACCAACATGCCCCTTTGTCACTACTTAAGTGTCACTAGTGTTCCATCAGCATAGGTGCACTACCCATGCACTACCACTATCAATGCACCACCCATCAACTATTATTGATGTTAGTAGAATATTTCATAAAGTATTCCCTAGTTTAGTGAATTAGATCCTACCATGTGTTATCACCACACATGTCTTCCTACATATTCCCTAACAACTCAATGATACAACTTAATAGCATGGAACAATTATGATTTGAAACACTAAGGAAATTCTAGAATATTCTTACACAACCAATGCTTGTATTAGCAAAATATTTTGAGGAATATTTTGTAATACAAAATACCATGTCAATAGTATGGAACATAACATCACTTTGATGTTAGTACTATGGAACACATGTTAACAATATTTATTGCCATGTCACCATCCATACAACCTAATTGAACTACCATACAAGAACCATATACCACATCACTAGTATAGTTAACACCCAATAATCTACTAATGTCAACATATCAATATTATGTTAACATTATCACGGTCCACATGGATAAATCTATGCTATAATATTTTTTGTTCATCCAAACTTTGGAGGATCTATTCTCAATCATATAAAATCTATTTAAGGTCTATTATTTCTTAATTTGGCTATTTTTTATGGCTATGCAATGATGAACACCATTTTTAATTTTTGTGCCTCTTGCTTCTATTATTTATAGTTTTAGGTCCTTTTATTAAGCAATTCATTTTTTGAGAACCTCTTGAGCTTTGTTCTTACAATTATTAAATTATTTTTTAGTGTAACTTTTAAGAAATATGTGTTTTTATATTTTCCATCATAGTCATATTTTATACTCATTCTAATTTAAATTTTTTGTTTCAACTTATTCATCTTTTTTGTAAACTGTAAAATCTAAAGTGAAAATCGCTACATATTGATTTGGGAATAAACTACATAAATAAAGTGTCAATGGTCATTTATTGAATGAATTGATATAATTTTTTAATTTTTTATTATATTTGTTGGTATTTTGAATTTTACTCTTATATTGTAATATTAAATCACCAAAACTATGAGGTTTAGTGAGAAGGGATCAAGAATAATTGCATGTAGATAGATCTAGCACCCTCCTTCATGTGACTTGTTCCTTATCCAAGTGGTTCTCTACAAAAGGTTTAATGGTCAAACAACAATACAAAAATTATATGAACTAATTTGTCTTATGGTTCCTAAGGATATACTACAACACCTAGAAAACAATGTGTGGCCTTATATTACTTAGACCATAATCTCTAGTAGTTGTTTGAAGATCCACTTTGAACATTATTCATCCATGATTTTTTCTTAGATAGTCTTACACTTGTGGATGTTACTAAGATAACTATAGAGATTCCTCCCTTCCTCTTATTTATACAAAGATCAAGACTTCTTTGAATGTTTTTGATGACTCTACTTAGTAAATTATTTTATTCTATATTTTCAAGTCTCATTTTTGATACATTTACAACTCAATTCAAAGGTTCATCTTATCCTTGAAAATTAATAATAGTAGGCATGCATAAGAAAAATAATGTTTCTTGTATAAAGTTCATGTTTTAAAAGGAAAAAAGATGAACCATAATATATTACTCTTGCAATTTAAAAAATGATTGAATTTGTTAATCTTGATTTGAAGTGGTTGTAAGTGTTATTAGTTATTTTAAAGTTCTTATTGGTTCCACCACTTACCAAAATTAAGATAACTCCAATGGCATGCTTGAAGAAGATTTAGTTTATAGAATATCAATGACCTCTAAGTTGTTGAGATGACTATGTTTCTCCCTGTGATATTTAGGAACTTTCAATATAGGTTTTAGTTTAACAAAGATTCAAGATGTATTTATAACTTTATGCTAAGGTGGTAAAGTGACTTAGTTAAATGTCAAACCATTTTGAGATGTTTTTTGATCATTATGTGTCAAGCTCAACATAATTGACAAGCAATTAAAGGACCCATGCACAACTTTTTTTAAAATGTGAGCTTGTTTGATTTTTTTTAATTAGCTTTATTGGTTTTGATTTATCATGTTACTAGTCAAAGTATGATGTTTATCTAAAAAATTGTGGTTTGGAATGACTTACCAAAATATAATGAACATTTTCATATTTTCTAAATGTAGGTATAGTTGTTTTAATTTTTGTGGGTGGGTAATATTGGTATATGTTAACATGACCTAATATTTCACGTATTTCATTGCAAAATGACATTGAATGATATTTTATAGTTCCTATCTTTACAAGGGTCTAATTATTTTATAATTGCATCTCCTTATTTATTAGGTGTAAGAAAAATATTTTCCCTATGGAAATAAGGATGAGGATAATAAAGATTATTGGATGCAAGGAGAAGACAATGATGACATTTCGTTAAATTTCCTATCAAGACATCCCTTGCACCTACTAAAGTTCCAAGTGCTAGTAAATAAAATAGATTAGAGTTTATCCTTTTCTAGAGTATAATAAAGTGTCTCACTCTCCACTCACATGTTGGTTAACCAATTTGTGTACAATAATGTGTCCCAATCTTAGGAAACAAGAAAAATCAAATAAACTTCATTATATATGACATTCTCAACGTGTGTGTGTGTGTGTGCGTGTCCATGTATGGGTGTGTATGTGTCTTAAATATCTTATCTTGTAACTTTTTCTTTCCCAACCAAATGTATTCATTTTAATAGACAAAATTTATCACTTATGTTGAGCCAAATGATATACTATCTTCAATTTGTCTTGTCTTCTATAATATACATTTAAATTATTTTCTTAATATTTGCTTTTTCCAATAAAAAATATACATAACCTTCAATTTAATTTTTCTAAAATATTTTTTGAAAATATATATTTAATTATAATCCTTTATAATATTTGATAAACTACCCATATCTCCCTTCATAATATATACAGTCTTCCCCACATTTTAAATATATTTTACAACAAAAATCTTAAGTACACCATACCCAGAACGCCATCAATTTTAGGCCCTGTACTACAACAGCACGTACAATGCAAGTGCTAAAAATATTCCTTTGTAGGTTATGTTTCAGAAAAGCTTCGACTTCATAAACCTAAATTTCTATCCTGCAATTTTTGTTTCTCAGAGAATAGGCCTACTGTTTTTTTTTTTTCCAGAGAATACTTGGCAACACGATGGAAATTCCTGTGGAGGACCACAATAGAACTAATGTCGCACCTTGGGGTGCAATGGGTACCAAAGACAATATAGTGTTTTCTTTTTTTTTTTTTATTTGAAAATGGGAAAATCGATTGACAATCGTAAATGACAATCTAAGCAACCATCCACAAACTGAATGCCACACTATGAATTGGAATTGGGAAAAGTAAACTCATAGTTGGAAAACTCAGACTCAGCGCGGATAGGACTCAGAAAAGAAGAAAACCGTGGTTTTACAAAAAAACAAATATAAATTAATGCAATTAGAGAACATAAGAGCCTAATTTAATTGTCAATTTCTCATAATTCAAATATTACACGTTAAATGATCTTCAAACACTCAATATTAGAAATTTCATCATTCATACTCATAGTTTGAAAGTTTCAAATGAAAAAAACAAACAAAAAATATAGGACACGCGTGAGTCCCTTGCCAAGACTCGGGAGTCCTAACCTAAACTCTCCAGGGCTCGACTTGGGAGTCCTTGGCGAGTCAACTCAGTCAGCCCTAGGACTCAAGAGTCCCAAGAGTCTTTTCGAGGACTTGGAGAGTCCTCAAAATATGAGTAAACTAATAAAGGATAGTCCGTAAATCTGCAGCAATACACAAATCTTGCTAAAAATGCCAAAATCCACAATTCAAAACTTTAAACATGCTGAAAAATATATGTACACCCATAAAACACAAAATAAAACCTGTGCACCCAATAAGTCAGGAGTACTAGATAGTGGTAAAATTCACATTCCAAACATTGGACAGAGAAATTTGCGCTGCTTGAACAAAAAATTTCAATGATTTGAACCAAAATTTCCATAAATGTTGGATAGGAAAGGGGAGAAAATAGAGAGATTTGGATTTGAAATATTTTTTGCAGACAACATCCAGCACAACCAAAGTTGTCCGAGATTTCATTTGGCTGAGCCTTTGCATTTGTGTCGAAAAGTGATACCAGAATCAGACTCAGCACAAATTACACAGAATGATTTTTGGCTTACGTTGACTTAGCACAGACAACATATACTAAGCAATTTTCGGAAAAACATTATATATTTGATATTTTGGAAAAACATGACACACAGAAATATTGGCCTGCCGTCACTAAGTCTAAAGAAACAATTTGGCAAGCCTCCTTTGGGCATGCTTGGACTTAAACTCAAATGTGGAAGGCTTTGTGTGCTTTTGTTGAGTCCTTATCCATGGTGTCGAACACAAAAATTGAATCTGTAGATATATCAATCTGTAGTAACTGTAAGGTCTGGAATTCAATCTGTAGATATATCATGCTTTTTTGTTTTGTTTTATTTTTTAGGGGTTTTATTTTTTTGGTTTTTTTTTACATATATCATGGCCCCTACCATCAAGGATCATCAAGTGACATCCCCCAAAGACTACGGATGTCACAGACCAACCAGGGTTGCCTATACATCCCCATTTTTTATTTCAAAATGTGTGAAATGTCCCCAAGGCCATTTGAATTGACTTAAGCATCATATTACTATTTCCCAGTTGCACTCTCTAAGCTTTTTTTTAAGGCAAAGCACTTATCAATATGAAAGGGGAAATCCAGACTAACAAACTACTAAAATTACAAAATTAAAAAATTTCTTCAATTTGCCGTGAACGTGGCAACCAAACATCATAAACCATGTTTGGAAATATTCTCAATGCATTAAGCAAGAAGCATTAAAACTGTTCAATCTCAGTGGTATGAATTTAACAGGGAGCATACCAAGAAACAACATTCATTCAACCCAAGATAAAAGGAATAAAGTACTTTCCAAGCTCTCATTATAAGAGAAATAAATCTAACACCCTTTCCTTGTGTGACACAAAAATTGAACTCTTCATTACCGTCCATTTCTACATAAACAATACAAACTGTCAAGAATAACATTGTGGGTATAATATTCTTCTGTTCTTCATTTTATAAACATTTTACTGTTGTAATCAAACATGTTACCTAAGAAGGAAATATACAACAATCTTCTAATTTTGTAATAGTCCAATATATAATATATGACAGTTATCTGGAGATGCACCGAGCAATTTTTGCATTCAAATGTACCTAAAAGAAAATTTAACCAGAAATGATAAAGTACTTTTCAAGCTCTCATTATAAGAGAAACAAATCTAACACCCTCTTACTGTGTGATACAGAAATTTAACTTTTCATTACCAACCATTTATACATAAACAATACAAACAATCAAGAATAACATTGTGGGTCTAATATTCTTTTGTTCTTCATGCATTTTTTAGAACATTCTAACAGTTGTAATCAAGCATGGTACTAGCAGTCTTCTAATTTTGTAATAATCCAGTATATAATATATGACAGTTATCTGGAAATACACCCATAAATTTTGCATTCAACATCATGTTTTAGTTGTATCTGCATTTACACTTAAGAATTTGAAGTTGTGTTCAGCCAATCAAAGATTTTGGTGCAAGTTCCAGTGATTAGTTTCAATTTTGACTCATTGTTTCATATGGTGCTTTACATTAAAAATCTGAAACTGCCATAAATAAGGTAGAATTGTCTGAATTTGGGTAGTTTTATCAGCCTGTACTAACATTAAAATGAGAAAATGCATTAACGAACTGCAAGATGTAGATTATTTAGAATTTGAAAATAATGGACTAAATTCATTATCAAACTGGAATATTTGCAATTTTTATTTTCCCATATGATTGTTTCAGTTGTGTTTAAATCCTTGTAAATAGTTATAAAGAGGGGCACAGATCAAACAAGAGAGAGAATTCAATCGAAATTATAAATGTTGTGCTGCTATTATGCTTGACTATAGGCTCTCTATCTCACTGTCTAGAGGCGAAGGAACCCTTCCATACCAGATAATTCATGTGCATTGTCACACCCCAATGAAAAGGTTTTAGTTTCACCTTATGTTATTCAATCCAAATGAACCATCAACCAAAATGTTGTCCATACTAACTACCATGGAAAATCATCGGAAACAGTATACGAAAAGAGAAATTGGTTTACTAACAACAAGGACATCTCTATACCCCTAGAATAAAAACATTGAAACTTCACAGTCAATCACACTGTTATTCACACACGCCCACCTGCTTGGTGCCTTTTCAAAAAACAAAAAACGTCCTTTGTAGATCCCCTAATCATACAAAAATTCAAACATTATTTTCCAGATATATCTATTTTCTTCATTTTGTTACCAGTGTGTAGAGGAGTGTTCACAGCATTTCATGCTGAGGAAAATGAGTGTTTGACAAATTCTTCTGTCCTCAATTTCAAGATCTACATCTGCCTAGAAGACACTTGAGCAAAGTGTAATGCCCCTCCAAGGGGAACCCAATTTTTTTTGGCACTTAAGCATTATGCTTTATTTAAAACACCAGAGTACAAATGTGTTAGTAACATCAGAGGAAACATAAGAGATTGAGTAAATTACATAGTCAGTAAGATTACATTGCATATGATGGTCACATCGTTCTCCAATTGGAGTATTTTACAATTACACTTTACAATGTTACAAGTATGAGATTACATCATGAATACAAACAGATAAATGGAAGTTTACACCATATTCATGAACTGAAGAAGAAGGACAACAACTTCAAAGAATAACCTCCTATCACATGGGCGTTGATCACAAAGCCCATGAAATGGGAAAAGTTTAAGCATCCAAGAACTTGGACAATTAACTGAGATTCTGCAATAAAATGTGAATGAAGGATGTTGTAGTTGCAAATTCTACAGTAGAAATGTATGCAAAAAGTGGAAGCACAGCAAGGCATGTGAACTGTTTGACTGAATGCCTCAAGTGATGTCATCTCATGGAATGTAATTAATTGCAGGATACGCACCAAATAGATCTGTTCAAAGGCTTAGAAACTTTCAAGCAAATGCAAATGGTAGAAGTTAAACCAGATCCATCAAAACACATTGGGAGGGGAATTTTTGTCTGATGTTATAGTTGCGACTGCGCTGGTAGACATGTATAAAAGTGGAAGCAGAGCAAGGAATGTTGACTGTTTAACATAATGCCTAAAAGAGATTTTATCTCAAGGAATGTAATGGTTACAGGATATGCGCAAAATGGATTTACAAAGGCATTAGAAACTTTCATGTGAATGCGATTGGCAGGTGTAAATCTAGATTACACAACCTTTTCCAACATCCTCTCTCTGCCTGTGCCAAAATGGGAGCTTTGAAATAGGGTACGGACATCCATCAAGGCATAAAGAAAGGCAGATTTTAGTCACACATTATAATTGGAAATGCTACGGTAGCCATATATGCGAAATTTGGAACACAATATCGACATCCATCAAAGTAAAACGAATGGGGAATTTTTGACAGATGTTATAATTGCAACTGCGCTGGTATACATGCATGCAAACAGTGGAAGCATAGATCAGGCACTACAAGAAATTTACATAATGATAATCGTGATAACATAAGTGATTTGTATTCAACACCCAGTGTTGTCACATCATGATGTTCTTGATTGAGATATTTACTTAAGTTGAATATGTCTGTACTCTGTAACATATAATAAATTTGAATCATGAACTCAAGGAGAAATCACCAGACTCCTTTTACTGCAAATAAATAGGCAATTAAAACTAAGCATATAATTGGATCTGCCATGTAAAAAGGACCCCGGGTTTCTCACTTTCATACAGTTTGTTCCTAGTTGAGCAATATATTTTTAGTTACTCATTTCACATGTGCAGTTTCTCTATCATTATTGATTTTTACCGCTAGTTTTAGGAAGACTTCAGGGAATCCCTGTTTAAGCTCTTTCTGAGCTACATTGGTCAGTTCTTTCAATGTGCAGATTGTAGTAAATACGTCTGCTTGTTTTTATATTGCAAGATTCCTCCCTTATCTGGGGTGAAATTTATTGTCTGCAGCACAGGGGAGATATTTTCTTTTCTGAAATCTGTTGGAGAAAGCCTAAGTAGGCTTTAGGTATTGTCTTTGACAACCTGGTGAAAACATCATTCAAGCCCAGGAGACTTTTATAGTCTTCTATTGCTGAAACCTACGAAGAATCTAAGATACCCTCTGTTCTGAGGTTTCCCTGTCATCGTTTTGGCAGCTCTGGCTATGCAGAAACTTAATTATGGTAGTTGGAAATTTTATTCTCTTTCTGGCATGTTCAAAGCAGATTGTTTTTAACTTGTAAATAACTGGATGAAGGTTGGGAAGTTTATGTTTTTAGCCTTTAAAGAGCACAATCGGCTCCACAGTAATCCTTGGAGGGGGAAAAAAAAAAAGAAAACCATGGCAAAATCCATTCTCGTTTATGAGGCTAGGTTATACAAAATTGCCATTGCTCCAATGAGTTAGGTCCCTATGAGGTTTAAGACAAATCAGAAATCTCCAAAAAAAAGTTTAACATATAAATCAGCTTCTAGATTGGACTAAAATGGAAATTGGAATGTATTTATGGCTTTTCTTTATCATATGAAACTAGTTGCATTGAAAAGAGGTGAGAAAATTAGATGTGAGCTTTCTAAAATTTCGCTGTCGTACTCCATATATAACCTAGACATGTCTATGAGGATATGTCCAAAGCTTGCCATTACAGTTATATAACTAATATTCAATTAAAATTTTACCTATGTATTAAGGGGATTTCTTCATCACATAAAACTCATGTTGGTCCCAAAGTTAGTATGGCAAACAAAGCTTCAACATTCATGCTAGCCCTCTAAATGTAGAACCATAGTTTTATTTGTATTTAATTCTGGTGAATCACAGAGCTCAAATTCTAGTCCGGGCTTAATAAGACTCATCGAAGGAAAATTCTGAAGGGCATAAAGGCTAAGGCCAGAGGTGGATAAGCCTGATATCACAGGGCTTTCCTTCAAATAGTGAAACCACGCTAGTCTCCTTCAAGAACTTTATAAGGGTACAATAATCTCCCATTGTAAGTTCCAATCCCTTTGTGTAGAAAAGAAAATATGCGAATAATGTCAATGTTAATGTAGAAAAGAGGCAAACATACCTGAGCGCGCAGAGCAGCCTTAAGGTTGATTTGTTCTTGAAGCCATCTCTTTGTTAAGATTGTTCCCTGCCCTTTCGCAAAAATCTTCACGACCACATCAGCAACCCTCCAACCGTAATCATCTTCCACCCAGAATCTAACATTTGGAGGCGCCCTTTTTCCAGGAGATAAATAAGCCAATGGGAGATTTTTTTCTCTCCCGTGAAGCAGCCTCACAACACTGGACACAACACGCTTGGAGGAAGCCTGCGACTAAACCCCAAGAATTAAACCTAACTGCAGGGAACCCTCGTTAGGTACCATTTTTTTTTGCTGGTATCCGTGCAGAAACAGAGCACATACGAAATTGGTGGCTGGAAAATGAACAAACTCTGCATTCACATATTTATAAACTCTTCGGACAGGAGGAAGAGACCGCTGCATTGGAGATATGAAAAAAGTTGCACCGTCCATGGATATGAGTTCACCTCCCTTATTTTGAGCGAACAGATTTCAGATTTGTATATCTCTGTGGCAGCATCTTACATCCTGAACATTCTTGGAGATCATATTCATTCCTCACATCCAATTTCTTGACCAAACTGTACACTGCATGCATCTGAATTTATTTCAGCTAAAATGCATCACAACTGCCAACGATTAAAGATATGTATAGCGTATGACTCATCGACTACGTCGGTTGGCATAAGCAAGTAGGGACTGTCAAATCAGGGAGGCGAGAGGAGATGAGCAATTACTACGCAGCACTTCCTCAACTCTGCAGATCAAACGGTGAGAAAAGCTTAGATCGTAGTTCATCACCTGTCCGTAAATCTGCACCCTTCTGCGTCTGAGCCGCTCAGATGCATTTGATCGCAGGCGATTGCCTGTGCGCGAATCTACACCGTCGGACGCAAAAAGGCCTCCCAAATACTAAGCATGGGACGCCTTCGGCGTAAAATAACCTGTCTATTCCTTGCTAAACATAGACTTCTGATTTTTTTTTTAAATGTCCAATCAAAGTAATGATAACCTGACGAATTTATCGGGAAATGTTACAAATACCAGATATTCCTTAAGACTCAAGCATTTAGTCTCCTTTGGCGGCGAACAGGTAGTACGTTTTCATTTAATTAAATCTTCTTCGAGCTGTTCAATGGATTTTCTTGCAGAAGTACGACTGTAACAATCCTTTTGTTCGTCTTTTTGGCACATCAATGATCAAATCTTACGTGTTGTAGGAGATGCATTTAATATTTTCACTGTTTATACCGTACGCAGTCAACTTCAATTGCTCAATGGAATAAAAATGTATGCAGTCTGAAAACCTCGATATCGAGGTACTTTTTTACCGTTTTGTTAGAGGTGTTCATTTCCTTAATTACTCGATCTTTGTTTGTATGGTCTGATTTTAAAGGCATCCTCTGAATCATGGGTATATGCTTGTCCAGATCGGGAGATGATTACGCACCAGTTTTTCCAAATGAATTACAGAACGAATTTCATGGAGGAGGAAGTAATGCGAAAAGTTTGGATGGGTTGGATTTTCTTACGCAAGCTATGGATGACGGACCAAGTGCTCAGATTGAAGTAAACGAGCATGAACTGAACAGTTCGGTTCCTGAGAAATTTCAGTTTAAGTCAGAGAATCCTACCGGCCAAAAAAGTCCCGAATTGGATTGCAAAGAAAATCTAACTTGCAAGTTGTATAAATCAACGCAGAGAAACATAAAGAGTCTGAAGAAATTGAAAACAAGAAGTAAGAACAGTAGTTCTTGTTCTGCTGATTTGATATGTGATTTAACTGTAGATATCGACATGTTTGAGAGGGTTAGTAGGTCTTGTTCAGAGAAGGAACTTTTAAGCCGTGGGTCTTTGAATAATTATACAGAGATACATCCCACCTCTGCAGACTGTGAGAATGCAAAGGGGCAAAAGGGGGAAGAAGATGCTGATTTTGATGAAATTTCATTTGGGCAAAAAACAGGGGAAATTCTTGACTTTTTTCGGGAATATTCAAGCAATACGGCAGCTGAATCTCCACAATCACGGCCCAAATTACATATTTATAGTATATTGGATATGAAGAAGCTTAAATCTATAAGGTTGTCTCAGTTCAGCATGTCCAGTAGATTTGGCAGTAGCAATACTGAGACAGAAAGCCCTCGTAGCAAACTGATTGGACTGCCAATGAAAAATTTGAGTTCTAGATCAAAGTCGAAATGTAGTGCAGATAAGAACCCGGGTCATATGAAGTCTGCATGTGAAGATACTGATGAGAGTGAGAGGCCAAACGAATCGCCTCAAGAACATAAGGAACATAAGGCTGGGAGAAGGCAATGTTTGCTTTCAATGTTTAATGTTGATAGATCTTTCTGTATTGAAGAAAATACTGAAACCTTAATTTTTGCAGACCATAACAACAGCACAACTGGGGTTATTAATAACTTAATGTGTGGAAGGCAGGTAGATTTTAGAATCCCAGTAAAGACATTGAGTAATGAGTTTGTTTTGTTTAATTTCTGCCCTAATGAAGGAGGTGGTGATTCAACAAAGCTACATGAAACGACTGCATCTGCACTTATGTTTAATGAAGTTGCAGAAGTGAATGATGTGGGGTTCCGGTCGGTGCACCAACTGCAAGGTAATTGTAGGAAGGATTAGAGCATTAATTTTTTATATTGTTATATAAAATTGTTTTGTGGATTCAATTGTGTTTTATTCTATCATTCGGATCATACTCAGTGATCATCAGAAAAAAGAGACTGATCTAAAACATTGATTATAAACAAAATACAGTTGAATCCAAAAGTTTATTGAACATTAAGTGTTTACACACCCGCCCTTTGATTTTATTTTATCTGTTTATTTAATTACTAGAATGTCATAGTGGTTCTGTTAGAATTTTGACTGCATATTTAAGAAGGTTTTGTAGAAGACATGAACAATTTTGACTACATATTTAAGAGGGTTTTGTAGAAGACATGAACAATTTTGACAACTTCTTTAAGAGGGTTTTGTAGAAGATATGAACAAATTTGTGACAATTTCATTTATCAGGTGTGTGTAGGCTGTCTAGGTTGTCTGTGACAGAGGAGGAGGCTCCGTTTGGTTCTCCATTTTCCATTGGTAGAGGGAGAAGATCTAAAGGACCAGAGCTTTCTGAGGATCTAATTTTAGGGCGAGTTTCGGCTGATGCATTCAGTGATTCAAGCTCTGATCTTTTTGAATTAGAATTCCTTGGCCATCAAATGGATTTTAAAACAAATTTTAGCAGTTAAGACTCTCTGTTGCAGTCACAGAGAAGAAGCAAAAGGGCAAATGTGCATACAGTTTTTGCCTTGAAGTAGTTTATGGTCTGTCTGATTGGCTGGTGGAAATTTTCATTACCATAATTATGTTTTTCAGCAGATTTGTTCTAAGGATGGAATTATTTGTAATCATGCTCTGTAGCTGAAATGTGCAAAGGATGGTACTATATTTTTATTATACCAGTTTTCACAAGTTATTATTTCAGCAATTCTGCATCCATCAATTACAGAGTGTTACTCCACATTCTCATTCAGAATGCGATGGGAATTGCACTTCTCCCACAGTCAAAATTAATTCACAGGGAAGAAAAACCTTCCAAATTTATGATGTAAAATACAACTTTTTATTTTTGAAATTTTAATATTAAAATTGTGTTTTAGTTGAAGAGGATTTTAGTTTCTTTGTAGACTTAGAGTTTAAAATTAATCAATAATGAGGATTTTGTTGTATATTGCACATAATAACCAAACAAAAGATTTTGCTGCATTTTATATTTGATAGTTAAAATTAGGCTTTCTATAATAGTATCTGTTCTTGTTAGACTAAATAAATATTGTGAATTTATGTTTGCTTGGGATTAGGTTGTGCCTGCAGTTTAGTTAATTTGCACTTTTGACTTCATGCTTATCTATCCTGTTTCCAAATGCAATACAATTTCTATCTGCCTTTGCCCATATTTGTGTCTGGGATAAAGGAGGCTAAAAACCACCTTTGGGGTGCATATGGAAACCTTCTTATATTCCTATTGTATAGGAAGAAAGATCGTCAGTTATAATAAGGGATTATCTTGATTACTAAGTTCTTAGGCTCTCAATTTGAAATATTTGTGATTTATTTTTATTGTAGGTCAATCCATTTGTTTGGCTGGTGATTTTTTTTTTTGAAAGGATATAAGTGAAATCAAATTATTTGTAAGGGCTTTGTACTTTCATTTCTGATCATTCACAAATTCTATTAATGAGGGCACAAGGTATGAAATGCATTTGGAGTAAATTATAAATATTTTCTTTTGTCAAGAATGGAGTCTCCTCTCATTTACAAGTCTAGATTATTTTATTTGTCTATGATTTTATTTTTTTGTATTGCTACACTTACACTCCAACAATCAACCCCTATTTTTTTTTCTATTGAAGTGCACATTACATAGTTTATTTTCATAGACATGGTGTTAATTTAGGCTACTTAATATTACAAATGAGGGGTTATTGTTGAATCTTGTAACAATATTTCTTCTATTCTTTGAGGTGGTTTTGTTTCTTGGGTCCGTTGTGAGAGGAAGAAGTGTGAAATATACTTCCTACGCTAATTTACTGTGAAGAATGTAAATCGATTATAGTCACTAAAAAATAAAAATAGGTGGTATACCAAATCATAGTGATTTAAGTAGAGAACATTTTCGAGAGAAAAATAAATTTACTCCCAAGCAACTCAATGCAATATTCAATAATCAAAAGGTTACAATACACTTGTAGAGAATCTACGCCTTTATAAGGGTATCACAAACAAGAGATCTCAAGTAAATTCTAGTAGCATAACAATAACTATAAAATTCATTATAAAACCTCCATAAAAAACCTTAATAAATTAGAGAAGCAATGCACAAATCATCACATGATAATTAAGAAAGTATGGGCTAAAACCACCCAAACTATGGCACCCAAATCTCTAGTCAGAATCCAAGACCCAAATACCAATGATTCTACATGGTAATTGGTAAATATAACATATTCTTTACACATCATAAATTGATTATAATCAACTCATAAACTTGAGTGGTCTATCTTGGATTTGTAATATTCATTCAAAGATATCTTATGACATCATAATATGCGTCATAAGTTGGTCCAAATGTAACTCTATCTTACAACTCTGTTTTGATTAAATAAACACGTTTTGAAAAGGGCCCAAACCCATTACAAGACACACTTAGAGGCAAACAGGACGAATCTCACCAGTAGTCAGACAAGAAAAAATAAGACAAAGCTAGACTCCCGAAAGGAGACATAGAACAACAGAGAAGAGAACAACAAATCCCAGATAAGCTTTTGACTAGAGCTTGGAACTAGAAAATAGTTTTGGAAGGACCCAAAAACCTCAAACAAAGATAGTCAAGGTGGTTTGAACCCAAATTTTACCAAAAGCTTCAAAAGAGGGGTAGGACTGTGTTGTGCAATTTTCGCACACACGCCCCACCAGAGGCGGGGACCCTCTTTTGCCTGTTTGGTTCGCTTGTTTGCCTTAGGGTCTTGACCTTTCCCCTTAAGGGATAGGTCTCTCGGTCTTTGTCTTGTTTCACTCGGGTACTTATGGTCATATTTGCACTTAAGGTGTCTTATTGCAACATTGTGATGGTGTGCTTGCTCTTTGAAAGATGACTCCAATAAAAAAAAAATGAATGAAAGGCAAATTTGACTAAGTTTGGGTCAGGTTTGGTAAATCTGAGGTAGCTAGGATTACCCGAACCTTGATCCAGCCGGGTAATCCGATCTACCTCAAATTTCTGGGTCCAAGCTCCCTTCGTATCCCCGAGTTTTTGAGGACGTACTCATGCATTTATTGCTCATTTTAATGAGTTTAAAGGGTCGAAAGGGGAATATAAGAAATGCTCGAGGTGTCATTTGAGTCATTTTACTTTATGCATGCTTGAGCTTGAGGAGAAGGCCATTTCCATCGTGCATTCTGATCGAGCTCTGCTATAAAGTTTGTGTTCTCTGCGCGATCATTGCAGGATTCTTGAAAGACTTCCATTGCATCTTCTTTTCTTGTGTGCCATTCCAAGGTAGGGTTTTCTTCTATGCTTTCGATTGGGCTTGTTTTGGTATTGATTTGCCCTGCTTTGAGTTTAATAAACTTGTGTCGAGGAGGCCTTCTTATACATTTGGATTTTAAAGGTTTGGGTGTGATTGTCTTGAGCACATCATTTAGGTTTCTTGTTTCTTTTAGCATACGTTTGAGAAATGTTGATGATTGACGTTGATTTAATTGGAGTGAAGCACTAGGGTTTATAAGATTTTTGAAGTATATCATCTTTGTTACTGTTTTGTGATTGACAGTGAGATCAAAAGGTGTCACCTTGTTTTGAAATTTAATTTGAAACCCTAATTCCTTGAAAACCCTAGTTAGGGATTGCAGACTTGAAGAAATAGGATGAATGACATTAGGGATTCTTGAACAAATTGTTTGACTAAAATCTCATCATGAAATGATATGATTTAATCTCAAGAAGGTGAAATGTTCATCATTCATCGATTTAGATCAAGACAGATTTAACACTTAGCGAAATTTTGGTCTTGAGCGAGACTCTCAAAAATTTCGAGGTAGCTCAGATTTTCTGAGCCTTAATCTACTCAGGAAATCCAAGCCCCCTCGGATTTTTCGAATCCATTGCGCATCATAAATCCTGAAGACGAATAATCGAGCCTTGACACTTAGTGAATTTTTTAGCGTACCCTGACTTCGGTAATTTCGAGCTAGCTCGGATTACCCAAGCCCTAGTTCACCCAGAAATTCTGAGCCACCCAGAAATACCCAAACTTCTTGAAATTCAAGCTCCTAATGCATGTGATGAATTGGATTTTGATGGAAATGTTGTGTGAAGTAATCTCAAAGTGATTAATGCTTGAGTGTACTTGATTGTGTTAAAGTTCCATCTCACTTCATGATTCTAAGTCAAAATGTGCCCAATGTGCAAGGTCCGGGGAATCCGAGCTCGAGTCTGGCCAGGGAATCCGAGTTCCCTTGGATTTTCTGACCTTTCTCCTTTACTTTCAAATTTTCAAATGTTAATGATAAAAGAGTTTGCACATGAGTTTGTATAGCATTTACGGTTGGATATACTCATCAATTTGAATGTGATTCACTTTCATATCTATGTATGATTTCATGAAGTGAATTGTTTGGTTTGCATTATTATTCAAGGTCCATATTGATATTATAATTTGCACTTAATAATATCATTGAGCATGTATTGATAAATCTTCTTGAATGAATGGCATAAATTAATAAGTAATATTATTATCTACATTTGGGTGATTATTAGCTTTCTCTAACAAATGCAAGCAGAATTGAGCCCAGACAAAACATCCAAATCAAAGGCTGCTTTAGTGCAAGAAGAGGTGAGAAGAAGCGCAGAAAGGATGAAGTATGATTTCAAAGGCATATGGCCAGAATCCAACATTGCTTCTGCTTGGTCAAAGATTGCAGAAACAAACATGGGACATGTAGACTATGATGACTTTTAGTAGAGGATGTATGGAAATGCATGAACTCAGCTTGCTCAAATTCTCACTCACACTGGGTTGGCTCAAGCAGCAGGGTTCCCTCCAACACAACTTTGTCTAGAGCTAGTTTTAGAATGTGCAAAACACTATGACTCTAGAACAAGAATTATAATTGGGCCACAAGGAAGGGTCACGACAAATCTTATTGAGTCCATTATAGAGGTGTTCAATATTGCCTCACATCACAATCTCATTAAGGAATTAAATATTGGGGAAGCAATAAAGTTTTATGATGAAGACCCAGACAGAGCCCTGGAGATCATGAACAACTCTTGGATATTGAAGCCCAAACCACACTATTCTAAGCTGCCTAAACAATTACATAGAAGTGATTTCAAGATGGAGTATCATGATGTTATCACTCTCTTAGGTAGGGAGATGGAAGTAGAAGAGGCTCACATCTTCCAAAATTGGATGTTCTACCCCATCACACAAATTGTGGCTGGAAAGCATTATCATCGGGCTAGAATCATAAGTAACAACTTAGATGCACAATTAAGAAGTGTACAAGAGACTAATAGATTCAAAATGACTTCATATCTTGTCTACATGCTGGCAAGCAAAACCAAGTAAAAGGGTCTCAGTTGCAAAGGGACTATAGGAAAGGATAGGATATGGGACATTTACCCACAACTGCAGCATAAAACAACTAACTATAGGAGAGCCAACGATGCATTTTTCATGTACATTCCTAGGTTGTTACAGGATGCTCTCCATATTGGGGTTTCTTTTGATGCCATGGACTTAATCAAGCAATATGGTCAATGGTTTATTTAGTTTCAAAGGTTCACATACATATGGATACAAGGATCTCCTGTTGTTCCACTCAGATTACCGAGGTATCCAACTAATAAGCTCCTAATGTTAGAATTGACAAGGAAAATGATAGGCTTTGAGGAGATCTTACAACAAGAGTTGCATAAGAAAGGGTTGGGAGTAGAATTCCCATTGAGAATTGGAACTTTAGAGGCATGCCCTTCTATTCAGAGTGCCCAAAATTATGAAAAAGAGATGGCACAATTTGAATTATACTCTCACACTAACATAAATAAGTTTGATCCTTATGATAAGGCCCAAAAGCAAGCTAACAGAACATTCAGGCATAAGGACCACATCGAGGACTATTGGGCTAATTGCCAAGATAAATTTGAAGTTATAAGGAGAAGATTCTCTAGGCTGCCCCTGAATTTAATCAAATTGTATAGAGTTGTAGAGGTGCTTGATCAAGTGCAGGATGATGATGCATATTTACTTCAACACCATGATTTTGAGCCCTATAGGAACAAGCCCTTGCCTCCAATTAACTGGTCAAAAGAGGAAATAATAGAATTAGATCAAGTTACTGAACTGGGGAAGAAATACTCAAGGCTATGGGTAAAACATAAGGTGTTGGAGCTAGAAGCTGATGGCACCAAATTCACATATAATTTGATGGGAGACTTAGAATCCCAGTTTGAGGAAGAGGCAGACGTTGAAAAGGATGATACTTATGATCCTCACGATGAAGAAGGACATGAAGAAGATAGACCTATGTCAATAAAAAGAAAAACTAGGAGCCAAACATAGGCTAAATAGGGTGAGAAACTATCTCCCAAAACAAAGAGGGCTCCCAAGGTCAATATTGCAACTAAAGAAGGTGAGACCTCACAACCGGTTAGGAAGAGGAAGCTGGTTACAAAATGGGAAAAGGAAGCTAAAGCTAGGAAAGGTGACACAACTACTGATGCTCCTTCCTCAGTCAACGTGGTAGATGTTGAAAGTTCAGGGGAAAATCCCCAAGTGTATGTTAGGAGAAATTATCCTAAGCATAAAACATCCCATGTAGTTGGGATAAAGACTGCAGAGAAAGGAATGCAGAATGAAGCACCTACTGATGATGGAGAAAAGAGAGCAGCTATAAGAAATAATTATCCTCCTCTTTCTCCTCATAATGTGCAAATTTTAGAGGAGGCAGTCAATGAAGAAGGTAACATATCAAATGACCCTGAACAACTAGAGGAGGAAGATGATGAAGTATCTACTCCTCAAAGTGGAGAATGGAGAAATTTTGTGTAGGAGATAAGGCAATCAACTTCTGGGGCAGAAAGCAAGAACATGGAGTTTGAGGTAGTTCAAGAAAAACCATCCAAGTCCCCAGAGAAAGTGGTGATTGATGAGCTGGAAGACCATCCTAAGACAAAAAGGAATATGGAAGAGGTTGCTGACAATCCTCACCAAGATAAAGATGAGCAAGAAGATCAACTAGAAATGGAGAAAAATATTGAGGAAAATGTTGTTGATAGTATGAATAAAGAAATAGAAATTGAGCAACCTACTATCCCAAATTGGCTAAAAGAAAAGCTCACCAAAAAGCTAATAATTGTCCAAGAAGAAACTCCTAGCTGGGACAAATTGTTGGAACAATGGGGGCAACCCAAGCAAAGGAAAAGAGCTAGGACAGTTTCAAAGTTTTCAAGAGATGAGTTTAATAACAGAGTCATTCACGTAGTTGTTCCTGTAGGAAATAAATTCAAGGATGAGGTGAGGCCCACCGATTACAAGGTACACACCATTAATCTGGGTCCAACTACCAAGGAACAAGAAAAATATGAATTTCAAGAGTCTTCACAAGCCATTCTAAGAAGGCTTGATAAGGAAACATATGAGAAGGAAAATCTATAGAAGCAACTGAATGATGTTTACAAATATGTCCAACATCTAATGAAGCCTTTGCAAATTCCTAGCAGTGATAGCACCATTCCTAAAGGATTCTTACCAAAAGAAGCAATGTCAAAAATTGAGAGATTGAAGTCCTTTGTTTGTAGCACTCAGGGGTGGTTACATGATGTCAGTAGCAGGGGAGATGAATCGATTGAGGAAATCTTTAATATCCATGGTAAGGCTGCCAAATTTCTGGAGGATACTTCCCAATTTTCTTTAGATTGCAATGAGGCTGATGAATCAATTGTTGGAGAATTGAAGAAAATATTACAGGTGCCTAACCTGATGAATTGGCCAAGATGAACATCTTTTGCTCTGATGAAATTGGTAAGGTAAAGGAGTGGATAGAAGTCTGGAATTATAGAAAAGAACTCCTTACTAAGGCCTTAAAGAAGATAATGAAACTACAAGGAAAAATGAAGGAGATATATGATAGTTGTAATAGTTTTCTAGAAATAATGACTAGGAGAAGGAAGCTCGGTCAAAAGAACATAAACATCAATAGATTATAGTTATGGTGGCATGAAATTTATGCCCCTTATGATAGTTCTCCTATCACCAAAGACAATTTGTAGGATGCAACTATTTATATCTCAAAGCTAGATAAATATCACGAGTTGCAAGTTGAATGGAATAAAGTGATGCCCCAGTATTTAGAAGAGTACAAAGCTCATAAGACAAGAGTTAAGTTTATTCCAGTCCCAGATCCAATAGATATGGCAGAAATATTGGAGAAATTCAAAGAGTTGTCTAACAAATTAGAAGCCAATAAAGAAGGGGAAAATAGCCAACTTGCAGCCTCATAGGAACTTGTGCCAATCATGTGACTTCACTGCCAGAAAGGACGACTTAGATTTTTGTGCCATCAAGAGGAATATTTCTAGAAGGGTCTAGGCCGACCTAAAGTTAGTTTGCAAACATTTAATGTAATATTATTTTATTTAGAAACTCTCTAGGCCGACTTGCCTAGTCGATCTAATCATGTAAACCCTAATTCTGGGCCGACCTAATGTTATTTTTCTATAAATTGAGGCTCCAACTTCATTTGCAGGGGCTAGACATAGTTGCAATGGTTAGAATTGAGATAGGAGTTAACATTTTTTGAGAGCAAGTGCTAGAATATTGTGGATACATGAATTGTTGCAAATTTTGGGTGACTCAATATAAGTAAAGACATTGTTCTTTGGTTCTCTTTCTTGTGTTGCTCACTATGCATGGTTCTTGTTTCCAAATCTTTGATATATTGCATTGAAGTATTGGTTGCATGTTAGATTTAGTAATGATGCAATTGTGTTAATGGTTTGAGATTTGAAGTGTTTGAGCAATCCTTGGTCCATACTTTTAGCAATTTGTTGATTGTATGTTGTTGTGTAAAGTTAGCTTGGGCCCGAAGATTATGTGCTGAGTTCAATTGTGGGTATTTATTCATTTCAATTATAAAATCAAGTTGATTTGTGTGAATGCTCCATGATATGAAAATCTTTGTTTCCTTAGAAGATTGCACTGTTCCTATGAGATTGCAGGTTTAATCTAGGTTAAGCAGGAATTAGTTTTGAAGGATTGGTCCACTTTGAGTGTTTGATTGTTTGCACAATCGGTCTTAGCTTTAGTCTTATAAATATCTCTAAACCCTTTATCTTTTGCTCTTTCTTTTAAAATTTGGGTTAATTTTAGGATTGAAAGCATCAACATATTGCAAGATTTGATGAGTTTGAGGCTTCTAACATTTTTTTTGTAAGGTCCCTTGTGATTACCAACATTTTCACATTTATCATTGAGTTATTTTTGCATTGTCAAGACTTGACATTAGAGACCTTGGGGTTATCTCTTGAGGCTTGCTGATAGAGATTTACCTTTCAAGAGAGATAGAGTATCATATTTTGTCTGAGTTGTTGTTGTGCAAAAAACAACATCAACAGATTGGCGCTAGAAGGAGGGCCTGAATAAGCAAGTTGGAGCGTTTTCTATTTGCAATTTCTCCTCAGAGATTCCAAAGAAGAACTAGATCTACATCAGGGGAGGAATATTTTTCAGGAGTTACAAGCCCCTATTAGGTCAAGAAGGGCCAAAAGAAGGGGAAAATCATCATTAGCCCAACCACCTTTTCTATCCTCTCCATCATCTTCACCTTCATGAAGCCCCGCATCATCTGATTCAGAGGCTATTCCTATTCAGCAGCCCCAGCCAATTGTCAATCAACCACTACCACCTCCACCTCCACCAATGGCTTGCTTGGCAAACAACCCTTCACCCTTGTCCTTTAACAAATACAATGTCATGCCAAAGAATCTTGAACATTTATGCTCCAAGTTTCATGCCAATGACCCTAATAGGACAATTGAAGAGCACATTAGGATTTTTCAGAATTTCCTTAGGGATAGGGGAATTAATCATGAGGATGTTTCCTACAGACTCTTCCCATATTCCCTAGGAGAGGATGCTTTTTACTGGTATAATCATTTTCCTGTTGGATCCATTCACAATTGGATTGAACTTGAAATTGCTTTTCTAGAGAAGTTTAAAATTCCTATCAATGCTAATGAGCTATATCTGTGGTTCACTAAGGTTAAGAGGGAGGTCAATGAGCCTACAGGATCATTTAATAATAGATTTCATCATGCTACACTAGGCTGTAGGCTCCCTATGTTGTGGATGATGCTACTACTTTGGAAGTTTACTATGATGCCCTTGACAGCCTTACCGCTACCTTCCTCAAATGGAGACCTAACCTGCCTAATACTTTGTTTGGTGCTTATACAGAGGTAGTTAAGGTCAGTATAGAATTAAGGAAACATCTGTCAAGACCTTTGCCATCTCTAGGACCCACTGCTCACCCAGGAAAAATTCAAGCGCTTAATCAGGCTTTGACCAATCATACACCTATCATGAATTCGATACCACAATTTCCCTTGGTCCCACACCCAGCTCCTCCAATGAATCAGGCCCCACCAATGCCTAGTTATCCTCAAAATGTCAATCAACCCCTCAATCCACAACAATAGGATGGTTTCCCCACTTACAAAATTCTGAAGTATTAAACCAGTCCATAGGCCCAGGGGCAACACCGAGATATCCTCAGAATAATGTAGGCTCTGCATCTTATAGTAATTTTGACAAGGAAAGATTATATGAACTGACAGAACAAGTTAAGAAGTTGAATATGGAAGTAACTTATTTGAGAAACCAGAATAGTCAACTTCAGGCTACTTAGAGAAATATGCAGTCCAACTATAATAGGGAGAATAGAGATTTTACACAAGGACATGGACAAAATTTTGATAGAGGGAAGACATTTGGACAAGGATTTGACAGGAGGCAACCTCCCAGGCAAAACAAAACGTGGAATACTAGGAAAAATAATGGAGGTGTCCCTACTCCATTGGATCAACCTCCCAATCAGGATAAGCCTTCAAGTGGTGTGTACTTAGTTAAGGCAGCTTTGTCCGGATGGTGCAGACTTCATAAGACAAATCAACACTCTAAGTTGGATTGTCCTGAATTCCAAACTGCTGCATCCATATTCCAGTATGAAGTTCAGCAAGCTAAAAATAATTCCAATAACCAGGAATTGGCACCATTTGGTCCTTATGATTCCTCAGTAATGGTGTTGAATCATGCTCCTTTCCCACGAAGTGAAGAGAATGGACTAGAACAAGAGCCAAGTGAGCAAGATGATAAAACAGAGCAAGTATGCAATGAAGATGAGATTTCACAGTTGTTCTAGGAAAGTGCTGAAAATGATAATGGTCCTTTGGATGAGGAAGAAATAGGTATTGAAGAAGTTCAAATGTTCCAACAACGCACAAGGAAATATGATTTGAGAAGTATGCAAGTTGGAGGTCCCTTCACCACTTCAATTCCTTTGAATAACTTTGCCACGCCACCTGATCCACATGCCAGTAACAATCCATCCTATCATGATGTGCCAATGCAATATTTGTCAAAAGGAGGACAAACTGATTTCTCAAAGGAAGAGCAGAAGTAGGCAAGGAGAAGTTGGTGGATCATCCCAAGGACACCCATGTTGACACGAGCACGTAACAATTGGGTGAGTATGTAGCTGAGGAATTCAAGAAATTGAAGGTCTTTCTGCTTTTGAGTTATTAAGGGTTCCTGCTATTAGAAATGTAGTCCTAGGAGCTTTCAAAGCTAATGTAGTCTCCCAAGATAGGGTAGTTAGTGAAGTCATTGGGAAAAATTCTAGTTCACAAATACTAAAAGATCAAGGTCAGGGAAAATCTAAAGATAAAGGGAGAGAGAAGGATAGGAATCAAGTTGCACAAGCTGATACTCAGTTGAATCTATTCCAAGGTAAGACTGAAACCCCTCCTTTTCTGATTTCTATCTGAATCTTTGGGAAAAACTTACATAATTGTCTCTTAGATTTAGGAGCTTCCACAAATGTCATGACCTTCACTGTCTGTAGAGCCTTAGGTATTACTCCTACAACCTCTTGAAACGAAGGTTACTCAGTTAGATAAAACGGAGGTGAATGTCATAGGTGAATTGAATATGATTCCCATGCAAGTTGCATCAGATCCAAGGATCCAACAGATTATCAACATTCAAGTGGCAAATATCCCTGATGCATATGGTTTGATATTGGGTAGGGATTTCACCAAGGCATTAAATGGGTATGTGTCAACTGATCATTCTCACATGTGGCTTCCTTGGAAAGGAGTGCCAAACCAGATTAGAATTGAAAGGGAACCAAGGATGAAGTATGTGATCATTGAATATCAAAATACTTCAAATGAGGTATTGGTCTCTGAGTCTAGCTTGGGAAATTATGTGTTGGCAGCCTCTGCCTAGGAACCAGATATAGATGAAATCTTCATGTTGCAAGACGTACCCAGAGATCTCATTCAAGAGTCTAGCAGTATTGGAGCATTGGTAGAACCCATAGAAGAGGAGGATGATCGAGAAGATAGTCAGCTCAACTTGTTGGATAGCTTTCAAGAGTTTATTCAGAAGTGCATAAAAGATCAAATCCAACTAGGTAGAGACAAGAATTTCAAAGAATTACTCCTAAACTGGTGCAGGGTCCGCAATTCCTCTCACTCAAAGCTAGAATGTTGCTTATACCAAACAACAGTGGAGCAAATACAAAGTTGCATTAATCCATCTCCAGCTGTCAAGATAAGTGTACAAAGTATCTAGGATGATCCTAAAGGTAAAAGCCCGATGCCTCTAGAAGAACCCCCAAGTAGTAGCAAAACTAATGAGGACGGATCAAAGGGATCATGAGTTGTTAGTTGTTGGACACTCAGATTTGATGGATCAAAGTCTAATCAAGGGGATGAAGCTAGATTTGAGTTGATCAGTCCTAAAAGTAAAACCTTTTTTGCTGCTCATAGGCTTCAATTCCATTGTACTAATAACGTAGCTGAATACAAAGCATTAATTCATGGACTACTGATGGCATTAAGAAAGAAAGTTGAAATATTGCAAGTTTTTGGAGATTTTGAGCTAGTAGTTAGACAGGTCAGAAAGCAATACTCATGTCATGATAGAAGGATGACTAATTACATACATAGAGTTTGGGATCTCGTTGAGGGTTTTGATGCCTTTAACATTCAATTGATACCTCGTAGAAGGAATCAAACTACAGATGCCCTAGCTCAGGCAGCAAGCACTCTGCAACCCTTATCACTCTCCAGATTGAAGAAGTTCATTGTGAAGCTTACTCCAGTTCCTTTAGTTCCTGATAACGTAACCAATTTTTAGGTGTTTGAGGATGACAATCATATTCTTGATTTCATTACAAGCTCTGATGTGTTCACTTCTCAAATAATTGATGGGGTGGAGCCCAAATAAGCAGAAATGGACTTGGAAGGAGTTATTAACTTGAAAACAAACACCATCCCAAGAGGAATGGTACAATTGGATTGATCTGGATAGGATAAAAGATCAGGAGCAATAGACTAAGAAGGATTCCCTTAGCAGTCAGTGTGATACTTGTAATATGGGAACTCCAAATGATATTAAGAATGTTTTCATTGGAAAAGTGTGTACTCCAAAAGAATAGAAGGGAATAATAGATGCACTTCATGCATACCAAGATGTTATAGCCTGGAGTTATGAATATCTAAAGACGTACGATACTTCTATCATTACACACACTATTCCTCTTAAGCCAGGTGCCAAGCCATTTAGACAAAGGTAGAGATCGATTAATGCCTTGTTGGAACCAATTATCCAGAAAGAGGTACAAAATTTATTGTCTGCTCGCATCATATTTCTAGTTAGGAACTCTACTTGGGTCACTAACTTGGTGCCAATAAGGAAGAAAAATGGAGAAATCAGACTTTGTGTTGACTTCAAAAATCTTAATCGTGCTTCAGAAAAGGACAACTACCTCGTTCCATCTCTGGATGAAGTGTTAAAAATTATTAATGGATCCCAGATGATGTCCTTCTTGGATGAATATTCAAGATATAATCAGGTTATGGTGCAATACGAAGAGAGACACAAAACTGCCTTCACCACGAAATGAGGTACCTTTTCTTATAGGAGAATACCTTTCGGGTTAATCAATGCAGGGGCAACCTTTCAGAGGGCCATGGAAATTTCCTTCAAGGATATCATTGGTAAGTGCATTATTATCTATATGGATGATTTAACGGTTTTTTCCAAGAAACGAGGTGATCATATTGCAGATTTGTGCAAAGTATTCCAAAGATGCAGAGAATTTGGTATTTTACTTAACCCTAAGAAGTGTATCTTTGGAGTGACTGAGGGGAAGTTGCTAGGACATGTTATCTTAGAAGAAGGCATATCTATTGATCCAAAATGAATAAAATCTATACTAAAGATCCAACCCCCAGCTAGTAAAAAAGAGATGAAATCCTTCTTCGGGAAAATTAACTTTGTTAGAAAGTTTATTATTGGATTTGCAGAAATAGTTAAACCTCTTAATGTTATGCTGAAGCAGGATACAAAGGTTGAATGATGTGCTAAAGCGAAAGAGGCTTTTGCAGAGATTAAAAGGGCAATAGATGATGTACCAGTATTGGTAAGTCCAGATTATTCCAAGCCTTTTTATGTATATTCTTTTGTATCCGATCATTCTTGTGCTAGTATGTTAACTCAAAAATCTGGTCAAGGAAGTGAGCACCCTATAGCCTTCATGAGTGCTCGTTTAAAGATGCAGAATTGAAGTACCCCAATGTGGAAAAAAAAGCTTACACTTTGGTCAGAGTTGTGAAGAAATTCAGGCATTACATGTTGAGAAATAAGGTTTTTGCAATAGTGCTAGATCCTGTAGTCAAGCTCCTGCTGATGCAAAGTGAATTGGGAGAAAGAAGGGAAAAATGGGTTACTATGTTAAAGGAGTATGACATTGAGATACGGCCCATGAAGCTTGTGAGAGGACAAGGATTGACTAAGACTATGGCTAAAATTGCTCCCAATCTCACAGCCCATCAATATCACCTTCAAGATGTCTCCCCGGATCAATGGTATGATGATACTGTCTATTACTTGTTGAATCAAAAGTGTCCTGACTATCTCAACATTGTACAATGAAGAATGTTGCGTTTGAAGAGTGGAAACTATATGATGAAAGGAGCTATCCTATATAAGAAGAATCATGAAGGAATTTACCTTCGCTGTCTTGGGAAAGAAGAGGCTGCATGGGTGATGACAAAATTCCATGACAAGTATGGCATAGGCCATGGTTCTGGACTAGCTACTGCAAATCAGATCTTAAGGGTTGGGTATTATTGGCCCACTTTGTTTAAGGACACACACAATCATGTAAGAACCTATCATGTATGTCAAACTGTGGCTAGTAAGGAGAAGCATTCAACACTTCCACTTTAGCAAATAATTAAGGTAAAACCATTCGTGCAGTGGGGATTGGACTTTATTGGTCCAATCAACCCACCTTCCTCTACAGGCCACATGTATATTCTTATTGTAACTGATTATTTTACTAGGTGGACTGAAGCTCTTGCTTGTAAACAGTGTACTTCTCAGGTAGTGATTATCTTTCTGGAATCAGGTATTATCAATCGTTTTGGTTGCCCTAATGCTTTAGTCTGTGATAATGGCCTTGCATTTGCTTCGTTAATTTTTTTTGGATGGGCTTTTGATCATGGTATCATTGTCAAGTTTGCTTCTAACTATTACCCACAAGGAAATGGTTTGGCTGAGTCCACAAACAAAAATCTTCTAACAATCATCCGTAAGCTTCTAGAAAGAAATCCCAAAGATTGGCATACCCATCTCAGATTTTCTCTCTAGGTAGATCATACTAGACACAAAGCCTCTCTAGGAACCTCTCCCTACCACCTTGTGTATGGTCTTGAGCCAGTATTCCCAATCTAGCTAAAAATACCCACTTTGCAATTCATTAATGATTATTATGATGAAGGGGAAAGACACGAGGCTTGTTTGGCTGAGCTTCTACAACTTGAAGAGAAGAGAGATGAAGCGTTAGAAAACTTTGATAAGCACCAAGGCATCGTTAAGAGATGGTTTGATAGAAAGTACAAGGTGAAAGCATTCAAAATCTCTGATCTGGTCTTATATTGGGATAAACCGCATGACATAAGGGGACAACATGGAAAATTTGATAAGCTTTGGCTTGGCGCCTTCCAAATTTTAGAGATATTGGGAGATAATACTTTTCACTTGAAAAATCTCACTAGGGAGGATGTCCCATTACCTGTCAATGGGTAGTATTTGAAGGATTACTTCTTGGCTTGAGCTGTTTACAACTCTTCCTTGTACATAGTTAGTTTAGGGGTTGTTTTCTTTTGGTTTGCTCTTTGCTTTGTTTTGTTTTTTGTTTTGGTTGCTTTTGATTTTCATTTTTGGTTAGTGTAGGTTTGCTTTAGGTTGGCTTTTGGTTTTCTTTTGTTTTTCCTTTTCAGTCTTGGGTTCCCATGTTCTCTTCCTGGAGCGTTGTGCTCGCACATCGATCATTATGTTATCAGGGACTGTTCTAGGTATTTCTTTTACAAACTCTATTCATCCTTCTAGAATAGGTTGGTGAAAATCCTTTACTTGGTGTCACATGTGGTAAATTCTTGCGGTGGATAAGTCACCGGATTAGGTTAGTTCTAGAATGTGCTTGAGTCTTATACTTACATATACATCTTAAGAATTCCAAGGTTGTTGAAGGCTCCCTGTGAAGTCTGGTCAAGTGAAAAATCCTATTTCTACTTCAACACCACTATGGTTCTCAACCCTGAGTGTGAGCTCCATTGCTTACAAGGTGAAAAGGAAAGTTTAAGTGATCATAAAAAATATTGAAAAAGGAAAAGAAAAGAAAATCTTGAAAATCAAAACGAATATTCACCTCATCAAGAGTATTTGAATATCTCTACCGGGGCTATGGACTCTTGGATGGCAGTAGAGCTATGTTCGGGAGAGCCACAATGATAACCTCGTCGAGGCTATGGATTCCTGACTGGAAGTGAGGCTCTATCCAGGTTGCTTTTGGAGTTAGAATCTTTACGCAACTTGATTAGACTGGCCTTAGTTATCTTGCAACAATTGAGGAGGGAAATGAAAACATTGGCACACACTTTGACCCTGATACAGGAAGGACTAGCTTGTCCATTGGCTTTGAAACTTTGTTTTCGGTTGACCCGATGCGAGGATTGAAACCAAAGTTCTAGGTTCTTGATTCTAGTTTGTCATCGAAATTCTTTGGAGCATTTCCCCATTGGAGTCACCATTTTTTGTGCAATTTTCGCACACACGCCCCACCAGAGGCAAGGACCCTCTTTTTCTTGTTTGGTTCACTTGTTTGCCTTAGGGTCTTGACCTTTCCCCTTAAGGGATATGTCTCTCAATCTTGGTCTTGTTTCACCTGGGTACTTATGGTCATATCTTCACTTAAGGTGTCTTATTGCAACATTGTGATGGAATGCTTGCTCTTTGAAAGATGACTCCAATCAAAAAATTCTAAATGAAAGGAAAATTTGACTAAGTTTGGGTCAGGTTCGGTAAATCCGAGGTAGCTAGGATTACCTGAACCTTGATCCAGTCGGGTAATCTGATCTACCTCAGATTTCTTGAGTCCGCGCTCCCTTCGTATCCCTGAGTTTCTGAGGATGTACTCTCATGCATTTATTGCTCATTTTAATGAGTTTAAAGGGTTGAAAGGGGAATATAAAAAATGTTCGAGGTGTCATTTGAGTCATTTTACTTTATGCATGCTTGAGCTTGAGGAGAAGACCATTTCCATTGTGCATTATGATCAAGCTCTGTTATTAAGTTTGTGTTCTTTGCACGATCATTGCGGGATTCTTGAAAGACTTCCATTGCATCTTCTTTTCTCGTGCGCTATTCCAAGGTAAGGTTTTCTTCTATGCTTTCAATTGGGCTTTTTTTGGTATTGATTTTCCATGCTTTGAGTTTAATAAACTTGTGCCAAGGAGGTCTTGTTATGCATTTGGATTTTAAACGTTTGGGTGTGATTGTCTTGAGCGCATCATTTAGGTTTCTTATTTCTTTTGGCGTGCATTCGAGAAATGTTGGGGTGAAATCACAATACTGTGTCTCACTTATTGCCCAAGATGGACATTTACATTAATATTTTTAACTGAATCTTCATCTTCTGAGACTTATAGCAGCTAAACCATAAATAATTTGAAGATGATGTGAACTAGTGATTTGTGGCAATTTCTATCTAGATTCTAAATATTTTTTTTTTCAAATTTTCTGAAATAAATCATGAATCTTTCAACTTTTCCTTTAATAACTAGTTTTAGACAAAAACAACATTTTCAAAAAGTAACGTTTGTGTCGTACAACATAACTTTTTTTCTATAAAGGATTAAATTCTAATTTTTGGAATATAGATTCTCAACATCAATATCTAGGGAAAGGATATTTTTTCATAATTTTTTGTTGCATATTTTTTTAAAATTAATTTTTGAAGTCACTATAACTATAATTTGGACATATGTGTGTGTCGTACAACCTAATGTTTTGTGTATATATTGAAATCTATTTTTTCTTTTTTGGGTGAAACAAGGAAATCAATATCTAGGGAATGGGTATTTTTTGAATTTTTTTTTACAATGGTTTACTATTTTTCCACCTCTGCACAATAAAGAGCTTGATGTTCAAAGAAAAACCTATGTTTAGTAAAAATTGAAAATTAAATACATGATCAAATGAAAATATATCAAACCTATACTTTTTGGAAAGCTAGTTTCAAGGGCTACAATATTGAAAAATATAATTTTTAAATGATGTTATTTAATCCCTCAAAAGGTAAAGAAAAAGTGGTTTTTTGCCAACATTTTGATAACTGTGAAGGAGACTCCATTGTGGGTATAATTTAATACTATAGGAGTTCTATCCAAGGGGGTTTGATCTAAGGGGGTATTATTTATCTCTCTTCAATTTAAAACCATTATATGGAGCCTCTTAAGACTTAAATCATTAGTTTTTCTAAAAATAGTGATTTCAGGCTAAAATCAGCACATCCCAAAAGTGAGACATAGTATTGTGGCAGCACCCATTGACGATTGATGTTGATTTAATTGGAGTGAAGAACTAGGGTTTATAATATTTTTGAAGTATATCATCTTTGTTACAGTTTTTTGATTGACAGTGAGATCAAAAGGTGTCACCTTATTTTGAAATTTAATTTGAAACCCTAATTCCTTGAAAACCCTAGCTAGGTATTGCAGACTTGAAGAAATAGGATGAATGACATTAGGGATTCTTGAAAAAATTGTTTGAATAAGATTTCATCATGAAATGGTAATGATTTAATTTCAAGAAGGTGAAATGTTCATCATTCATCGATTTAGATCAAGACAAATTTAACACTTATCAAAATTTTGGTCCCAAGCGAGACTCTCAAAAATTTTGAGGTAGCTGAGATTTTCTGAGCCTTAATCCGCTCGAGAAATCTGAGCCGCCTTATATTTTTTGAATCCATTGTGCATCCAAAATAACGAAGATGAATAATCGAGCCTTGACACTTAGTGAATTTTTGACCGTACCCTGACTTTGATAATTCTGAGCTAACTTGGATTACCTGAGCCCTAGTTCACCCAAAAATTATGAGCCACTAAGAAATACCTGAACTTCTTGAAATTCAAGCTCTTGATGCATGTGATGAATTGGAATTTGATGGAAATGTTGTGTGAAGTAATCTCAAAGTGATTAATGCTTGAGTGTACTTAATTTTGTTAAAGTTCCATCTCACTTCATGATTCTAAGTCAAAAGGTGCCCAATGTGCAAGGTTCGGGGAACCTGAGCTTGCTCAGATTATCCGAGCTCGAGTCTGGTCAGGGAATCCGAGCTCCCTAAGATTTTGTGACATTTCTCCTTTAGTTTCAAATTTTCAAATGTTAATGATAAAAGAGTTTGCACATGAGTTTGTATGGCATTTACAGTTGGATACTCATCAATTTGAATGTGATTCACTTTCATATCTATGTATGATTTCATGAAGTGAATTGTTTGGTTTACATTATCATATAGGGTCCATATTGATATCATAATTTTCACTTAATAATGTCATTGCACATGTATTGATAAATATTCTTGAATGAATGGCATAAATTAATAAGTAATATTATTATTTACATTTGGGTGATTATTATCTTTCTCTAATAGATGCAGGCATAATTGAGCCTGGACAAAACATCCAAATCAAAGGTTTCCTTGATGCAAGAAGAGGTGAGAAGAACAGTAGAAAGGATGAAGTATGATTTCAAAGGCATATGGCCAGAATCCAAGATTGCTTCTACTTTGTCAAAGATTGTAGACACAAACATGGGACATGTAGACTATGATGACTTTTAGCAGAGGATGTATGGAAATTCACCAACTCAGCTTGCTCAAATTCTCAGGTTGGCAACAGGGTTCCCTCCAACACAACTTTTTCTAGAGCTGGTTTTAAAATGTGCAAAACACTATGACTCTAGAACAAGAATTATAATTGGGCCACAAGGAAGGGTCATGGAAAATCTTACTGAGGAGTCCATTCCAGAGGTGTTCAATACTGCCTCACATCACAAGCTCATTGAGGAAATAATTATTGGGGAAGCAATAAAGTTTTATGATGAAGACCCCAACAAAGCCCTGGAGATCATGAACAACTCTTCGATATTGAAGCCCAAACCACACTATTCTAAGCTGCCTAAATAGTTGCATAGAAGTGATTTCAAGATGGAGTATCATGACTTTATCACTCTCCTAGGTAGGGTGATGGGAGTAGATGAGGCTCACATCTTCCAAAATTGGATGTTCTACCCCATCACACAAATTGTGGCTAGAAAGCATTATCATTGGGATAGAACCATAAGTAACAACTTAGACGCCCAATTAAGAAGTGTACAAGAGACTAATAGATTCAAAATGACTTCATATCTTGTCTACATGTTGGCAAGTAAGACCAAGTATAAGGGTCTCAGTGGCAAAGGGACTGTCAGAAAGGATAGGATATGGGACATTTACCCACAACTGCAGCATAAAACAACTAACTACAAGAGAGCCAATGATGCATTTTTCATGTACATTCCCAAGTTGTTCTAGGATGATCTCCATATAAGGGTTTCTTCTAATACCATGGAATTAATCAAGCAATATGGTCAATGGTTTATTTAGTTTGAAAGGTTCACATACATCCGGGTACAAGGATCTCCTATTGTTCTACTCAAATTCTTGAGGTATCCAACTAATAAGCTCCTAATGCTAGAATTGACAAGGAAAATGATAGGCTTTGAGGAGATCTTACAATAGGAGTTGCATAAGAAAGGGTTGGGAGTAGAATTTCCATTGAGAATTGGAACTTTAGAGGTATACCCTTCTATTAGAGTGCCCAACATTCTGAAAAAGAGATGGCACAATTTGAATTATACTCTCACACTAACAGAAATAAGTTTGATCCTTATGATAAGGCCCAGAAGCAAGCTAACAAAAAATTCATGCATAAGGACCACATTGAGGACTATTGGGCTAATTGCCAAGATGACTTTGAAGTTATAAGGAGAAGATTCTCTATGTTGCCCTTGAATATAATCAAATTGTATAGAGTTGCAGAGGTGCCTGATCAAGTGTAGGATGATGATGTAGATTTACTTCAACACCATGATTTTGAGCCCTATAGGAACAAGCCCTTGCCTCTAATTAACTAGTTAGAAGAAGAAATAACAGACTTGGATCAAGTTACTAAACCGATGAAGAAATACTCAAGGCTATGGGTAAAACATAAGGTGTTGGAGCTAGAAGCTGATGGAACCAAATTCACATATAATTTGATGGGAGACTTAGAATCCCAGTATGAGGAAGAGGCAAAGGCTAAAAAGGATGATACTTCTAAGCCTCATGATGAATAAGGACATTAAGAAGATAGAACTGTGTCAATAAAAATAAAAAATAGGAGCCAGACACATGCTAAATAGGGTGAGAAACCATCTCCCAAAACAAAGAGGGCTCCCAAGGTCAATATTGCAATTGAAGAAGGTGAGACCTCACATCCGGTTAGGAAGAGGCAGCTGGTTACAGAAGGGTAGAAGGCAGCTAAAGCTAGGAAAGGTGACACAACTACTGATGCTCCTTCCTCAGTCAAAGTGGTAGATGTAGAAACTTTAGGGGAAAATCCCTAAGTGTATGTTAGGAGAAATTCTCTTAAGCATAAAACATCCCCTGTAGTTGGGATAAAGACTACAGAGAAAGGAATGCAAAATGAAGAGACACCTAATGATGGAGAAAAGAGAGCAACTACATGAAATAATTATCCTCCTCTTTCTCCTCATAATGTGCAAATTTTAGAGGAGGCAGTCAATGAAGAAGGTAACATACCAAATGACCCTGAACAACTAGAGGAGGAAGATGATGAAGTATCTACTCCTCAGAGAATGGAGAAAGTTTGTGCAGGAGATAAGGCAATCAACTTCTGGGGCAGAAAGCAAGAACATGGAGTCCAAGGTAGTTCAAGAAAAACCATCCAAGTCCCCAGAGAAAGTGGTGATTGATGAGCCGGAAGACCATCCTGAGACAAAAAGGAATATGGAAGAGGTTGCTGACAGTCCTCACCAAGATAAAGATGAGTAAGAAGATCAACTAGACATGGAGAAAAATATTGAGGAAAATTTTGTTGATAGTCTGAATAAAGAAATAGAAATTGAGCAACCTACTATCCTAGATTGGCTAAAAGAAAATCTCAGCAAAAATCCAATAATTGTCCAAGAAGAAACTCCTAGCTGAGATAAATTATTAGAAAAATGGGGGCAACCCAAGCAGATGAAAAGAGGTAGGACAGTTTGAAAGTTTTTGAGAGATGAGTTTAATAATAGATTCATTCACATAGTTGTTCTTGCAAGAAATAAATTCAAGGAGGAGGTGAGACCCACCAATTACAAGGTACAAACCATTCATCTGGGTCCAACTACCAAGGAACAAGAAAAAGAAGAATTTCAAGAGTCTTCACAAGCCATTCTAAGAAGTCTTGATAAGGAAATAGAGGAGAAGGAAAAGCTACAAAATCAACTGAATGATGTTTACAAATATGTCTAGCATCTAATGAAGCCTCTACAAATTGCTAGCCGTGATAGCACCATTCCTAAAGGACTGTTTTCAAAAGAAGTAGTGTCAAAAATTGAGAGATTGAAGTCCTCTATTCATAGCACTCAAGGGTGGTTACATGATGCCAGTATCAGGGGAGATGAATCAATTTATCAAATCTTCAATATCCATGCTAAGGCTGTTGAATTTCTGGAGGATACTTCCTAATTTTCTTTAGATTGCAATAAGGTTGATGAATCAACTGTTGGAGAATTGAAGAAAATATTACAGGTGCTTAAGGATGAATTGGCCAAGATGAACATCTTTTCCTATGATGAAATTGGTAAGGTAAAGGAGTGGATAGAAGTCTTGAATTATAGAAAAGAACTCATTACTAAGGCCTTAAAGAAGATAATGAAATTACAAGGAAAAATGAAGGAGATATATGATAGTTGTATTAGTTTTCTAGAAATAATAATTGGGAGAAGGAAGCTCGGTCCAAAGAACATAAACATTAATAGATTACAATCATGGTGGAATGAAATTTATGCCCCTTCTATTAGTGCTCCTATCACTAAATACAATCTAGAGGATGCAACTATTTATATCTCAAAGCCAGAAAAATATCATGAGTTGCAGGTTGAATGGAATAAAGTGATGCCCTAGTATTTAGAAGAGTACAAAGCTCATAAGAGAAGAGTTAAGTTTGTTCCAATCCCAAATCCACCAAATATGGTGGAAATATTGGAGAAAGTCAAAGAGTTTTCTAACAAACTAGAAGCCAATAAAGAAGGGGAAAATAGCCAGCTTGCAGCCTCCTAGGAACTTCTGCCAATCATGTGACTTCACTGCCAGAAAGGATGACTTATATTTTTGTGCCATCAAGAGGAATGTTTCTAGAAGGGTCTAGTCCAACCTGGAGTTAGTTTACAAACATTTAATGTAATTTTATTTAATTTAGAAACTCTCTAGGCCTACCTGCTTGGCCGATCTAATCATGTAAACCGTAATTCTGGGCTGACCTAATGTTATTTTTCTATAAATTGAGGCTCCAACTTCATTTGCAGGGGTTAGACATAGTTGCAATGGTTAGAATTGAGATAGGAGTTAACATTTTTTCAGAGGTGCTAGAATACTGTGGATACATGAATTGTTGCAAATTTTGGGTGACTCAATATAAGTAAAGACATTGTTCTTTGGTGCTCTTTCTTGTGTTGCTCACTGTGCATGGTTCTTGTTTCCAGATCTTTGATATATTGCTTTGAAGTATTGGTTGCATGTTAGATTTAGTAATGATGCAATTGTGTTAATGGTTTGAGATTTGAAGTGTTTGAGCAATCCTTGGTCCATACTTTTAGCAACTTGTTGATTGTATGTTGTTGTGTAAAGTTAACCTGGGTCTGAAGATTATGTGTTGAGTTCAATTGTGGGTATTTATTCATTTCAATTATAAAATAAAGTTGATTTGTGTGAATTCTCCATGATATGAAAATCTTTGTTTCCTTAGAAGATTGCACTGTTCTTGTGAGATTGCAGGTTTAATCTGGGTTAATCAGGAATTAGTTTTGAAGGATTGGTCCACTTTGAGTGTCTGATTGCTTGCACAATTGGTCTTAGCTTTAGTCTTAGAAATCTCTCTAAACCCTTTGTCTTTTGCTCTTTCTTTTAAAATCTGGTTTAATTTTAGGATTGAAAGCATCAACATATTACAAGATTTGATGAGTTTGAGGCTTCCAACATTTGTTTTGTAAGGTCCCTTGTGATTATCAACATTTTCACATTTATCACTGAGTTGTTTTTGCATTGTCAAGACCTGACATTAGAGACCTTGGGGTTATCTCTTGAGCCTTGCTAATAGAGATTTACCTTTCAAGAGAAATAGAGTATCATATTCTGTCTGAGTTGTTACTGTGCAGAAAACACCATCAACAAACTGGAATGTGAAGTTCTTCGAGTTTCCAAATCATCAGATGAATACATGAGCATTGCATTTAGTTTCCTTTTAACCTTGTGAAGAGTTCTTTTTCCCTTAATAGTGTGGTAAAACAATCTCTTTAAAGCCTCCAAAGGGATTTCATGATGACAACTTGGATCATTCCTTACCTCTTTCGTATCCCACACCTGCTCCTCGCCCTAGGGATAAGTACCATTGGAGTTCATATTTTTATGAAGATATTGGCACAACAAGAAAAAAAGCCCAGTATTATGGAAGTGGTACCATCGAGAGGTCTCATAATGAAATTTCTACTCCCAGACCCCAAACTTCGAGCACATCATAACACTAAATTGAGCAGCTCAAGATCAGTCTCAATGCAAACATAAAATCTAGCATAAAGAAAACTCATTTTAGCTTTTGTGAGATCATCAATGGTAATAAGCTGAGTAATGCCAGCAACAATACCATGGATAATGCTTTCATCCCAAAACTCCAAAGGGAGCTCTAGGAGACAAACCTAGATAGGAACCAAACTAACTTTGGTAGCATTGAAACTAGCAGACTATCTTTTGAGATAAAGAAAATCTTACAACTATGTTATGCACCATAGATGCTCTTTCATTTTTAATGTGAGCGACATGAATTTTAGAGGCCATAAATTTTTCTATGGAAAGTCATTTGAACTCATTTATTTTTTACTTTGAAGTCTTTTAGAGCACTATGATTCTATAACTAGCTTGCTCTAGTCAAGATCCATTTTTATATCTCATAAATTGCCATTTTGTGTTCTATAGCCCAAAAAATTACAATTTTGTGTTCTACGCATTAGGGTGCAAAGTTAAGAAACCTTTTCTAACATCCCATTACCTCAAGGTGTTACACAATTGAGCTAGATTCATAAGTTCTAAATTAGAAGAGTTTTTTGATAAATTTCTTCACACTAATCACACCATGAAGCATGAAATGGAAGATGGAGAAATTATTCATAGTGTTCTGGTAAGCCCTCCCAATGTCTCTATTTGATACTAGGAGAATTTCTATAATAAGCTCAAGGCAATTGCATAATTTGATCAAGTCTAATATTCTCGAGCCTATGTTGAACATCTATATTAAGTGGTTTTTTCCATGAGTACAAAACTAGATAAAATTGATATATAGGCTCCCCTTGATGAATCATAAATCTTATGATTAAAGATAAGTTTGTTTCTCTAGATATTGGTAATGATTATAAGGTTAAGGAAAAATATATGTTTCTTGAGATTATCATCATGATTGAATTTGATCTCTCTGTTGAATTCACTTGAGCACGAGGCTAAAACTCTTAAGAAATAGGTGGCTAAAAAGATCATGCAGAGGACATTAAGATTCATTATGTTAATATTGAGAGAAATAATGGTAAAATAGTGGAAAAAGAGGTGTTAAAACATAAATCAGACATGTGAATCTTATTCAACAAGTGTTTAAAAAGACTCACTAACCAAGATGGCTAGCCTAAGAAAAGCAAGAGGAAGAATGAGTGCCATAAGAAAAAGCTTTCTACTTAAGTTTAACATTGAGGTTTTTGAAATTATTCCAAAAATGCATGCTAACCCTTGTCTTGGAGGTACATTGACGATCCAAAAGAAGAACTAATTAAAGAAAAAAAAATTGTGGCAACCAAAACCAACAACAATCCTAGTTATTTCCTATTCCAAAATTTGACTATTTTAAGGATCACTTCCTGTAAAATTCTAAGAAGGGTGTGGGCCTTAACTTGGATTTCTTAACTATATCCTTGTGTCACAAGGGAAATTTTAGGGAGGTGGAGTTCAAATCCAAAGCATTGGTTTAGCATGGGAGAAAGGAAATCCAAACAATATGGTCAAAAATGGGAAGGATAGGCTTGATCCCTTAGAGATCTAATCATTGCCACCAAAAATTAGTGAATGGGTTTTCCTTATATGTTTCAATCATTATTACATTGGCAAGTAGGACATCTATATATTAAATTTTATTATTCATTATCTTCCCATTAGATTTCTTTCTGTTATGGAAAAGGAAGTGTTAAGTCTTGGTCTCATGTTTATTTTGATTCCACTCCCATGCCTTTTGAAGATATTAGTAAAGAATTGAATGCTTTTTCTCATTATCGCATGATCAAGAGATTATTTCATCCTACAATTTAGTATAGTATATTTTTTGTTAATTTTCAATGATGATTATGTTGATAATATTCTCCTATTTACGATTCATAATCCCTCCTAGAATCCTAAATAATAATATCTTCCCTTGGAAGATATTATTGATAGAACAAGATTCTCTTAGAATTCTTGACTCTCTTTAGCGAGGGTTCAAAAGAGTAGGATCTTCCATCAACATTGATAGTAGCACATCCATTCCTTAGGGATGACCTTTATGTTTTAATTCACCTTGCCAAAAATAACCTTGGCATAAATGTTCTTAGCAAGGATTTGTATACTTTTGAGGATCTCCAACAACTTTATAATTCTAATCTATATATTGAGGTCCCCTTTGTTTCTTGGGAATCTCTCTTCCTTAAGGTGGAGTATCTTTACCTTAAAGCTTAGAAGGATAAGTTGATTAAAAAAAAATATGCTTCCTTCTTTAGGTCAATCTTGACTATACCAAACCTTGTGTTTTTACCTTGTTGTACCCCAAAATTAAAATTTTTGTTACACTTAGACATTTTGAAGAAATGAGTAAAAGTCTTGTTAAATCTGTCAAAAAAGGTCAAAATTTGGGTGTGCATGTCTTGCATGAGGGGTAAGAATGAAAAATTTCCAAAATATGACGATCTGGGTCTGCTCAGAGTGACCTAATCTACAAAACCCAAATCTCAGTTTTTCATCCCTACTTTTTAGGAAAGTTGCTATTTTTAGAAATTTTCTAAAAATAGTAACTTTTTTTGAGTTTTTCTGGGTTTCTTTCAAAATAGATACTAGAAAAACTTTCTAAAAATAGAAAGTTTCTAAAAATAAAAATTTTGTCCGCCAAGGTCCAAACTGATTTTGATTGGCTCAAAATACTTCCATATCAGGCTGGTGTAGTCAGAATCTCAAAAAGTTCAGTTTTTCCCTAGTGGGTCTATTCTACTTTTTCAGGAGCTCTGAAGTCATCAATGGGGGTCAGTCAGTTGCCATGCATCAGATTCAAGATTCAAGCACTAAACAAAAGGTGAGTTGACGAACATGCACGAAGAACAAAGAAGGAAGTTGAAATCTATAAAATTTTGACTAACACTACTTGACATGGGCACCCCAAGAGAAGATAGGTGCCCATCTTTTAAGGGCATCAAATGATGAAATTAGGGTTTGAGCTCCTAGGCATAGTTGTTCAGAATCCTCCCAGCTTCGCAGCGAATCTGGCAGTGCAGTCATCAGATCATCTAGTCGTCCGGGATTCAAGATCAAACGAAGGAGTTTCAAACAAAAGACAGAAAGCAAATCATAGAAATCACTGAAAAATTGTCTAAGTTTGGGAACTCTGGGCGCCCCAGGTGTCCAGGGGTGCCAAGATTTTTGAGGGGCCTAACTCAGCAGTTAAGGTTTGCAAATGTGCTCAATCTCTCTAGAATTCAGTCAGCTTCGCAATGGGTGTCTTCGTCCGAGCATCAGACTGGTCAATCTCTGACAAATCCAGATCAAAGTTGAAGGTACAAAATGAAGGTTTGAATTTGAAGATAAAATCAGGAGAAAATATTCTAAGTCTGGAGCAAATGGGCACCCCTAGAAGGAAAAGGCACTGATGATTTCGAAGGCCCAAATGGATGATTTTTCCATTGCAGCCCTAAAGGTGAATTCTTCAGAATTGATAAGGCTTCCCAACGAGATCTCCAACACATCAAATGGAGTTGGTAGTCGCCAAATATGATAGGCAGAACAGAGGGTTTGACAAGAGCCAAAGTTGAAAGCAGAGAAGAAAACTCCAAAAAATGGCTAACTCTAGTGTAGTTGGGCGCCCCAGCTAGCCAGGGGCGCCTAATATTTTGGTGCCTTAAATTCAAATTTTTGACAAATTTACTCCCAGAAGACCCCTCTCAAAATCTCCTCAGCTTCGCGACGAGCACAACCATCAGTCAATCTGACGCCATGGACTTCAGATTTGACAGGATCATCTGTAGAAGAGGAGTTGATGAAGAAATAAAAAAAATTCTAACTCTGAGGAACATGGGCGCCCCAAAGGAGAATAGGTGCCCAAGATTTTGAAGCCTCAAATGATAAAATTTGCGGTCGTAGCCTCCAAGATCACCTCGTCAAATTCAACCAAGCTATCCAGCGAAGCAGACGACCAGTCAATTCGATCATTCTAGCTCCCAAAATTGAGAATTCATTAGAAGATCAAATGGAAAGAAGAGGAACTTCATGAACATAAAAATGGCCAACTTTGGACAAAATGGGCGCCCCTAGAGGAAATAGGCTCCCATGAATTTGAAAGTCAAAACAATGTTTTTAGCTAGAGACGCCTCCAGAACAATCTTCTCAAAATCAGACAAGCTTCGTGATGAATTATTTAGCTCATCCATCAGATCAACCTGGATCCAAAGATCGAAGATCAAACACAGTTCAAAATTGAGGAAAAGTTGACAACTTAGGAAAAATGGTTAAGTCTGTAGAAGGTTGGCACCCCCAGCCAAGAAGGGTGCCCAAAATACCATGCCTTAGATTCTTTTTCAAAAAAATTTAAAATTTCAAGTTGAAGGAAAATGTCTAAGTTCAACGCACAAGAGGAGTTTAGGGTTTTGGAGAAAGAAAGCAAAAGAAAGCAGGGTTTTCTCAACCCTAAAACTTATTTAAAAAAGCCTTTGTCTTTCATTTTTCATTATTTTTGCAGGTAGGCGTCCAAGGTGAAGAAGAGCAACAGTTGGAGAATTTTCTTTTCAAGATTGAAGATTCAAGTTTTCTGATTTTCATAAATAATTTTTAGACTAGCAACATAAGACCTTGCTTTTTCATGCTTTTTCATCCAAAAGATCAAATTTTTGAAGAAGGTCAAGATTTTTAATTTTCAGCCATCTGGGTTTCTTCATCTCATTCTTTTGAAGAATTTTTGAATATTTTTATCAAGTTGCAACAACTGCTTTTTCCTTGCATGTTAGTGAAATCCTCAAAGTTTTCAATTTTTGATCATCTGGTCCTCTCAAAACAATCTTATGAAGAAAACCCAAATCTCAGCTTTTTTTCAAGAAAATTACAGATTCTAGGGTTTGCTTCTTTTTCCATCAACCATCAGTGTTTTTCAAATCTGATTAATTGGGTTCATTCCAAATTGTATTATGAACAAAACCCAGGTGCCAGCTTTTTCGGTGAAAATTTGAAGAAATTAGGGTTTGCTACTTTTTCAGTCTAAATTCAAAATTTTCAAAAACGGACGCTCTAGGTTGTCTTGCAACGAAATTCTGAGCAAAACCCATATCTTAAAAAAAATTGGAAAAATTTGTCCATTTGAGGTCGAAAAACCAACATTTTAAAAATAGAAAGTTGCTCAAAACTTGTCTGAACATAGGTGAGTTTACAGTCATTCTTCAAGGTTTTCAATATGGAGTACACTCCCCTCGAGTTTAAGACCAAATTAGCACTATATCAAAACTTCATCATCTCAGTTGAAGAACATGAGGAGGTGTGATATGAGAAAAAGGAAAGGTATCATAAATGAGTTGTGCAATACTCTTCTGTTGGAAATCAAGAGAAGTGTCAGAAGCATAAAGTTGCAAAGCCACCAAGTTATCAATTAGTGAGTCATCTTTTCACGCAGCGATTTTTTTCAAGAATAGAACTCATAAAGCAACTGAAGAAGTGAAATACTCTCTAAGTTTGATCATAGAAGGCGAAGAGATCTTAGAGAATTAGAATATTGCCTTAGATAGTATCAATGCACCTGACCAGGACCCAGTTTCCTTCTTTTAGCGGATATGATTGAGATTTAAAGCGGCTTTCATCTAGAAGGTTTCTTTCCACTTTCTTTCTATTCTTGGAATGATTCTTATCCATTCTTTGAAGAAGAGAAAGAAGATAAATGTAATAGTTGGCATTTCCTGCTTTTCTTGCTTTCTTAGGTGTTAGATGTTATCTTCTTTCTAGGTTTAGAAATAAAGCTTGCTTGCTAAGCAAGCCCTATATTGTAAAAGCAAGGAGATTTTAGGGTTCACTACTCCTCTACTTGCCTATAAATAAGAGCCTTTTCTCATTAGTTTTCTTTAACCATGCTAGTGATAACAAAACACTAAGCCTAAGTGCCTTCTATTGTTATTCAAGTGTTCAATTGTTTTATGATAGCAAATTGTTGAGTCTCTTTTAGCCAAGTAGTAATTGTAATTGTTGTTCCTTTTGCGTAAGAACAAGTTTTGCAAGCATCTTTAGCTGCAAGCTCTTGTTCCAGGCATGTGTTTAGTAATTTTTGTTCCAGAAGTTTGAGAAATAAAATCATGAGCCTCCTTTGCCTTGGTATAATGTCTCAAATTTATGTTTATTGTGTTATGCTTTTGTGATCTTAATTTCAGCTTACATTGAAAGTAAGTAGGTGAATGCTGGGAAAGAGTTTACTTAAGCACTTTTGTCAGAGAATCAAACCTTATTCATTTCTAAATCTCTTGCTCTGCGTATTACTTGAGAAGTTAGAAATGTCTTTAGCTTAAGTTAGTTGTAGTTGGAATTCTTAATCAGAAAATCTTAGCTGCGACGTTTGTGTTTTATAAACCTTGTGCTCTAGTTGAACCAAAAAGATAGGTGAATTATTTTTAATTTACTTTATTTCAATACCATCAGCAAGAGGGAGCTTCCCCTCCTAATTTGAAGAGAATTTTATCTGTGCATAGATTTCCGTAGCATCGTAAATTGTCACCCCTAATAATTTCACACTACTTGGACACCTTGTTTTGCTTATAATATTAATTGTACTAATAATTTATTCATTTACAAAAATACATTAAATTCCTTGACATATCAACGAATTTGGGGAAAAAACACCCAGACAAGGGTGGTACCACCATTTTCCAACCTATTTTGGCCCAATGTAAAATATGTTATTATCATCATTTTTACATTTGAAAATTCAATTTCATCTGTTGACCTTTCATAATTATTTTTGTGCAAAATAAAGAAATGCATATAAATATAATTTTTTTCAACCATTTGAAATCCTAGCAAAATAATTTGAGCAATTGAGCATCCTAAAAATAAATCAAGGCAATTCAAGAGTAGAATAAGCAACATTTTATAGTACTTTCATCAATCAATATCATGTTGTACAAGGCATTAGAAAGAAGGAAGAAATTATGAATAAGGAGCTATTATGATCAATCATGTCATTATTATGAAGATGTATGAGTTATCCTCTATGTGCTAGCTACAAAAAACTATTATTCTTTGTGGAATAACCTATTGCAGATCTTCAAGCCATTGAAACATCCATCAAACAACCTTTGGTGGCAACTCATGGTGTGGACTTCACTTTGATAGATATTTCATACCAAGGTAATATTATCCATTTATCATTTGTCATTTTAGTCAATTATTGTTTTGGCCTCTGTTCAACCTAGGGCATGCCCTCTTGATCATCGTCATTTGTTGTACGTGGAGGTGGAAACACCAAAACGACATTTGACTTAAGAAAGCCCCTATACAACACAAGCTTTCCCCCTCTTTTCATGTGTGTAGGACATATCCAAAAGTTTCGTCAGGAGCAGGTCACAGGAAACATAGAGAGGAATGTAACCTACCTTTTAGAGTTTTCAAATATCAAAAAATATTTTCTATACAATGGAGGTACCATCCCTATCCACCCAATTTAGGCTTAAATTTCAATCACAAGTTCCTTTATGTATCTCCTTTACATATTTGTAATTGTTCCGACAGTTTTCATTTTTGTCTGTGCGGTAAATTACATTTTCAAATCTAGGCTTTATGTCAAATAGGCTTGTTAAAACATATATTAAATTTGTCATCTTTGTGACTCAAAAGGACCAAACCCTACAAGATTTTCTCTCCCTTGTGCCAGCTAGCCAATTATCAAACTCTAGTTGGTTTTTTGTTTGAATGTAGAGGGCAAGTGAAAAGAATTTAATCTTGGTTAATCTAGTTGGATCTAGGATCTCTTTTCCTACTCTACATTTTGGTGAACTCAACTATCCTACACTTACAACTTTTTTATTTTTATAGCATAAATTTTGATTTTTTTTCAAAACCTATGTTATTTGAAGATCTTATTGATTTGCATTTGTTTCACTTTCAAAATAAATCATTTGCACTCTTTGTTCATCACAAATTAAAAGAAAAATTGCAAATATTTTGAGTATAATTGCATAATTTCATATATGATTCTCCCTATTTAGGGCTTAGATTTTATTTATTTCATTGAGAAATTTGAGTGCAATCTTAGGTAGTTTGAATTTGTCAAAAGTGCATGCACATTTTTGGTAAAAACATTGAAAAAGTAAAGATTTGCATGTTTAGTGTTTTTTTTTATTTTGAAACCTCAAAAAGTGTTATCTTTCAACATTTTCAAGATAAATTCAATTAGTTATAGTATTTCAAATTCTAAATTTTTTAACTTGAACAAATTTGCATTGCCTTAAAAATATAAAATTTTATGCATGTGTGTGCTTCACATAGAAAAATTAGGTTTTCATGCATTTCCATAAATTTGTTTGCTTTTAGACATGAACTTGTGCAACCTCATAACCTCAAACACTGTAGTTGGTTTTCAAAATTTTAAATTACCAAAATCTTGCCTTTCTAGTATAGGGTTCCCATGCCCCTATCCAATCAACTTGGCATCAATTTTTTGGGGAAAGCCTTGTCTGTGATCTTTGTTCAGATCTAGTTCTTGTTTCTAACAGTCTTGAATTTCTAGATCTTGTCGTGCATTTCCAATTTGTCCCTAATCCACCTATTTTAGTGCATTTTCATAAAAATTCTTGTGTTCGCATCAAGAGTGATCAAAATATTAGCCAACCTACTTGGTTCTCCCTTGGGGACAACAACCAAACAATGTTTTGCACCTAGAATTTGTATCTTTTCAAGATGTTTTCCTTTACCCCTCTAAAGAGATGTCATGAGACAAAGCTTATCATTTATCCTCCTTCCCATGCTCTTAAGTGTCATACTTTTCCTTCTCTCATTATTGGACCTTCAAACCAATATAAACCTCTTGGTCATATCCTAAACTTTATAAAATAACTTGCACACCCAAATGTGTCGCAAAAACCAAATTATCATGTAATGGACCACACATATAACACTCAAACTAATAAACAACCAAAGTAAATACAAACCTCCATTCCATTTCCTCAACCATATCTTCCCCCTACACCTTGTCTTCCTCAACATAGTGACAAAGAGTATGCTATTGTTGAGAAACTTTGTAATACTCCAACCGATCTATCTCTTTGGGATTTAATTCAAACTTCACCTACCTACCATGGTATTGTTAAAAAGGCGTAGGACAACTAAGAGGAGGGTGAATCAGTTGTGACAAAAATTCAAACTTAAAACTTCAACACTTATTAATTCCACAGCCACATTGTTTTGTTATTAATTATGAGCATGAAACACAAGTAACAAAAAGTAAATCAACAAAATGAACACTATATTTTTATGTGGAAAACCCAATGAGGGAAAAACCACGGTGAGGATTAACTCACAATATAAAGAGATTATAAAACCGAATATAGAGGCTCACTGCCAAGGGCTCACTGCCTAGAAGAGGACTCACTGTCCAAATACAAAGGCTCACTGCCTACATAAAGGAATCATTGTCCAACAGGGAGGCTCACTACCTACAAATACAAAAGATCCACCACAACAATTAACACACCTATAGCCTTGATCAGAAGATTGCATAAACCTTCAACTTACCGCCTTCAGGAATCTAGCACAATGAAGAACTGCTGCCTCAACTCACTCTCACACAAACTTTTACTCTTTTGATTTGTGGATTATTTCATAACTTTACATCACACCCTTCAAATCTTCACAATCCAACTTGCATTTATACTATCTTCAACCTTAGAAACTTTCTCCAAGGTCGGCCACATAAGTTTCATTTCATAAATTCAAATTAGTTCGACAACTCAACATTCTCGTAGTGGAAAAGAATGAGAGTGGACCAATAAATTTTTTTAACAAGACCAAAAATAATGTATCAGATCAACTACACACTTCCTTAATTAAATTTTATTCTTCAAATGAAGTGTAAACACCAGGTTAGCCAAACCTAATGAAAACACAAATGAACATTGATGTACATGCTTCACAACATGAAGATGACACACAGATGAAACAACACACTTCATTATGCACGAGAACACATCTCAGGTTCCTTCAGATACATCTGCAAAAATCTTCAAACACCGAACTTCTTCCATTAGTCCATCTAGACTGTTTAAACTCATACAACTTAGAAACATGACTTCCGGATCACCGAACCACACACATATTTTCCAAAACCAAGAGAACACCACTATAAGACATATGTCGGATCCACAAGATCTGAAATGGAACAATGGAGGACTGTAGAGCAGAAACATTTCTCCCAGTCCACAGAAGACCAACTCTTCCAGAACAGTTCACACACCGGTCAACATAACTTTCACATACCATCACACCAGAAACTATAACTCAGGAGATATCACCACAAGATCACCATTAGCAAACCTTCATACCTAGAAAAGCATAGGATCAACATAGGAGAAACGCGGAGCACATAAAAGAGCACATTTTGAACACATTCATCACTATGACTTCTCTCTATTAATTTTCTCAAAAGCACTTGGAAACTCATCCTTTCAACACACCTGCAACGTCATGAAGATAACTCCATGTACTCACAACATCTCAGCAACATCTCAACTATACATGTACAATCTGCAACATACTGAACTATGTTGACATCAATGACAATATTAATGACAACACCACCAAACTTGCTCATATTTGCAACAATCTCCCCCTTTGTCATTGATGGCAACACATGATGTGAAAAACCATCAAAGACAACATCTTACACAATATTCTGGGAGAACACCTTCTCTTCCTCTGCAACTATTTTTCACATGAATTTCTCTCCCCCATTGACATAAATGGAAAAGATCAAGGACTTTGATCACTCCCCCTTAGGAGTGCACCCATTCAACTCATACTGCAACAATGAAAACTTTTTCTACTCTCCCTATGGAGTAGACCCATTCATTAGTCTAGATAAATGAAGAATATGTGAATTCATTGGACTGATGCACCTTCATGTGCACCTAGTTCAGAGGGCCAATGACCCCCAACCTCTCCCTAAGATGCTCAAAAGTATCCTTCAGAAGAGCCTTAGTAAATATATCAGCAATTTGTTCCTTTGTTGTCACATACTCCAATCTGAATTCATTCTCCAACACCTTTCTCTCAAGAAATGATATTTGAAATATTTGTGTTTAGTTATTCAATGCATAACTAGATTCTTTGAAATGTTTATAGCACTTGTGTTGTCACAGAAAATAGGAGTAGGATCGTCACATATTACTCCAATGTCTTTCAAAGTTTGCTTCATCCACAAAACTTGTGTGCAACAGGATGTTGTGACAATATATTCTGCTTCTGTAGTGGATAAAGAAACTGAGTCTTGTTTCTTACTCAATCAAGAAACCAATCTACATCCAAGAAAGAAAGCACCTCTACTAGTACTCTTCTGGTCATCCACACATCCAACCCAATCTGCATCGGTATAAGCACTCAAGGTGAAATCAACACCCTTAGGATACCATAAGCCATAATCCAGTGTACCTTTAAGATATCTAAATATCCTCTTTACAGCTGTAACATGTGCCTCTTTAGGATCTACTTGAAATATGACAACTAGACATACTACATGCATAATATCCAATCTGGTAGCAGCAAGATACAATAGTCCACCAATCATAGATCTATATTTACTTTGATCAGTTTTAGTAGATTCATCATCTTTGCTCAACTTACATCTAGTTACCGTAGGAGTACTAACCGGTTTGGAGTCATCCATTCCAAACTTCTTCAACAACTCTTTTACATACTTAGATTGTGAAATGAATATCCCTTTATTAGTTTGATTCACTTGAAGACCAAGCAAGAAATTCAACTCACTAATCATGGACATCTCAAATTCTTTTTGCATTTCTTCAGAAAATCTTTGACACATTCCTTCATTTCCACCAAAGATGATATCATCAACATATACAACTACTATCAACATTATGTTACCTTGCACTTTGAAGTAAAGATTGTTGTCAGCAGAGCCTTTTCCGAATCCTTTTTTTTTCAGGTATCTATCCAATCTTGCATACCAAGATCTAGAAGCTTGCTTCAGTCCATATAATGCCTTCTTCAACTTACAAACCATGTTTGGTTTGTTAGATAACTAAAACCCTTCAGGTTGTTCCATGTACACTTCTTCCTCCAACTCACCATTAAGAAATGATGACTTGACATCCATCTGATACACTTTGAAATCCTTGTGGGAAAAAAATTCCAAAAACATTCTAATAGCTTCCATTCTAGCCACTACGGAAAATGTTTCTTCAAAGTCTATGCCTTCAACTTGTGAATATCCCTTACATACAAGTCTTTCCTTATTCCTTACAACTTCTCCATTTTCATTCAGCTTATTCTGGAACACCCATTTTGAACCAATTACATTTTTCTTCACGGGTCTAGGAACTAATTCCCACGTTTGATTCTTTTCTATTAGCTGCAACTCTTCTTTCATAGCTTTCATCCAACTCTCATATTCACATGCTTCACTCACAGACTTAGGTTCAATTTTAGAAAGTAAATACAGATTTACCTCACCTGCTACTTTACCTCTTGTCTTCACACCTTCACTCGTATCTCCAATTATCTGTTCCTCTAGATGATTCTTCTGTACATACTTAGGAGTCTTAATAGTAGGTTCAAGTTCATTCTCTTCTTCTTCTTCAGTCTGTTCTTCTTTCTCTTCTTCTTCCTTCTCCTTATTCTCCTCAGGTACTTGTCCATAGATGGGATCATCAGGTTCAACTTCACTTATCTCAATAGGTTTGCGTATGTCTTCATCAAATTTCACATTAACACTTTCAACAATCTTCCTCAATCTCTTATTGAAGCATCTATATGCTTTTCTAGTAGTAGAGTACCCAAGAAAAATTCCTTCATCACATATAGTGTCAAACTTTCCAAGATTTTCATCATCTCTTTTAATGTAACATCTGCTTCTAAATACCTTGAAGTACATCACAGTAGGAGTCTTACCAATCCATATCTCAAAAGAATTCTTTGTGTTGTTCCCTCTAATCTGAACTCTATTAAGAACATAAACAACAATGTGTATTGCCTCTCTCTAGTACACATCTGGTACATTTGATTCTTTCATCATGGTTCTCGCAACTTCCTATAATGTCCTATTTTTCCTCTCAACTACCCCATTCTGTTGAGGGGTTCTTGGAGCAGAAAACTATCTCTTTATGCCATGTTGTTCACAAAATGTATTAAACTCACTAGAAGTCAATTATCCACCTCTATCAGATCTCAAACATTTTATTTTCAAATTTACTTCATTTTCCACTCTTGCTTTGAACACTTTAAACCTATCTAGACCCTGAGTCTTTTCTCTAAGAAAAAAATCCATGTCATTCGAGAGTAATCATCAATAAGAAGCATGAAATACCTGTCACCATTCAGGATTCCTATTCTAGTTGGACCATAGAGATCGGTGTGAATTAACTCCAACATTCTGGTAGTAGAGTGTTATTTTCCCTTAAAGCTGCATCTTTTTTGTTTCCCCAATTGACAACTTCTACAAATAGTATTAGCATGCCTTGTGATTCTAGGTAGACCTCAGACAATATCTTTTGAACTGATTTTGACCAGATTATCAAAATTTACATGTCCCATTCTCTAGTGTCATAACCAACTTTCACTGACTTGGGATACAAGGCATTGACCATCAACTCCCTTAAGCTGATAGATGTTTCCATGAGTTCTCCTTCTAGTAGTAACCATATCTCCATTTCTGGATCCTTTTATGATTTCACAGGTATTATTCTAAAACGCAAGTTTAAAACCATTTCTACACATATGTCCAACACTCAAAAGGTTATGCCTCAAACCCTTCACATGATATACATCATCAGTGTTGTGTACTCCATCAAAAATAATTGAACCTTTCCCACAAATATTAGCTCCTGAATCATCACCAAACATGACTAAACCACCATCATACTTTTCAAGTTTAGTGAACTTACTCTTATCTCCAATCATGTGATTAGAACATCCACTGTCAATCACCTAGTAGTCTTCATCATGTCTTGCATGAAAGGCAGTGACCAAAGTACCTTCCATCTTATTCCTTTTATTCTCTGGAGCATTCTTGCTTACACATTTTCCAGGGTTAGTAGATACATATTTGTTTTCCAAAGCTAAAAATAAGCATTCACTATCATCAACCTCATTTTCAGATTCATCATCATAGATTTTGGCTTCTTCTTTAACATAATACAACTTCTTGTATTTCTTATCCTTTTTATCCTTATCTTTATGATCCTTGTTCTTCTTATGTATATCTCTATTCGAACATCTTGAAGCATAATGACCAATATTACCACAACTGAAATATTTAAAGGGAAACATACCTTTATACTTTCCAGTACCTTTCTTCAACTTCCTAGTGAAGTTCGCTTCCAACTCATCAGAACTATCACTCTCTGGATCATCTTCAATCTTTGTTGCCTTAAATGTTGTCTTTGTCTTTTCTTCTTTCCTAAAATTTATCATCTCAAATGCTTGCAAGGTGTCGAATAACTATTCTTTAGTATAATTCGTAGGATCATACATCTCTTCAATAACAAAGATATTATCACTATAGCGATCTGGTAGGGTGATCAAGATTTTTTCAATAATATCTTCATCAGCCAACTTTCCCCTTTGATTCTTAACTTCATTTTCTATCGTCTCAACTCTTCGCCTTCATCCATTTTCAAATTCTCAAATCTGTGCTTTGCCGCCAACTTCTTTGTCAACTTTACTCTTTCATTTCCGTCATACAGTTCTTCCAACTTCTTCCAGACATCATAAGCAGTATCCAAAGAAAGAACCTTAGTTTGCTCAGTTTTAGATAAAGCACTGTAAATAGCATACCTCGCTTTCTCATTCTCCTCATAAGCAGAAACATCATTTGCAGTAGTAGGACCATTCGCCAGAGTAGTATACTTCGTCTCAACAGCCTTCCAAGTCTTTTAACCAAGAGAAACAATATATCCTTTCATCTACACTTTCCAATCATTGTAATCAGATCCATTGAACATAGGGATTGCCAACTTATGCGCCATCAGATCTTCCTTAAGCGATTAAGCTCTACACCAAGGAACCAAAGCTTTGATACCAACTGTTAAAAAGGCGCAGGACAACTGAGAGGGGGGGTGAATCAATTGTCACAAAAATTCAAACTTAAAACTTCAACACTTATTAATTCCACAACCACACTGTTATGTTATTAAGTATGAGCATGAAACACAAATGAATATTGATGTACACACTTCCCAACAAGAAGATGACATGTGGATGACACAACATGCTTCATTATGCACGAGAACACATCTTAGATTCCTTTAGATATATCCGCAACAAGTGCAACAATCTTCAAACACCGAACTTCTTCCATCAGTCCATTCAGACTCTGCAAACTCATACAACTCAGAAACATGACTTATGGATCACGAAACCACACACATATTTTCCAGAACCAAGAGAACACCACTATAAGACATATGCTAAATCCACAAGATCTGAAATGGAACAGCGGAGGACTGCGAAGCAGAAACATTTCTCCCAGTCCACATAAAACCAACTCTGCCAAAACAATTCACACATCAGTGAACGTAACTTTCACATACCATCACACCAGAAGCTGAAACTCAGGAGATATCACCACGAGATCACCATTAGAAAATCTTCAGATCCAGACAAGCATATGATCAACATAGGAGAAACATAGAGCACATTCTGAACACATTCATCACTATGACTTCTCTTCTTTATTAATTTTCTCAAAAGCACTTGGAAACTCATCACTTCAGCACACCTGCAATGTCATGAAGATAGCTCCATGTACTCACAACATCTCAGTAGCATCTCAACTATACATGTACAATCTGCAACATACTGAACTGTGTTGACATCAATGACAACATTAATGACAACACCACCAAACTTGCTCATATTTGCAACAAGTATGCTCCAAGAGGCTTTGTAGAAGATTTTTGTACCACCTTCTATTAAACCGAATAATGTAGCAACCTTGTTACATAACATGAAGATGACAAACTTAGATATGACATTCCCTCAACATGAATTACCTCCTAAAATTTGAAAGAAACATGACGCTCTAATGTTATTTATCGTCATTGATAAAAATAGGGTTAGATGTACTCTCATTGATAATGGATCGTGTCTTAATGTTTGTGGCATTGAACTTTTACATAAGCATGGTGTGGATGAATATTTCAATATACCCAATGCTCTTTCTATTCATGGCTTCGAGAATGCTAGTGGACAACCATTGGGAATAATAACATTACCTATTAAGGTAAGGCCCATGGTTTCACCTACCTTATCCATGTCATGTCAGATCCTCTCTAATATAACCTTCTTTTGGGTAGACTGTGGATTCATGCCATGAAGGGAATCCCATCCAATCTTCACTGTACAATGAAATATGAATATAATAACAAGATATATATGGTTAAAGTAGATGAATAAATTTATTTACACACCAAAGTTGAACATAATATTTCTAACTCTCTTAGTACTTTGATTCCATCTTCAAAAGTGGAACCATTTCCTTTTGATGATAATGATACTATGAATGTGCTCTTTGCGAAATGAAGTAATGTCAATCTATAAGGACATTTATAACAGTGAATCCTTCTCAAATCATAAATGATAGTCCTCATGAAGCAGTATGACAGTGTTAATATACTTGAAAGTTGTGTCAACTCTAAAAATGAAGTGATAGAGTAATTCTATAATGATAATTCATAAATAAGCACAAAGAATATGGGCAAAAAATAATTAATGATAGTGTGATACCAAGATCAAAAAGGATATTCAAATGAAGAAGCCTATACTACTATTTGAATTTTTTTCTCCATCCTCTCAAAGAGCAATGAATGATAATCGTATGGCAATTTCAATGCAATGCTAAAGGGGTTTCTAGTAAATGGTAGTCAACACAGTGATCCAAGCAAGTGATAGTCAAGAACAGTAAAAAGACGACATAAATCAAGGTTTATAATGCATAGTTCAGTCATCAAAACAAGTGAAGATCAAGGACATTAAGTTGAAAAATTTCTATTACAATAATTAGGAGGTTATCTTGAAAGGATGCTAAACATAAAAGAGATAATGACTAGTGAGCTAGGTTACCAAGAGTTTCTAGGATGAGTGGTGTTTGTGTCATATAGTGACAGACATATAGATTGTTTTTGTTGATAAGAATAATTTGAAGGTTCTTCTAACCGTTTTCAAGGCTATTCACTAAGTGCTCAATGTTGAAAAGACTTGAATGAAGAGCTAAGGTGGTTTCTTATGCCCTAAATTAGACCTTAAAAGGATAGTTTCCTTTCCATCATGCAAAATACCATACTTGTACATCTAGCTAAGTGGTTGAAATAGTTGTAAACATGTCCTATATGCATGACTAGTGGAAATATTAAGACTTTGGAGATAATTTGAGGAACAATTATTAGTTCAAAAACACATGTAACAACAATTTAACACTATGCAAGAATTTATGAACAAGAACAACTGTTGGAGTTTTTCTTGAAGAAATTCCAAGTTTTTAGAATGCACAACTTCACCACTTCCTATTTTATGTCACTAAGGATTAAAACTAGGAGATTGGTTCCCCAACTTCCCAAAGAATTTCATCAAGTAGTTCGAGGAAAGCACTTCATTTATTCCTTAAACCTTGCAAATGTGTAGTCATATGTATGCAATATGAACATACAAAATTAGCATGTACACAATATCAACACAAGTGTAAAAGATAAATTAATATAATAATTGCAAGTAGCAAGCACATTTATATGAAATATTTATAAATATACTTGTGCATGTATAAAAATATTATGAACACATAGTTGCATGTGTATATGCCAATATTTCATGCACAAATCTTTGTAGACATTTACAACAAATGTATGGAATATTTATAAATATGTAGTTGCAAGTATGCTAAATTTGTATATATATAATTGCATGAATGTAATATTTTATAATTATACAAAGATACGTTTGTAACAATGCAATAATATAAATCTTCTCTTAGACCAATCTGTATTTCAAAACACTAATATTAAATATCATTATTTAATTGAACTCCTATGTAGTCATGAAATTATGCAAATTTGCAATACTTAAAACATATATACAAGCAAATGATGTAAATATGTCTAATCTTTTTCACAGTTGCACATCTACAAAATAGCAAGCAGAAATATAGTTGAAACTAATAGCTAGAAAAACACAAATATTACAAAAAAATGTACCATTTAAAAATAGAAGAGCATACCTATAAATATTGTAAAATTGTGTTTGTGTATATGCCAATGGTGCATACAACATATAACAAAAATATTCATATGTAGAAGAAGGCATAAAAAGGTTTATAGCTAGAAAAAGTCATGTATTAAAAAACTCTTACCTAGAAGAAGACATTCATATACTTTTCGGGTTTATGCAAAATCAATATGCTAGATTTATACATATTCAATATTATACAATTTGCTTTATAATTATTTGTGCAAATAAGATTTAAAAAAATGTAAATATTGTAGAGAATCGACATATAGGATAACACAAATGCAAATGTTGTATACATAAAAAAATATCATACCTAAAAAAAGGCTCGCACCTACAAATTTTGCAAAACTCTAACTGCATATTTACAAATTTTACATACAATAAAAAGACTAAAAACTAATAGAAGACATACATTATAACTTGAACAATACATTGAAGTCATATACAACATAAAAAATACAACACATACATAAATCAATTGGCATTGAAGTCATGAAAGAAAATGTCACCTTTATAATAGAGTTGCAATTATTTCCTAATTATTTTTTGAAAATAGGCTCATGAAATTTTTTTAAAATGAACTATTACAATCACCATGCATATATGATCACATATGTAAGCAAACACAAAAGACCTCTCATCATTGCAAAGTTTCAAATATTAATTCTCCTCCATTGAATACTTACAGAGACAATAAAACAGCTGTGCTTTCAATGAGAGTTGAACTCATGACCTCCCGCTTACTAAACGGGTGCTCTAACCAACTGAGCTATGAAAGCTGTTGACGAAAGTACGCACCCTTTCTATTTAAAACTTAGAATCAAGAAATTCACAAATTTGATTTCCGTTGGAATCGCTAGAATTCGTAGACTCTCACCTTGTTTCCACAATGTTTAAGATGTTTAATTAGCTGTATTTTCTTGAATTAAAACGATTTAATTAATTTATGATTTTATTATCCTTCTAAAGCAGTACGCCGTAAGAAAATTATTCCCAATGAGTTTTTGAAGTAAGTAATTGTTATTTTTATTTCATTTAAGAGTTTCATTATTTTTTATTTAAATTTATTTTTTTTTATTTTTTTTATTTTTAATAATATTAAAAGAGTGAAAATTATAATTTTAGTTTTTGACTTTGGATTTTTTTGATTGTTTGTTTTGAATACAATTTAAAGTTTGTATAACATTTAGAAAAAGAAAAGAAAAGAAAAACGTTTTTTTATATAGAAGTTTAATTTTCATTTTTTTTAATATTTTAATTATTGTTTATATTTTCTTTTTAATTTTTAATAAAAGTAAGTCACTAATGTAAGTTGATTGTTTTGTAAATAAAATAAAATTTATTTATTTATTTTTAAATTTGATGTATTAAAGAAGAGATTTTATGTCAAGATGGTATATTTTTATTTTGGATAAATATTTAAGATAAAAGACAATGTCTCCATTGAAATAGTTGTACTTTAAGTAAACACAAATTTTAAGTTTTATTTAAAAACATATTTTTATCAAAATAAGAGAAAAAAAAATCCATGTACTAAAGTTATAAATACAAAAAAAAAGTTTGAATGAGATGAAACCAATCTAGAGAGAGGTAACCCCCTTATCTTGGCCCTAAAACCTCCAGACAAATAGAGCTAAAAAATAGCAAGGATGTCATGTATCACTAGATCTTGTTGAACTATAGCATTAGGGTAGGCACAAAGGGTGTTAGGGAAATTCTTTCTAATTCCAATATTTTGGACCCTCTTCCCATCAAGTTGCATAATTCCCTTTTGCATATGCTCATATTTAGGAATCAACAATCTTCTTTGGCATGATGAAAAATGTGTTGCACTAGAGTCAAACATAAAATTGTGTAATATTTTTTTTGATGATTAGGGTCAAGTAAAATGGTATTGGGTTTGAGTTACTTATCTCCATGCTAGCATTTGGAAGAATAATTAGCTAATTGATTATGAGGGCCTCTTTCAATTATGTTATATTTTATCCAAGCTTGACTATTTAGGGGCATCTTGATTGGATCCTTTGGTCTTTAAAAGGCTTCTTAAAGTAGATTTTTTCTTAAGGATAGAGAGGATATCCCAAATGCTATGCTTGCAATCATCTTCTTGATTTGCTCCACTACATTGAGAGGACCAAGTAGCTAATGTTTGATGGCATATGCTATATTATTTTGATAGCTTGGTCTCTCTAAAACTAAATTAGATGATCTCACAATCAATGTTCTCACATCTTATGGTTGATGGTTGGAATGCACTATCCCTTCCTTCATAAAAATTAAGTGATAGTTCAAATTTCCTATCATCTTTTTGTTGGTGTGAATAAATGTCTTGTACCTAGTTAATTCATTCACTAGGTAATTAGGGGACATATTCACATGTTAAGTTCACCATAAACTCCTACACTTTTGAATGATCTCTTGACGATTTTTTGGGATCATATTTTTTTATCAATCTTATAATGGATCTAGTGTAGTAATTAGACTAAACTTGAGGAACTTTAACCATGGTATGATCATTAGAAGAGATAGCTTCTTCCTCCTCTTCTTGTTTTATACACATACCCTATATTTGGGTTATTATAATGGCATCTTGGACTCCTATGAATTGATACAAGGGATCCAATGGAGTTGTTTTTGTTGGTTCCAAAATTTGTACCTCATTGAATTCTAAAGATTTACCAGGTCTTATCCTTGAAAACACATAGATATTAGGCCAACAAACAAGAGATAAGTTTAACAACTACCCTCCTCTGCACTTCAGGCTCTGCAAAACCTAGGTGGGTTCCCCTTTCATGGTACTAAATGAAAACACATAATAGAGTTACATCATAATACCTAGAAGATATAAAACCTTATACAACTACAACAAAGATTTGTAAAATTGTATACATGGCTGCTACCTTTCTTGTAATCTTCAAGACTCTAGTACGAGGTTATCAAACAATTATAAATAAATTATAGCTTGTCTTGAGATTTATCAAAATTTAAACAATTATGGAAGTGGGAACTACAAAACCTTTATTGGTTCCTATCATGGACTACAAAGTCATGTGTCATGAATTTTATATCACAATGTTTACACGTATCTTGATGGTCAACTAATGTATTATCACCTTATGATAATATGACCTCCAAAAGTATACAGTATAATCATACTTAACAATCCATATGAAGCTATAACACTCCCTTTATTTTTATGAAAGCATTTACTCTATCCCTTGAGCATAAAGTAATCACTAAAAATAACTCACTACAACAAATGTGCAGCATTGTAAATTTTCACCCTAACAATTTTACACTAGGCTTAGCTCCCACCATGTGATTAGACCCAAATTGTAATATTAAATTATGTATTTTATGGTCATCTCTAGAAAACTAGACGTAAATTTGGAATTATTATTTAAATTTATTTAATGACACAAAAGCCCCAAAATAGGTCTAGACTAGGGCGTTAGTGCCCATGTCTAGCCTATTTTGGCCTTAATTTAAATATTTCACTGTTGGTATTTCAACATTTAAAAATCTAATTTTATTTGTCAGTTTTTGGTAATTAATTTAGCGAGAATTACATAATTGTACATAAAAGCAAGTCTTTTTCACCATTTGAAATCCTAAGGCAAGAGCTAGCAATTTTTGAATTACAATTGAGCATCTTAAAAGTAGTCAAGGTAAATTCAAGGGTGGAATTAGCAGCATTATAACAACACTTGTATCAATCAAGATCATGCTTGCAAGATATTAGGAAGAAGGAAGCAATTATGAACAAGGAGCTATTATGATCAATCATGCCATTTTTATGAAGATGTATGAGGTATCCTGTAGATGCTAGCTACAACTATCTATTATGTTTTTTGGACCAACCTCTTGCAGGTCTATCAAGCAATCCAAGTATCCATCAATCAAATTTTGTGGCAGCTTGTTGTGTGGCATCACTTCATCAAGGATTTCATACCAAGGTAACATTGCCATCTATCATTTTTTTTAATCAATTATTATTGTTGTCTGGCCTCTGCCTAATATAGGGAACACCCTCTCAATCATAATCATTTGTTGTATGTGGAGAAAGAAATATCAAAATAGGGTTTGACTTAGGCAAGACCCTGTACAACACAACTTTTCCCCCTCTTTTCATGTGTGTTGGACATATCTTTAAATTTCATCAGGAACTAGTTGAACAAGAAACACAATACAGACTGTAACACAACATCTAAAATTTGCAAATTTAAAAAAGGGAAAGTTCTTTAGTCTAGGGTGTTGTTAGTGTAGGTTTTTTAATTTCCTTATGTTAGGGGGTATTTCTTTTTCCTACACATATTATTTAAGCTTGCTTAGGTTTATTAGGAGTGGTTAATATGAGGACATGTGGAAAAATACATCAGCTACATGTGTCACTCTCTCCCCACACATGGGTAGTTGAGTTACAGATCCTCTTTTGGCTTGTTGTGCCACCTCTCATAACCACTATTCTACTTTTACCTAGATAGGTTATGGGGTAGTTTGGTTTCTCACCCTCTTCTGGCTTTATGTGCCACCTCTCTCCTGTCTTCACTTGAGGAGGTTATACCACATGTTTTATCATTTACCAAGTAGGTGATAACCTCCCACCTATTGTGGGTAGTAGGAGTTAATGCACCTCTTGGATGTATTTTCCCTTATTCTTCTATATATTGAGCACTCTCCTCTCACCTTCACTAGTTCAGCTAGTTTGGTGATTGTTCTGTGAGAGTCACAAGAATATTCTCAATATTCTCTTGCTTTGTCTCTATTGTTCTCTTATTTCAGATATATCTTCATTCTTCTATTTTGATCTTCGATCATCTATTGAGTGAAGTTGCATGTGATCTATGACCAACATTGGATCCTGGCTCGACTCTCACTTCTCGAAGAATCTAATATGGTATTAGAGCCTGTTTGTTTGGTTTAGTTCAATTTTATTATCTGATTTCTTAGAGAGATTTGAGAATAATCTAGAGCTATCATTTTCCTCTAACATGAACAGTTTAAAGGAAAAATAAGTATCTATATAATCTAGGTTGCATATTTGGTTCTTGTGAGATCTAGGTGATTACAGCTTTCTAGTAATCCTGGAGGTATTTTCAGCATTTCCATAGCATCCAGAAGGCTTGAGAAATTCAATATTGGCTTTTGTTTCACTGAAATCGGAGATCAGAGGAGCAAGTTACAAAACAAGGGTTTCAGTGTGGTTCCTGGAGGTAGCTGTCAAATCGGAGCACTTTCAGCCCAAACAGACATCACCATCACACTCAAAAGGCCTAAGAACCTAATGATCAACTACCCATTCGTTGAAATTGGAGAAATTCATTTATGGGGCAATTGTTTTTTGTATTTTGGGTCGTACGGCCCCTATAGCGTCGTACTGTACAATTTTTTTTAATATATATATATATATTCCATTCAAAAAATATTATATAAAAAAGGGGTTTTCGGGTTTGCAGACATTTTCTGCGGTACTACACAATACTGTAGGGTACTATTGCACCCGTGGACTGGCACTCTGCCACATGGCGAACCCCTCCATCAAACCTGCAGGCTTCACCTACAAATCAACAGTCACTTCAATTAAAATCCGGCAAAGCATTTTTGAACGGTGGCGCTTCAGATTTTCCTGGCTGACATTTGATTTCAAAAATTTGGCAACTTTCAATCAAAATGGTGGTCGACATTCTTAAATCCAACGACAACATTAAATTCTAGTGGTCAACCCAAGTTGACTATGACGTCCATTCAAATTTCAAACTTAAGCCAGTACTATAGCGAATATTCCAGCAGGGCCGAATATTCTCGTCACAGGCGCTAAGGGGTCAAATTTAATCATTTGATTTAATGACATCATCATTGCATCAATGATAACGTCAACACTGGTTTGAAATTTTCTAGCCTCCTCTCATTTGCATTTTGGATTTCATAGGCAAACTTTGAAGGCTCATATCTCAATCATCTGATCTCTTTTTTCATTGCAATTTTTTTTTTTGGGGCTAGAATTTTTTGTTCTACTTAGTGGTGAAGCTGGTTTTCTGATTTGATGATCCATTTTTTCAAAAATTGAAGATTCTCTCAGACTTTGCTTCATAGTTCTCATTTTGAGACCTTCTAGGAGCCATAACTTGGGCAAACAAACTCCATTTCAGGTGTCATTTTTTTTAGAGTTCATATTTTTCTGTGTACTTTGTATCAGTACTCTCAAATAGATCTCATATTGTACTTGAACTGTATTGTCAGTTTGTTGGCCATTTTGGGCCTTGTAAGAGTCTGAAAGATCTATTTTTTGTATTGTAATCGCACTAATTATAAAGTTCCAGCTTTGTAATTTCTGGGGGGGGGGTCATTTCAAAAACTAGTGAAAAGGGGGGTGTCTAGTATTCTTCTTTTTCACACTTTTCCTTCTGCTTTGCAATCTTATTTTTCTACACTCATGGATGCATCTACACTTCCAGTTTTAACTCCATATAACTATTTTGAATAGAAATCTAAGATGATAATATATCTGAAAAGACATGGATGTCATTGTGTAACAATGGGACTTGAAATTGAACCAAAAGATGATACATAAAAGAAATGGTTCAAAAAATGTGATGAAGCCTTTGGTACTCTGTGCATGTTAGTCTCTCCTGACCTTCTTTTTTATATTGAGTCTGCTAAAACGCGAAATGATGTGATGACTAAATTGGAAAGCCTCTTTGGTAAGCAGGATGAGTTAAGGGGTCATCAGTTAGAGAATGAACTCATAGGGTTAAGTCCTAGCAGTTTTGACACAATACAATACTTCTTCACAAAATTGAAGGCCATTAGATTACAGTTAGAATAGTGTGAAATCAAGAAGTATGATAAGAAACTGATCTTGATTATTCTTTCTAAGCTTGGTCCTAACTATTTTGCATTTGTTTCTACATTCCATGCTACAAAATGTGCCCTAGGTTCAACCTACAAAATGCCTTCTCTAGATGAATTTGATGTAGAGCTCACTAGCGAGCAGGATAAATTGGTTCTAATGGGTACAATTAATCTCTCTAAGTCACATGCCTTAGCTATCAATCAAGGCACAAAAGAATAGAAAGGGCCTAGCAAGAAGGATAAGAAACAAAAGAACCAGGAAGAGAAGAAGAAAGATCAAAAACCTGTTGCTTCAAAAGAAAATAATTGGACCTCTTCATCAAAAGGTGATCAACCTAAGAAGGAGAAGGTCAAGTGTTCTTACTATAAGAGGCCTGACCATGATGAACATAATTTTTTAAAGAAGCAAATCGACCACCTTTCAAATCTTCTAGAAAATAACAATAACAAGGTGTCTAATTCATTCAAACAAATTTCATCAGAAGGGTCTTCTAAGGACACAAACAAAAGTAAGGGGGAAGGAAATGGAAAGGCCCTATTTGTTGTTGTTTCACAAGCAAATTCTTGGATGATTGACTTAGGTACTTCACACCACAAGGCCTCATCAGAGGATAATTTTACCTCTTTGGAGCCATGTTTTATGCCTACCATATTAATGAGTGATGACACTCCTATTGAAGTGCATGGGAAAGGTATGTTGATGTGGGCAAAGGGACATTTGAGAATGTTCTCACTTTGTTCCTGACTCTCCTTCGATAGCCTTACTCACTCATGCAAATGAGATGAGTTTTTTGTGGCATCAACGGTCTGGCCACCTGAACTATCGTTACATGCAACAACTTAGTTAGCAAGATATGGTTATAGGGTTGCCTTCTATTCTATTTTCCAATGGCGTTTTCCAAGGATGCATTCTTGGTAAGCATCCTAAGGAGAAATATGATAAAGGAAAATCATGGAGGGCTACACAACTATTAGAGTTGGTACATAGTGACTTGGCAGGACCATTTCCACAACCATCTTTTAGCAGGGATAGATATGTCTTGACATTTATTGATGACTTTTCCAGATACACTTGGGTTTACTTTCTCAAATAGAAGTCTAAGGTCTTTGAGAATTTTCAAGATTTCAAAGATTTTGCAAAGAAACAGTCTGGGAAGTTCATCAAGATTTTGCATATAGATAATGGGGGTGAATATGTTAATCATCAACTTGAACAATTTTTTGCTTCAAAAGGTATCAACATGCAACACACAGTTCCATAAATTCCTTAGCAGAATGGTGTCGTAGAACGCAAGAATAAGTACTTAAAAGAGATGTCTAATTGTACTCCAAATCTTTGACACCTCAATACTAGGAAATGGCCATCAACTGTGTTTGTTACATCCAGAACAGAGTTCCTCACAAAGTTGTGAAGGGGGTAACTCCTTTTCAAGCTTGGACTGGTCAGAAACCCACAGTTAAGCACTTTAGAGTGTTTGGCTCTCTTGCATGGGCCCACATTCCAACAGAGAAACACAAGGCTACGGATCCACAGAGGAAGCCTTGCATATTTGTTGGGTATCTGGATGATGTAAACAGATATAGGCTTCTCCATCCTACCACTCATGAGTTGTTCATTGAGAGGAGTGTTCATTTTTTAGGAGAGCCCTTCCAGTTCTTCTCTTACCACTTCTCCCTCCACTATTATATTGGAGCCCATGCATCATTATGATAGTTCTTCAGAGGATCTTAATCCTCCTAATCTTGATGATGAGTCTTCTTCCTCCACTTCAAATGGTAACAATGATGATGTGGATTCACATTCTTCTCCTAGTCATCATTCAGAGGGCGATGATTCTCCTCCAGACTCTCCATCCCTTGCTCCTCTTTGGGCTCGTCAGACACTTGAGTCAGGTGGTGATTGGGTTGGTGATCCATGAGATACTAGAAGAACAAAGTCACAATTTCAACAGGTTCCTCATCTCTTCGTTGCTTCAACTTTTGATCCATAGTCTTTTCGAGAAGCTTCAAGTATTCCCGAGTGGGATGCTGCAATGCAGGAAGAGTTTAATTCCTTAGAGAGGAATCATACAGGGGATCTAGTCCCTCTTCCTAAAGTAAGGAAGCTTGTTCAATGCAAGTGGATCTATCAGACAAAATTTGTAGCAGATGGGTCGGTTGATAAGCATAAGGCTTGCTTGGTTGCTAAAGGATTCTCCGAGGTTCCCAGGATTGACCACTCTAAGACTTTTGCACCAGTTGCTAAGATGAATTCCATCCAAATTGTCCTTTCTATAGCTGCAACACATCGATGGGAAGTTCATCAAATGGATGTGAAGAGTTCCTTTCTTCATGGTGACCTTCAGGAGGAAATCTACATGGAGCAGCCACAGGGGTTTGTCCAGGATCCTTCACTTGTGTGTCATCTTCGAAAGTCTCTCTATGACCTTAAACAAGCTCCTCAAGCTTGGTATGCCAAGATAGACTCCTTCCTTCTGAAAGTTGGGTTCACTTGATGTCATTCTAATCCGAACGTCTAAATTCTACAACAAGATGATACTCTCACATTTTTGGTTCTATATGTTGATGACTTGTTGATCACTGGGAGTCACTCATCCACCATCAAGGCAAGGAAAACTGCTCTACATAGATTTTTGATGTCAGACTTGGGTCTTTTGCATTATTTCTTGGGGATTGAGATCACTCAATCATCTTTGATTATCTTCCTTGGATAACCCAAGTATGCACTTAACATGCTCTCCAGATTTTGCATGGCTAACTATAAGCCTGCACCGACTCCATTTCTGTTAGGGGTCAAACTTGAGGCTAAGTGTTCTTCACCTTTGGTAGATGGCACTTTATACCAACAGCTTGTTGGGAGTCTCATCTACTTGACTCATATGAGACCTAACATTTCATATGTCGTGGGTATGGTCTCTAGATTCATGCAAGAGCCACATGAGTTGCATTGGAAAGAAGCTAAGTGGATCCTCGACTACATTAAGGGTACTCACACTTATGGGATTCACTATGCAGTGGGTGTGGACATTGACTTGGTGGGACATACAAATTTAGATTGGGCATGCGATTCTCATGATCGCAAGTCTAATTCTAGGTATTGCTTCTCTCTTGGTTCTGATCCAGTTTGTTGGTCGAGCAAGAAGCAGTCTATAATTTCTCTTTCATCAACAAAGGTTGAGTATCGATGGGAAGTTAATGCCACCACTGAGTCTATTTGGCTTCAAAATATTCTCACTGAGTTTATCATTCCATTCAGAAAGCCTATAGTCATTTTTTGTGATAATCAGAGTGCTATACAGATCTCAAGGAATCCAGTTCATTACCAGAGGATAAAACACATTGAGATACATATACACTACATTCAGGAGCTAATTCAGGAAGGCATCATTGATCTTAAGTATTTTTCTACATTAGAGAAAACTATGGACATCTTCACCAAACCCTTCACAGAGAGAAAGTTCCTTCATTTGCGAGCTTTGCTAGGGGTGCGACAGGTGTCTACTTCAGGAGGAGCTTCTTAGTCCTTCATTCTACTCTCTCTACATTGGGGTGGTATTTTCTCTCTCTATTTAAGGGGGGGCTATTCCTCTTATGGGGGGGCTTCTTCTTTTTTGGGGGGATCTATATGTACATGGGTACCTAACATGGCCTCATTCGTGGGGAACCATCTTTTCACCCACCTAAGCTACACTTAGGGGGGTGTTAGTGTAGGTTTTTTAATTTCCTTATGTTAGGGGGTATTTCTTTTTCCTACACATATTATTTATGCTTGCTTAGGTTTATTAGGAGTGGTTAATATGAGGACATGTGGTGAAATACATCGGCTACTCTCTCACCACACATGGGTAGTTGAGTTACACATCCTCTTTTGGCTTGATTTTCCACATCTCATAACCACTATTTTTTTTTTACCTAGGTAGGTTATGGGGTAGTTTTGTTTCTCACCCTCTTTTGGCTTTATGTGCCACCTCTCTCCTGTCTTCACTTGAGGAGGTTATGCCACATGTTTTGTCATTTACCAAGTAGGTGATAAACTCCCACCTTTTATGGGTAGTATGAATTAATGCACCTCTTGGATGTATTTCCCTTATTCTTCTATATATTGAGCACTCTCCTCTCACCTTCACTAGTTTGGCTAGTTTGGTGATTGTTCAGTGAGAGTCACGAGAGTATTCTCAAAATTCTCTTGCTTTGTCTCTATTGTTATCTCATTTCATATTTATCTTCATTCTTCTATTTTGATCTTTGATCATCTGTTGAGTGAGATCTATGACCAACATTGGATCCTAGCTCGATTCTAGCTTCTCAAAGAATCTAACAGGTGCCCACACCACTATCCTTGTAATTTAGGATCAACTGATCCGGTGGATATTTTTAGTGAAAATTTGAAGTTTCTCATTTCTCTCCAGAATCTGCACCATCAGAAAGATCTTGATGTCCTGATTCCAACGCAACTTAAACGGAGTGAAAAGGACTCCGTTTGTGCAAGTTATTTCCGACCAAAGTTCAGTCAACAATTGGTCAACTCAGGGCCCAGGGAGGGAATAAAAGGTCAAAATTTGATGTCATCAAAAGTGGTCAAAATTGATGTCAATGCGAAGAGCATGACAAGAGCTTTCCGACGGTGTTCATTTTGCGCAAATCGGAGCTCGTATGTGCAAGATATGGAAAGTCAAAGCTTGTGGTTGACTAGGTTGACTTGAAGGTACAATGATGATGTCAGCATGACGTCATCATGCTGACATGGATGAATCATGAGGTGACACATGGTGGCTTCTCGAAGTTACACGTGGCAGAAATTTTTTGGACATGGCTTTATTTGAAAAAATATATAAATAAATAATAAATTAATTAATAACAGCCATGCACTCCATTTTAATAATTAAATCACTTCCTTAAGAAAAAAACGTGGCCCTCCCTATAAAAGGGGATCTCCATTATTTAAAAAAAAAATCATGCTATTTTTTAGGCTACCTTTTTTTTAGGGAAAACAAATTGATCCCTATTTTTAAGGGATGTAAATAGCCCGTAACCAAACTCATCCCCTATTTTAAATGAGAATTTCAAACCAACATTGTATATTGTATGGTTTTAAAATACAAGTGGCATTGGATGGTTTTGTGGAAATTTGCAAACGAAATACTCCTTAATTTAATAAATTCCCTCCAAGTTGTAAAACGATAATCCTTTTAAAAGGATTAGTTGTAACTTATGGAAACAAAAAAGCCCGAATGTAAGATGTGACAGGCATAGAAACCATTTAATTATTTTTTAGGGGATTTTTCCAAAATATTTACTATGTAAGGGGGATTAAGTTGAAATTCCCAAATCAATTGGTTTTTCACCAATTTGGGAATATTTTGTGTATAAAAGGGGAAGGTATGCTCTTAGGAGGGAAGCATAATTTTCAAGTCCAGGTGGTGAAGTTTTGAATCAGAGGAATAGGGAGATTTTTTTGGGGAGATTATTTTGAGCCTTTTTGTAAGTTAGAGTATTATCATGCTGCCGAAGTGCTCTTGGTGCTTTGTACTTGTTTTTGGAGATTAATTGGATCGGTCGTACTCTATTGGAGCCAACCCGGAGACGTAGTCACGTTTGTGGCGAACTCCGTAATCAAACTCTGTTTGCACCTTCTATCTCCATCTCTCTTTCTTTCTCTCACTTTCTTTCATTCTATTGTTATCACCTTTTCATTTTAATTATTGTAATTATTTCCATGAGTTAATTTTGTATTAATTAACTTGAAATAATCATTGTAAAAGTTAAGCATTCAATTTTGCAATTTAGTCTAGATCCTATACAGATCAAGTGGTATCAGAGCTCAGTTGACCATTATTGTAGTTGTTTTTTTTTTTCTTGAATGCTAACGAGATCCAGGATTCAGAAGGGTGAAGGCAAGCTCGTAGACTTTGATCCTGAGATTGGGAAGCGTAGAACATTGCCGAAGATGTCCTTGTCCGAATGGAGGTTCTTGAAGAAATTAGTGAGCAGTGAATTTCAAGAGCATTCTAAAATGAAGTTGCTAAGGTGGACATTCTTTCAAGAGAGACAAGAGCAGTAAAGAATGTGGCGAGGTCTCGCCAAAGCAAGAAGATCGCGGAAGACAAGAAAGGGAAACATCATGGAGATGGTGACAAGCAAACCAGATCCACCTCTTCTTCTTCTCCTCCCTCTCCTTCTCCATCTTCTCCTCATTCTACTTCTTTTAATCCTTTCAAGAGTGGGTATAAGCCTAAAATTAAATTGATGTAAAAATTTGGATTTTACCTCAAAAGTATTGTGGTGAACTTAATGCTGAAAAATTGGATGATTGGATTCAACAAGTTGAAGTCTACTGTAGAGTCCAGAACCTATTAGATGATGTTGATAGGATCCAATTAGCTACTCTTTGGTTAGGAGGTACAGCTTTAACCTGGTGGGAGAGTAAGTCTAAGGCAGAAGTTTCACAACATGGTAGAGTCAGTTTAACTTGGGCAGAGTTTGTTAATGCTCTTAAGAAGCAATTTTATCCCCTAGGACATACGCAACAATTAATGATGGACTGGAAAATGTTTAGGCAAGGGAAAGGCCAAACTGTCCAAGAGTACACCCATGAATTTAGGAAAAGGGTTATTGCTTTTAATGTTTCTTTGTATACCCAGGACACGTTGTTGAAGTACATAGGAGGTTTGCATTCCTACCTTAGACATTCCATTTTGGTTTTGAACCCTTGTAACTTGGATGAAGTTTGTGTCCAAGCTACCCACTTAGAGTCAAGGGGTAAAGGATCTTTTATTGATAAGTTTGATAATGATGTAAAGAAATCTTCTAAGGTTGCAGAGACAGGGAAAGGAAAGAAGAAAACTATAGTTAAGAAGGATGAGAAACTTTCTTGCACTCATTGTGACAGGAAGGGTCATGATGAAGAACATTGTTGGAAGTTGCATCCTGAATTGAATCCTAAGTGGGCTCAGAGACAAAATCAGAAACAGAAGGGTAAGGAGAAAGTCACAAATGTTGTTATGGATCTTGGTTCAGATTCAGATGATGAGACTAAGATAATAGCGATGGGTCTAAAAGGTAAAGCTCCTATTTCTGGTGTTTATGTTGCTAGTTGTGCTTCTACTTCTACAGTTAATGATTTCTCTGAAGATAAGAAAAGGAATGAGTTGTTTCATTTAAGGGTTGTTGCTAAGAACACTAAAATTGATGCACTCATAGATAGTGGTTCTCAAGTGAATTTAATTTTTGAAAGTATTGTAAAGAACTTGGGATTAAAAACTACACAGCATAAGAAACCTTATCCACTAGGCTGGATTTGTGAAAATGATAAGTTGCAAGTAACAAGACAATGCACCTTAAGATTCACAATCACTAGGAAATTTGTGGATGAAGTACAGTTTGATATGGTTCCACTAGATATATGTGGGATAGTGCTTGGTAGCCCTTATCTTTATGACAGAAAAGCAATTTTCTACAGGGAAAAGAATCATTATCACTTGTTTAAAGATGGCATTCAGTATATTGTACATTCTCATAGGATTAAGACTGATCGTTCTTTTGCAAAAATGGGGCAATTAAAGAGGGTAATTAATGCAAGTAAAGAATTAACTCTTATGTCTGTCAGCACAATTGGTTCTAGGCAGGAACTTGGAGTAGCTAACTAGGGTCAGATGTTGCAGGATGCACCCGCAGTACAGGATGAGGGAATGATGATTGAAAGCATTGATGGTTCCTTGGGTAAAAATGTGCTGGTTGTAAAGGATCAATATCTGGTTGACTTATTCTCTTTCATTTCTACATTATTGTTTAGCTTGATGCTAGTCAATTTTTGTTGGTTAGTGGCTACGACAGTTGATGTAGATGCTTATGGAAGTGATAGGATAATGTTTATGTTCAACAATGTTGTTGTAGTCTTCATTGTGCTTGTGAGCTAGGTATTCAGATGTACAGAGGATATAGGACAAGTGGGGAGACCAAGTCCTCACTTAATGTCAGAGTAAATGTCACTTTTGGAGGTCCAAAAGGTCTTCAGTGGGGAGGCCTGATTCGGTGGATATTTTCAGTGAAAATTTGAAGTTTCTCATTTCTCTCTAGAATCTGCACCATCAGAAAGATCTCGATGACCTGATTCCAACGCAACTTAAACGGAGTGAAAAGGACTCCGTTTATGCAAGTTATTTCCGACCAAAGTTCAGTCAACAATTGGTCAACTCAGGGCCCAAGGCAAGAATAAAAGGTCAAAATTTCATGTCACCAAAAGTGGTCAAAATTGATGTCAATGCGAAGAGCACAACAAGAGCTTTCCGACGGTGTTCATTTTGCGCAAATCGGAGCTCATATGTGCAAGATATGGAAGGTCAAAGCTCGTGGTTGACTAGGTTGACTTGAAGGTACAATGATGATGTCAGCATGACATCATCATGCTGACATGGATGAACCATGAGGTGACACATGGTGGCTTCCCGAAGTTACACGTGGCGGCAATTCTTTGGACATGGCTTTATTTGAAAAAATATATAAATAAATAATAAATTAATTAATAACAGCCATGCACTCCATTTTAATAATTAAATCACTTCCTTAAGAAAAAAACGTGGCCCTCCCTATAAAAGGGGATCTCCATTATTTAAAAAAAAAATCATGCTATTTTTTAGGCTACCTTTTTTTTAGGGAAAACAAATTGATCCCTATTTTTAAGGGATGTAAATAGCCCGTAACCAAACTCATCCCCTATTTTAAATGAGAATTTCAAACCAACATTGTATATTGTATGGTTTTAAAATACAAGTGGCATTGCATGGTTTTGTGGAAATTTGCAAATGAAATACTCCTTAATTTAATAAATTCCCTCCAAGTTGTAAAACAATAATCCTTTTAAAAGGATTAGTTGTAACTTATGGAAACAGGAAAAGCCCGAATGTAAGATGTGACAGGGCATAGAAACCATTTAATTATTTTTTTAGGGGGTTTGTTTTGATAAGGGGGATTTTTCCAAAATATTTACTATGTAAGGGGGATTAAGTTGAAATTCCCAAATCAATTGGTTTTTCACCAATTTGGGAATATTTTGTGTATAAAAGGGGAAGGTATGCTCTTAGGAGGGAAGCAGAATTTTCAAGTCCAGGTGGTGAAGTTTTGAATCAGAGGAATAGGGAGATTTTTTTGGGGAGATTATTTTGATCCTTTTTGTAAGTCAGAGTATTATCATGTTGCTGAAGTGCTCTTGGTGCTTTGTACTTGTTTTTGGAGATTAATCGGATCGGTCGTACTCTATTGGAGCCGACTTGGAGACGTAGTCACGTTTGTGGCGAACTCCGTAATCAAACTCTATTTGCACCTTCTATCTCCATCTCTCTTTCTTTCTCTCACTTTCTTTCATTCTATTGTTATCACCTTGTCATTTTAATTATTGTAATTATTTCCATGAGTTAATTTTGTATTAATTAACTTGAAATAATCATTGTAAAAGTTAAGCATTCAATTTTGCAATTTAGTCTAGATCCTATACAGATCAAGTGGTATCAGAGCTCAGTTGACTATTATTGCAGTTGTTTTTTTTTTCTTGAATGCTAATGAGATCCAGGATTCAGAAGGGTGAAGGCAAGCTCGTAGACTTTGATCCTGAGATTGGGAAGCGTAGAACATTGCCGAAGATGTCCTTGTCTGGAATGGAGGTTCCTGAAGAAATCAGTGAGCAGGAATTTCGAAGAGCATTCCTCGAAATGAAGGCTAAGGTGGACATTCTTTTTCAAGAGAGACAAGAGTGGAAAGAATGTGAAGGAGGTTCATCAAAGCAAGAAGATCGTGAAGACAAGAAAGGGAAACATCATGGAGATGGTGACAAGCAACCAGATCCACCCTCTTCTTCTTCTCCTCCCTCTTCTCCTTCTTCTCCATCTTCTCCTCATTCTACTTCTTTTAATCCTTTCAAGAGTGGGTATAAGCCTAAATTAAATTGGATGTAAAATTTGATTTACCAAAGTATTGTGGTGAACTTAATGCTGAAAAATTTGATGATTGGATTCAACAAGTTGAAGTCTACTGTAGAGTCCAGAACCTATTAGATGATGTTGATAGGATCCAATTAGCTACTCTTCGGTTAGGAGGTACAACTTTAACCTGGTGGGAGAGTAAGTCTAAGGAAGAAGTTTCACAACATGGTAGAGTCAGTTTAACTTGGGCAGAGTTTGTTAATGCTCTTAAGAAATAAGCAACTTGGTGAATTCAATTGAGATAAAAAATGGAAAATATTGAGAATCTAACTGCATAATTTCAAATGTAATTAGGGCTTAGGTCCAAGTTCTTTCATTGAGAAATCTAATTGCAATATTAGGTTGCTTTAGTTTAACATTTATGCATGCATATTTTAGTGAAAAACATTGAAAAAGTGAAGAATTACATAGTGTTTTCATTTCAAAAGATAAATGGACCAATCTAGTCAATTACAGTATTTATTAAATTCTAAAAAATTATCATTTTGATAATATTGCATTGCTTTAAAAAAATAAAATTTTAGGCATGTGTGTTCTTAACATAGACAAATTAGGTTTTCTTGGATTTCCAATAATTTGTTTGCTTTTAGACCTGAACTTGTGCAACAACAAACCCTTAAACACTATAGTTGGTTTCTAGATTTTGAAATTAGTAAAACCCCACCTCTATGGTCTAGGGCATCCATGTCCTTGTTCAATGAGTTTGTCATCATTTTTTGTGGAAAACACTATATGTCATCTTTGTTCAGATCTAGTTTGAATGTATCTAATAGTTAGTCCTGAAATTTCCAAATTTTGTTGTGTTGCTAGTACATTAACCCTAAAAAACGGACATAACAATACGTTTGCTTTTAAAAAATCCACTTTTTATAAAGAAAAATATGACTTGTCTAATTTTTTTGGGGCACTACCCTAACCCCATTTCATGTTGTCAAAAGGGATATATTTTGACCTTTGACCAACCAATAGTTTTCGTACCTATGAGAGCATAGTCCAGTGTAAAAGAATAAAATCACTGATACATTTATTAACATCACTTTACCTAATCTTCATTCTTCAAGTAATCATGTTTTTCCCTCTCCTAATATCTCTCCTACGTGTGAGGATATCTTGGCACAATAGGATGCAATAATTGATAGTCATGAGACTCATGTTTTCCCCTCTCCCAATATCTCCTCTACTTGTGAGGATATCTTGATACAAGAGGATGCAATCATTGATACCCCATTGATAAAATATTGTCAAAAAATAGTCAACTTAGTTGAAATTGTAAACCCACAACTAATTATATACCCTCCTCGTGTGCCTCACTGTCAGGTTGTGCCTTCCCTCATCATTGGACCTCTATCAAACCTATCTAAACCTCTTGTCCATATCCTAAACTTTGAAAAACAACTCACTCAAAGTAATCATGTACACCAAGATGTGTTGCAACAACCAATTTATTATGCAGTTGCTCACACATATAATACTCAAAGTAATAAAAACCAAAGAAAATTTTAATGTCCATTCCATTTCCTCAACCATATCTTCCTCTTGCACATCGTCTTCCTCAACATAGTGACAAAGAGTACAACCTTGTTGAGAAACTTCATAATACTCTAGGTAAGATCCGCCTTTGGGATTTAATTGAAACTTCACCCACCTACCATGGTATGCTCCAAGAGGATTTGTTGAAGACTATTGTACCACCTTTTGTTAAACTGAATGATGTAGCAGCCTTGTTAGATAGCATGAATGCAACAAAATTGGCTATTGCATTCCCTCAACATGAATTACCTCCTAAAATTCAAAATAAACATGATGCTCTAATGATATTTGTTGTCATCAATAAAACTAGGGTTAGATGTACTCTTATTGGCAATGGATCAAGTCTTAATGTTTGTAGCATTGACCTTTTACATAAAATTGGTATGGATAAGAATATCATAAAATTTGATAATCTTTCTATTTGTGGCTTTGATAATGTTGCTAGACAACTGTTGGGCTATGGTTTTGTAAACCATTGCATATAATGTTATATTATAATATTGTAATTAAATCATTATTTAGTTGTGATGCACCTAGGAGGGGTGGTTAATCACACTAGGTAATTATTTGGGGACCACTTATATGTTGTATTGTAACATTAGATTATTATTTAATGTGTGAGAAACATGAGATAATAATTTAATATTGGGGAAATATTTAATAAAGTGAAAACTTAGTACCCAATATTAAATAAGGGGTTAGTGGTTTTGTATTCACATGGTTTTATCTAACCACTTGGTTGTATTTGTGTGAGATTGAGTCAATAAAATTAAGCACATGTTTAGTGGTTAATGTTGGTTGGGTGAGTGGGTTGTCATTATTGAGTCTTTCTGAGGAGTGCATATGTGAAGCATGGCATGGGATGTGTGGATTCATGCTTGGACATATAGAGGATGCATTAGAGAGGCTTGATGCTTCATGAGTATTCATTGTAACTCTTGTAAGTGCATGTATTGTTTATTTTTTGAATAATAGATGGAGTATGGATGCTTTTGGAGGTTCGGTTTTTCCATCTTAAGGGTTTTCCCAGGGTATATCTTATGTTATCTTGTGGCTTGTCTATTTGATCTATGCATTATGGTTACTTTCATGCATGTTTTTCTCTCATGGGGTTATGTATGATATGGATTAAGATTATGGGTATGATGCATTATTTCCTAACAAGTGGTATCCGAGCTATAATGGTTGTGGGAGGTGTGAGCTCATGGGTTTTGTTATAACCCTTGTTCAAGTAGATTTGGTGCAAAGTTGAATCCATGGAAAGGTAGGTTAGATCTGAGTCATTACAAGGTATGGAACACATTTTGTAGGTGTTATTATGCAAATTTGGGCTTTTGGGATTTGCAGATTTGTTGGGTTTATTGTAGATTTGAGGTACGAAAAATTTGGGTCAAGAGAGTTTCTTGGATTGAGCTTTCATATGAGGGTTTTGTAGAGGAAATTTCATGGATGACCTCTTGAGACAAAACAAACCTCACCATTGGATCTAGGATGATTGAGACATGAAGATTCATATAAAATTTTCCCTATTTTGACCACTGTGAAAAAATACAAAAAAAATCCCCTATTCGACCGCACAACTGTGAATTTTGTAAAAATAAAATAAATAAAGTTCTGCAATATTAAAAATTAATCCTGCAATATAATTACTATTGAAAATATTTTGAAAAAAGTCAAATTTTGGGTGGGTGTGAGTATGCAAACCCACAGTTTCCTCTGCCCTGTCAGTACCATGGTCGAGTACTATAGGGTCAGCCCCACCGTACCCATAGCTCTACCACCCATTTCCAAATAGCCATCTTTAAAAATTCAAATATTTAAATTAAAGCTTGTAAAACCTTTAATCGCCACTTTAAAACTATAACCACCCAACTTTTATGAAAATTTTAAAATTAAATTGCTTTGAATGATGGAGTTGGATCCATAGTAACGAATTTAGATTTTTTAAAAATTAAAAATTAAATTTGTTTAATATTGTTAGAAAACAAGATTTGAAATGCAAACCAGAAAATCACCTTCCACAGAAGAGAAAAACAAAAAAGTAGAGATTGCATAAAGATGTGCAAATTGATATATTCGAAGTATAAATAATTACAAGAGATAATTTGCTTTATAAAAGCAAAGATGCATAAACCTAATCTTATCTTGAGCAAAAAGATAGCTCAGCAAGATAAGGATAACAACCTATAACTTAGGAATTAAATATGCCTAAGTAAACTTATGCAAAGTGTAATTAAATATTAATTACACCAACACCCCCCCATAAGTGCAACTTAGGGAGAAGCATATTATTATGCAAATGGTCTGACAACAAAGGCTTGATCAGGTACCCATTTACAAATGCAAAGAGAGAGAAACCCTAGTGGGAAAAACCCCCCATCAATGAGATGAACTGCTGCAAGGAATCACTGGAAGAACTCTGATGAAGCAACACTAGAACCCCAAATCTGAAAAGAAAGGAAAGATAATTCTGTCTACAACTAAAACCAAAAAATGGAATCACAAATGTAACAGTAGACCCGATGCCAAGGAACACTGGAAACTCACATACTGGATCAACCCTGGAATCTGTAAGCAACAATAGATGAAAGGATGAATGAAGCCCATAATGATGAAAAAATCTAGAAGTTGTGTCTCTTGAAGCCAATGCCAAACTGAAACTAAAACTATCCATAAGACAAGTACCATCAAGATTCTGGAACATTAACCATAAAAAAATGGCCTTCAAACTGAGAAATATCTAAACCAATGCGGACCAAGAACCATAAACTTCCAATGAGAAGTGTGAACCGAAGCAAACCAACAATGTATCTAGCTAAGCAAGAAAGAAGCTAAAGGAAACAATAGGAAACCAGACACACTCATGTGAGTTGTCGCCAATATGAATAATGGATGCAATAACCCCCCTTAATGGAACTTTATATCAGTTAGTTATTACAATACCCATTGATTGCAGAAGGAGAGAATGCAAAACTACAAAAACATAAGCAAAAATGAAAACCTAATGCATGAAACAAAAATGAATGCATGCATAAAATCAGGTACACATCTTTTTTAAATGACCTTAGATCTGCATATAGGTCGAAACCAGCTTTCCAATGCCGTGAAAATTATGAAAAACGGATAAGCAAGTCAAAAGATACGTCTCCTGGAGTGAAAAAGGAAACATCTAACTTTCAAGGCCAAAAAATAGATTGAAAAATAAAAACCAGAAAATCACACCTACACCATTGCATAGAGCATCGAAACAACTTTCCGACGATATCTTGTTTGCAAAAAAATGACACCGTATGTGAAAGTTATACCCATTTCCGCGAAAGTACTCCAAAAAGGTCCGATTTGGCCATCTGCAGTCCTCAGGGGCTAAAAAATAAAGCCCCTAGTCGCTTGGGTAGACTAGGGGGCTGAAGTGCAGGGGCCAACAGCAGAGCCCCCGGTCTCCCATGTGACCGGGGTGGGGGGTTAGAAGCCCAGCAAGGGGCGAAGCGTGTGGGCTATGGTCGCCCAAATGACCTGCAGCTGAGTGTGAAAGCTTGTGGGGGCTATGGTCGGCGGCGCTCGGATGGGGAAGCCACCAGTGGCGGTGGAGGCCCGTTGGTGTAGCGGTGGCTACCAAGCAGAGCAATGGTGGCACTACCCTTTTGAACTGGGCGCATAAAATATTGCATGGATTTTTTGATTTATATATATATATATATATATATATATATATATTTTTAAAATACCACCTCAGAATGCGTGCTTGGGGGCTATACGGCCCTCGAGTAAAAAATTTTTGCCTCTTCAGATGAATTTTCCCAAATCAGACAAATTTTATATCAAAATAGGGATTTTTGGGCACTGTGAATCCAACGGCAAGGTCTGTTTGGGCCCAAAGTGCTCTGAAAATCAGGCAACCTCTAGATCTATCAGAAAAATCACCGAGCTTTAAACCTTCGCAGATCTAGCAAACGATGACCAAAATGAATGAAATAAAATCCATTTCTAACTTTTTCCAACGCTCTGAATCCAACGGAAAACCCCGATCTGATCCAAGATGCTGCATGAATTTGCTCAAGGAATGAAACCCTTGAGGGACCCTGAACGAGCTCTGCAATGTATTCCTCCGAAAAAGCTAAGAAGGGGCTACAAATCAAGGCTCTGATACCATGTTAGAAACCAAGATCTGAAATGCAAACCAGAAAATCACCTTCCATAGAAGAGAAAAACAAAAAAAAGAGATTGCATAAAGATGTGCAAATTGATATATTCGAAGTACAAATAATTACAAGAGATAATTTGCTTTATAAAAGCAAAGATGTATAAACCTAATCTTATCTTGAGCAAAAAGATAGCTCAACAAGATAAGGATAACAACCTATAACTTAGGAATTAAATATGCCTAAGTAAACTTATGCAAAGCGTAATTAAATATTAATTACACCAACAATATTTAATTTGGTCCACCTAAAAGTTGTTTATATAGTGAAATTGGACACTTTTATTCAAATAGAAATAACTTTCACCTAAGATGTCAGAGTTTCATCTTCTTATACTTGTTGAAAAGGTTATTCTAAGCACTATGTAGTGGTATAGGTTTGGTTCCTTGATTTTGTAGTTTTGATAATTTTTTAGGGCCTAAAAGTTAAATGTTCTCTTGTATACGATTTTGGTCATAACTTTTGCATATAGAATCAAATATTTGATTTCAAATAGGCATTTGAGAGCATGTACAACATACTACATAGAGGATCAAGTAGATTTTTAGTTTGTGGTATAGAGAATAGATTTTACTTGCTTGATCACTTGTAGGAGCCTGAGATTCATTGTGTGATTGTATGAGCATCCAAACAAGTCAAGAGGCAAAACCTTGATGGAGTAAATTTTTTTATATGATATTTATGATGATACAACTAATTATCAATTTGGTGCTTCTTGGTATAGGTTTATAGTTTTTTTTTTCAGAGTGGACTTTAATGGTGACAAGTACATAGATTGCCTTTGGTTTTGAGGACATGGGTTTAAAGGAGTGAAAACTTGCAGTATCAAATGGCTATGATTATGGTGTAATGGATATGTAGGTATATTTGAGCATTGGCATGAGATGATCATTTATGGGGTTGTTTGTTGGTGTTATGGATTGGTATTAGGAGATTGATCTTATCTCCTTGATGCTTTTATGGTTCCTTGACTATGGTTACTTGTATATGGACATGTTTGGGAAATTAAATCTAATATTGATTTGGTTTTTGAGTCTTGTTGTCTACAAGATTATCTTCTCATATCTCAATTCACAAGTTATTGATGTGATGATGAGTTTGTATTCTTCATTTTTTGGATCTTTGAGTTATATAGTTGTGTGGATTGGCCACCCATTCAGTTGCAATGGGATGACTCAGTTGTGGGCTATTTATATCCACAAGATTAGTTCAATGTTGATGAAGACTTTGTTAGTTGGCCTTGTCTGTGGTCATTTGTGCATTAGTATGTTGATTTGGGATGAGATAATGGATTATTAAAGTACCTGATTAGTCAGTTTTTGGGACTTGTAGCATGTGGTTTTATCACGTTGTCATGATAGCTTAGCACTTCATTGGTTACACATTTTAGTGGGAATTTTTGATAGTGATGATTTCATAGTGTAGGATTGGTTCCTGCTGTTTTGATGGAAATTGTATCTTCTTGGATTTGATATCTTGGTTCTACTTGGTATGATTGGAATTTTAGTTGCATGTATGGACCTACATGATCTTCATGGAGGATATGGTTGTCACGATGCCATGTGTAGTTCGGTATAACGGTTTAGTGGAAGTTGTTGGCAGTGATGTGATTCATCGTTGGTGATGGATGATATTCTTTAGTGTTTGTGGATGTCTTGGAGGAGCTCTTAGATCCTATTGATGCATAGGGTTCTTTCACATTTACAGGTACATTAGTATGAGATGGTTATCTCCATGTCATTGGAGATGTTGATTCTTAGTTTAGAGTGTGTTTTTTATTGTGTCTTGGATTACTTTGATTACTAGTTTGAGTATTGACATGATACAAGTTCTCTTGAGGCTAGGATGTATGCTTTGTTGCATTTTATATCCTACAAGGAGATGGCTAGATCATGATGTCATTATAGGTTCCTTATTTTTTGATTGGAACTTTGACATTGATCTTGTTGGTTCTCTTGGCATTGGGTACATTGATCATTTACTTGGGAGGTTCATGAGGATGTTGTGTTACATTTGGAGCTTAGTGCGGATTGATTAGTTTTAGGTGTTGATGGATACTTGGAGATGTAGGTGAGGATAGAGTTCTCTTGGGATTAGTGACATTTGCTTGATATGATTACTCTTTGGAGGTTTCAATAGGAAAAACAAGGAGCCTTCATCTAGATATGGACATGAATTCATGATAGACCTATAGAGGATATTGTTCTTAGAGCGATTCATGATGACTTGGTTATCCTAGAGGAGCATTCTCATTCCCTACTTTTGGTCTACTTAGTGGTTTATCATCTAATAGGTATTTCCCATCCTATTTTTGATGTGTTTATGTTTTGTGCTTTTATTTCTCATGGGAATGAGTTGAGTCATGGTGATTAATTTTGGGAGACTTGTTTGAGGATTTTTTAGCATGATATTATATTTCTTTATCTTTCATAGATATAGATCTTGAGGTATGGATAGTTAGTTTTGGAGGATTCATTTTGAGGGATGTTCAGCATGGTTGTCTCCTTATGCATTTAAGGGTATGTTATCATTCATTGTTAAGGAGTTTAGGAGATGGTTATTGGGCTGATTTATTGATTTGGGAATGGATACTCTTATTTTTATTTCCTTGGTTAGAGAGGCTTACATCCATGTTGGCATTTATATGATTCATATATTGTACTTGATCTATGAGATTGAGTTGTTAGATCATCCTTTGGAGCCTTAGTGAAAACCATAAAATTTGGTGTAGGATCAAATACTACAAGGATTGGTGTCCTAATTATCCACTCCGTAAGAACCTATAAGGATCTCTTGCACTACTCAAACCACACAATTTTTTTACCTTTATATTGAAGGGAAGTAATAGAACACACAACTCTTGAAAATTCCATGAAAAAATAGAAACAATAACCTACTAATCCCATGAAGATATGAACCTTAACAATGTTTATGGATGCATAAAATCTAGGATATCATGAATATTTGAGGGATTAAATAAGACACCGTCACTATATAACATGTCCCAAGTACTTCACCTTAGGATGGAAAAATTTGTACCTCACTAGGTTAGCATACAACTAATTTTCTTGCAAACACTACAAAATTTCACACAAGTGGACCTCATGCTCCTCCTCTATCCTTGAATAGATTTAAATACCATCAAGGAATACAAAGATTGATTATTATAGGAAGGTATGAATCACTCCATTCATGAAACTCGTGAACACTAATAGTACATTATAAAAACCAAATGAATCCTTTGGAAACTTGTAGTATTTGTATCAAGCATGAAACAATGTTTGATACTTATTTTATTCATTAATGTGGAGCTAATAAAAATTATGCTTTGGATCAATCTTGGAAAACAATTTATCTTCTTTCATCTATCCTCATTAAGGGATGTCAATTTGTGACCATCACCTTATTCAATTATCAATAGTCAATTCACAAATGAAGAGATCCATAATTATTCTTTGTGAAAATGATATGTGCACCCTAAGGTGATACACAAGGATGAATCTAACCTTTCTCTAATAAATCCTTAATCTTCAACTTGAGTTCACTCAGTTGGCCATCTAGTATGGTAAATGTATTGGTTATTCCCTTAGAATAATATTGATATGAAAGTATAGATCTTGTCCTTATATCATACCAAGAATAACACTCAAAACTACATTTTAAAACTCTAGCTCTAAGAATGGGTTGATCATTGAGAGATGCCTCTCAATTTTCACTCTTAATAGGATCACTCACCATGATAGTGAATATCTAACATCCTTCATGCATAATCCTTTTTAGCTATATGGATAAAATTATATGAAGATAAATGGGTTTTTGAATTATGTCACATATGACCCCCATGATTGCTAACAAACTCCACTACCTTTTGAAAATAATTAATATTCTCATTATGAGAATTGAACCAATTTGTACCAAGGAAAACATTATAGGACCCTAGCAATAGGATCATATACAAATATACTATGGTGGGGAAGGAATTAAGGCCCAAATACTAACAATGTATAAAAGAATCTACTACCACCTTAGTACTCATGAAAAATTTCACTTTCCAACTACTAAATTTCCTTTCTACCACTATCCTAGATCACTTAACCAATAATGGATAAATGTAGGAATGTGTAGACATCAAAAATATACAAATTGATATCACACTCTGATCTACTAACATCGTTTCTTCCAAAATCATCCCTCGGTCTAACTGTTTAATCAAATTCCCTTATCTGATTAAATTCATCAATATTCGTCTCTTAATTAAATAAATTATTTTGTCTAAATAAGTCACGTTCCCTTGTTAATTAAATCAATTCATCTGATCTAATTATCCCTATTTAATTAAATAATCAATTTATTTGATTAAATCTCTAAAGTCTATCTGTTAAATTAAATAAATTAAAACCTTATTTGATTTAATCTAACACCATCCTTTTTAATTAAATAAATCAAAATCTTTATTTAATTAGCCTCTTATCATATTCCTCTCTTTTTGATTTAAATTAATCCAAAAATCTAAATTAAATTGTCAAATCAGCTAAATATCCCCTTAAATTAATCAAATCCTGATTAATTTAATCCTAATCATTCAAATCCTCTAGATTTTGCAACTTGCACAATTAAATCATTTATTTGATTTAATAATTCCCTATTTTCATTCAAAAAAGGCATCTAAGTGGGAATATTCCTCAAATTTGAAATCTCCCCCCAAAAGGACTTGTCCATCCAACAAAGCATTTAAAGCTCTTACATTGTCTCTTACATGTCTCCCACTTGGCATTTAACTCATTTTTCATCCCCCCTAAACATGTCATCTCATCAAATTCAAATTTCAAACTTGCACATGGATCAAAACTTGCTCAACCTTCATCCTCTCACATGTTGACAAGTGGCATCATATCATTGGTTGAATCTTTGTCCCACATTGATCAAATTTGGACATCTCTTCAACTTATCAATCTATAAATAAAGAGCTTATATCATTATTTCATCATCCACATTCCAAGAAAGGTTACCATGCTAAAATACTTAGCAACTCTTATCCATCTCATTGAGTCATAGCTAGGTTTTTTGCAGATTTTAGCTTGGAGCATTCATCAATCTTCATCAAAGTGGATCACAATCTTCATCAAATCATCAAAGCTAGCATTGGAGTTGGGAAAGGGCCAATTTTCACATCAAATTGGCACCAACTCCCTCAAGAGATCAAGAATTTACATTGCTTTCATAGGATTTAATCTCTTTTGTTGATTTCTCATTGTATTGCTTTCATTTTCCTATTTAGAGCATTGATAAATGGATTTCTTGAGGAATCATGTTTCTAACTTGCATTTCAATCTTCTAATGTGTTTGTTTGTTGTGTTTTGCAAGTATTAGGATCATGGTTCACATCTTGGCGCTAGAAGGAGGGCTGATCGACAGATTCTAATAAGTTTTTAAAATTTTCGTTGTTTTTTACAGTTCTGTTCATAAATCCACGTTTTAGCGCCTGTGATCACTGTTATAGCACCCTTAATCATTCTTGCAGTGCCTTTAATCACTGTTATAGCACCTTTGAACACTCTTTTAGCGCATTTAATCATTCCTGCAACGCATTTAATCATTCTTACAACGCATTTAATCATTCCTGCAGCGCATTTAATCATTCCTGCAGCGCTCTTGATCATTCCTGCAACGCCCATGATCACTGTTTTAGTGCCCATGAGTGGGTTTTAAAATGACCATATATTGGTCATACGAAGGTCTTTTTTGATGCTTTTTTTTTTATAAAAAATAGGGTAGAATTTCGTAAGTTATCCAATGGTGTAAGTGTTTCTTAACTATAAATTAGTTAAAATTTTCAAATTTGCATTTAAAGTAAAAACACATGATAACTTGGCTAAGTTTTAGGGTGTTTTGGTAAATGATTCATCTAACCCCTATATCCTTTTGTTTCTTTTGATCTCATCTAAAATTTTGATCACTTTTGTAGGTTGGAAATCAAAATCAAAAGAAAGAGGAGCATGGGGATGATATTTTGTCTAATCAAAGTGTTTTTTAACACTTAAGTGTTTTTTTAACACTCCTTCAAAGAATTTTTCATCCTTCTCCTTTTTAGGACACTAGTTTTCATTTGGGCTTAAAAAGAAACTTTTCCATTTCTTGCAAAGGCTAAAATGAACTTTAGGATCACAACTTACTAGATTTGGTTTATTGGATTAACAATTGAACAAGGCAATTTCTCACACTTCATTTGGTGCTTTAAAATGAAATCATCATTGCTTTGAGGGTTTAAAAAGAACAAGTGTAGCTTTGTTTGTTTGTGAGGGCTTACTTAGACTAAAGCCATTGGAAAAGGACATATGCGCTTCTCTCGCACTTTATAGCGATCTTGAGAATCAAAAGGTCTTTTCCATGACTTTGGGTTGAGATAAAAAAATCACCTCCACACTTCGATTTGGGCTTAAAATTGAACAAACTATTGTGTGAATGTGAGTGGGGGCTTTGTTGCATATATTCTCTCTCCTTGCTGCCTACAAGGATTGATCGAGTTACGAATATTATTCTTCATTCGCTTTTGTTTATCCTAGAGGGCCTGCCTTGGGGAAAAAGTACTCACCCAAGGGAACGACTCAACCGGTAACACTCTAAATCCAAGAGTATTTCCAGCTGGGATATAAATGTGGATATTGGAAGAAACGCCAATATCACGCGGTTGACTCCGACAAGATGGATCCGAAAGGGGACTCTTGCCACGTTGGGTCAACTCCTACAAACAGAAAGTCCTTATTAAAATCCTTGTTTAGAAAAGGCCAAAATCCTATCTATTTGTTGGTGCAAGAACGGTCGTTCTGAAGCTGCCCCACAATTTTACGGCTTTTAGTAGAGATGGAAAGCATGCCATGGGAGTTTCATGGGTGTTGGTGCTTGGCTGCCCCGTATAAGTGAGTGTCGTGGAGGGGAGCCAGTGGGGTCAAGCATCTAACCATCCGCTAAAAGTAGGTGTAGCTGGACTTGTCCAAGTGGGGACTCAACAGACATTGTCTATCACATCCATAGGATTGTACTTATTCTTGGGTTACAAAATGCATTGCTTGATCGAAAAAAATCATGGAAATAAACACTTGAACCTCATTGAAATTTCAAACCCTTTTGAAGACAAATACCATTGAATCAATCCATATGTTATTGCTTTCCCTTGGGATTCACATCCTTAGAGGTTTCTAAACATTGGATTATATCTCAATTTGTCTCCTTAAGTAAAACAATAGGAAAAACCTCGTCTTTAAGTTCATTAAATTTCCACACATAAATACATCTCAGGTTTGAAGAAGACATTGACATTAGTTTGTAACGACCCAAGAAAGTGTCTGTGGTAAAATAAATTCACTAATCAAGATGAAATCAATTGAACCCAACACATGTGCTTGTGTATCTTTTATCTTATGGTCTTTTGAGCAAACATTGATCTTTTGGTTTGAAGGGAAAAGCATGTTCTTCAAAACCTTGGCCTTGTAAACAAGTCCTTCTTAGGTTCATTTAGGATCAAAATCAAACACTTCATCCATCCAAACATTTATCAAAATTCATCCATCCAAACAAACTTAGAGCTTTTAAAACATCATTCTAAACTTGGGTAAATCATCCTCAAAACCAAATCAAAGTCAATTGTTTAATTAGGTGTGTGGGAATGCATCCTTTCTCATACATTTAATTAAATCAACCATCCTTTGAACAAGTTCATCCTAAGATCACATCTAACATCTTAGGGTTTACAAGTTCATCATCCACATCAAATAATCAAAATCAAACCCTAAGTCTAGCATTGATCCAAAGTCCCTAAACATTCAACACTCTCATCATTCACCCCATTCATTCTTCATATCATCATTGATCCTAGAACACCTTAGAGGTCAACAAGGTCAAAACACAAGAAGAACATGGAATATAAACTAGATTCATACATCATGAGTGGTCCAAACCAACCAAACTATCCAAGCCTCACGAAACGATGGGATTATGGAAACTCACATCCATACATAGGATCACTATCTCCTACGAATATCAATAGCACAACGAATGTGAGTATGCCCAATTTGAATTTTGGAACACATCTCCCCATGATAGATTTAAATCAAAGTCCAAACTTACAAGTCTATCCTCCAAACAATCAATACATGAGTCTTCAAACGAGCAACATCATCCCACCAAATCCCTACTTGCCAAATGTGGATGTACCAAGTGCAAGTTTTCAAAACATGAATCCTAACTCGGAAAAATTTGGAAAAATGATTCCCAATACCAA
>VDFB02047230.1:614643735-614671428 GCA_007258455.2 Sequoia sempervirens
CCAAAATGCATCCACTGATTCTGGCTGATTTTAATCAAATTCCTTATGGAATTCTAGAATTCGGTAATATTCATCTCTTAATTAAATAAATTATTTTGTCCGTGAGTGCGTTCCTTGTTAATTCGTCAATTCATCTGATCTAATTATCCCTATTTAATTAAATAATCAATTTATTTGATTAAATATCTAAAGTCTATCTGTTAAATTAAATAAATTAAAACCTTATTTGATTTAATCTAGCACCATCCCTTTTAATTAAATAAATCAAAATCTTTATTTAATTAGCCTCTTATCATATTCCTCTCTTATCTGATTTAAATTAATCCAAAAATCTAAATCAAATTGTCAAATCGGCTAAATATCCCCTTAAATTAATCAAATCCTTATTAATTTAATCCTAATCATTCAAATCCTCTAGATTTTACAACTTGCACAATTAAATCATTTATTTGATTTAATAATTCCCTATTTTCATTCAAAAAAGGCATCTAAGTGGGAATATTCCTCAAATTTGAAATCTCCCCCCAAAAGGACTTGTCCATCCAGCAAAGCATTTAAAGCTCTTACATTGTCTCTTACATGTCTCCCACTTGGCATTTAACTCATTTTTCATCCCCCCTAAACATGTCATCTCATCAAATTCAAATTTCAAACTTGCACATGGATCAAAACTTGCTCAACCTTCATCCTTTCACATGTTGACAAGTGGCATCATATCATTGGTTGAATCTTTGTCCCACATTGATCAAATTTGGACATCTCTTCAACTTATCAATCTATAAATAAAGAGCTTATATCCTTATTTCATCATCCACATTCCAAGCAAAGTTACCATGCTAAAATACTTAGCAATTCTCATCCATCTCATTGAATCATAGATAGGTTTTTTGCAGATTTTAGCTTGGAGCATTCATCAATCTTCATCAAAGTGGATCACAATCTTCATCAAATCATCAAAGCTAGCATGGAGTTGGGAAAGGGCCAATTTTCACATCAAATTGGCACCAACTCCCTCAAGAGATCAAGAATTTACATTGCTTTCATAGGATTTAATCTCTTTTGTTGATTTCTCATTGTATTGCTTTCATTTTCCTATTTAGAGCATTGATAAATGGATTTCTTGAGGAATCATGTTTCTAACTTGCATTTCAATCTTCTAATGTGTTTGTTTGTTGTGTTTTGCAGGTATTAGGATCATGGTTCACAGAATGAAAAGGTCATACATCAAATGAAACCAAAACATGCACACCACTAAGCATACCTAAGGTCTGAATAATTATACCATAATGTTTTCCCTAGTGGTTATCAACCATCCCAAATTCCTAGTGATATCTTCCATCTCTAAATATCTATTATAATATTGAGGTATTTTGACCACCCACTCTTGTTGACCTTTGAAGACACTAGACCTAGCCAAGTGACCATCTTGACCATAATAGAAACATGATCACCTAGATCAAATAAACAAGAACTATGGTTGGCTCAAATATTGAAAATTACAAAAGTAGCTCTAGGTTTACCACCATCTGACTATTTCTAGGGAAGGTGATCTCCAAATTATTATGAACACCTCTCTATGAAAAATGGAACCACTATACTAACCTACCTATTGAATAAATTTAGAATTCTACTTTTGGGATGGTCACTACTATTATTATAGGGCTCTATGTGGCACTAAATAATTTATTAAACTTTCATTGGAATGGGACTTAGATCCCCATAACCTAGATCTCAACCGATAAATTACCACTGTCGAAGAGTTAATTTATCTTCCATGACCTCTAGATATATTTTCCTCTATCAAATTTTCCTTTTCCATGGTAATTTTCAAGGTCTCAAGTGTTGTCATATCAATGGAACCACAATGCAAGAGCTCAAAACTCTCACAAACTTGTTCACAAAAAAAAATCCATCCTCTACAAAGCCTAAATACCAATTTAGCACAAAGAAATGTTTTTTATACTAAGAAGCTATCATTCCCAACTATTATAGTTCATAGAACTCTTCTACATGATGTTTCCTGAAATTCTCAAGAAGATAAAAAACACCCAAACTCTTAAAAATTTATCCCAAGTTATATTAGAGATATTATTATTCCTCTTCTACTCCTTATCCCAGTAATTAGAATCATAACTATAAATATTCTAATGGCTAACCATGCCTTTGTGTTACTTTCATACTATTATTTGATAAAACACTACTCAACAAACAATAGCCAAACCTCTATTCAACTCCCTTAATAGATCCTTCAAATTTTGGTGGATGACAAAAAATGAGTTCACTTATGTGACACTTTTATAATGCACCATCATCACCCATATGTGCTTTACCTCTTGATGAAGCCTCTCTTGACTGGGTTGTTCTTCCACCCTACACTTGGGTAGACTCGGGGATTTCTCCCTTTCTCTAAATTAGGACGAGCTCCCATTACTTGATATTACTAATAAATAGTGGAAAATGCTTCCTTATGTACCTTAGGTAAAATTAAAAATCATTTCTTGTAGCAACCCCACTATCCACTTTGTGTCAACACATTCCTAAGGTAAAGCATAACTCAATTTTTGTAATTATTCACTATATTTTTAGAGAGTCTTGATGAAGATCCCACTTATGGGTATGATAATACTTAGGAGGAATTTTCCTCTAATTAAATTATATGGGTTATCACATGTATCAATAACTAACTTACACAAGCATTCATCACATCTAGCAAGAAGCACAATTTTTTTTGAACTACTAAGGAAAATCCTTTCAATAATGAGATGTACCCATGAGAAATCACAACTAGGTTGGACACGGAATCATAATACAACCAATGCAAAATGGAATATAAAATAGGGCCTCATACATGCTCACACACCAATTTAATTAGAACACAAAAAAAAAAACATGCAACCTAGAGCTCCCAATATTGTAACAAATCTTTTACACCTAGGATATTAACAAATAAAAATTGGATGAAAATAAATTATAAGAAAATGGTGACACCAAATGTTCCACCTTGCACTTATATGCACACAACATGGGGAAATATCATGTGACAACACAATTGGCACGCATAAAAATACACTATACAAGGTGACAAGTAGAAGAATTGCTAACCATGGGTCTAAATCACCATGACTAACCCAAACAATGAGATCTAGAGAAAAATTGGGTTCCCATGAAAAATTATAAACCCTTGCACCTTGTTTAACCATTCATTATTCTAGCATCTTGGGATTTGATTCCTAGAATTAAAACTAAAAAAAATTAAAATTTAGAGCCAAGAGTGCACAAGCTCAGACTTCAAAGCATGTGTACACTTCTATATTGGTTTAGGATCCAAGAATTTTTCTACATAAACCAATTATTTAGGACCAAATTTTGAAGAACTCAAACTTCAAAATTTGACCTATAATTTTCACCTCAAACTTTGAAGTTTGGATAATAGATTTTATGCTACAAACCTAAACGACAACCCTAATTCCTACCAAATAACCACCTTATACTTTATATTTGAGCCTACCTTCAATATTTTAGACTTTGGAGTCCAACCAAAAAATTTCATCTCTAGACAATTGAAGATACAAGTCTCAACTTTGACTAACATCTAATTTGGTCTTCAAATGATGACTTACAACAAGCATTTCAAAATTCAGTTTGAAATGTAGCTATGGATATAAATTTCCTCGAGCTCCCTTCGGGTTATTTTTATTTTTGCTAAGTACTAGCCTGCACCCCATCTATTTCAACATCATCGGCCCCCATTTTTGAAGAACTTCATCCACTGCTGCCACGTGTCCGCCAGGGGCTCTCTGCAAGGATTTATTCCTTTACTCTTCTACTGGCCCCGCCATGCTTCCACGTGTCAACATTGTGGGAACTTCAAGACTGCTTCCCTTTGCTTGTTAAATGGGCCCCGTCTGCATGCCACGTAGCATCTATCCACGTTCAATTTTTTTTGGACCCCACGGTCAACGCCAACAGTGAAGACTTCTTCACGTGTCTTCCCTGCATGGGTTTTGATCGCAAGGAGGGAGGAATGAACCATAGGATCCAACCTATCGCCATGTGTCTCCTCTGCGGGGTATTCTATCGAGAGGAAGAATGAATGACCAATGAGACCCGCCAGATTGCCACGTGTTTTAACTACCTCCGTGGGTGAGTGACACATGTCAGCACGATGTTTTGTTGGGACCACTGCCATCATGAAGGGGATGCATCTATTTTGAAAGTGACCATGTTCCATGGATCGAATCTTTTCTATTGCAATGATCGAGGGAAATCATTTCTCTGGGAATCATTGTTCTCGATAGGGGAATCTTTTTGTTACTGGCTCGCCAAGCGGTGGGATTTTTATCTATATATATTGCTTCTTCCTTCCAAAAATGAGTTCAGAAGATACAAAAAAATTGTGAAAGACACCAGACCTTTTGTATTTCTTTTAGATTTTATATAAGACTCTCAGACTGTGCCATTGTTTGGCCTTTCTATTTTCTTAAGCTATTTGATCAAAAATTATACTGTGCCATTATTGTACTGAGTTGTTTATTTGTAGAACTTCTATGATTTCAATACAAGTTTGCTCGTTTATTTTATGTTTAGACCATGTCTTTGACTCTTCTTTTTAGTAAATGTATATGGGAGTTATTTTATGTTATTGAATAAATTATTCAGGTTTTCATCTTTGATTTCTATTATTTCGGGACTTAGCAGATTGTTGAACGGGCCCTTAAATTGCATCCCTTAAGATAGATTTATCGTGCCTACATCTACACCTTGGTGCATCGCCTTAGTTAGATCTTTATTTTTATATCTCCTTCCTATTCCCATTCCAAAAACCCGAAATACAAAAGAATTTGAATTCTTTAAAAACCTGGAGGTCACTCAGTTTAGCGCAATTGGTCCCCCCATTAACTGAGTTTCCCATAAGGCTATTACCTTGTCAATTTTTGGCATGAACAGTTTCTTTTTATGGAATGTCAGGTGGGACTGCTTAAATGTACCTAAATCTAAAGAGGGTGTATGAGCCATCGACCTATTACTAGATCCCAAATAGCGAATAACCCTAGTTTTTTAGTACCATCACTAGGAACAGTACAAGATGGAACCCATATAGTGAATGTTCCACCTCCTCTACTAGCCATGTTGCCAATCGGTAACAAAAATTATGTGGCATGGGATGTCAAAATTCCCCTTTTAGCACTAATAGCACCTGTCGTTTGGGCGCCTATCCTAGTCTTTGCTTTAAAAGCTATACCTAAATTTACCGGGGATGCCTCAAGAACACCATCTAAACATCTACAAGATGTGGCAGACGTGGGTTTTGTGCACAAAGTTATTGACCAAAATATAGCGCTAAGGTTGCTCCCAACCTCTTTCAAGGGTAATGTGTTGGATTGGTACCACACTCTACAAGCTAACACCATCGGTACCTAGGATCAACTCAGAGACCCTTTCTATGAAATATTATCGAATGATGGTGACAGGTCTTCACAATATCATCAGTTGTTAATCATAAAGCGGGCCCCATATGAAGCCATGACTGACTTTAATGCTCGGTTCCATATAAATTGGTAGAGAATTCAGGCTGCTATCCACCTACTGGTTGAGTTGGTGTTCATGTTCTACTTAAAATCCATTAATGATGATTCAGTCTCTTGGTAGAACCACTCTACTAGATGCATACAACGTCACATTCAAGGCAAAAAACAATCTGATAGATGTTGGGAAGTTGCCACCTCGACCCACCATGCCTATATTTCCTGAAATATCAATTCCAACCCAAGATATGTCATCTACCAGTGTGTCTTCTCCTCCCCATTCTATGTACACATATCCGGGCGCACCACAAAATGTTGCTTCTACATCTGAATCTTCAAAGGATGAGATGAGCGACGTCAAGGAGATGTTACAGACCATCGCTAATGAAATAACCACCATCAAGAGGAACTAGTTTGCGTCTTCAAAGCCAACCTATAAAAATTATCAAAGAAAAAGATCTTCCTACCAATAAAATCAATTCCAAGGAGGCTCACACACAAACCCACAGGCACAAATAATCAATCAAATAGTGCTAGTTCCTACTCCACTGCAAGGTGCCCACCCAAGCTCGAGCAGAGAGTTGACGGTAGGGAAAAATAACCTCACCGACAACACTAATCCTTGGTGCTTCCTTTGTGGCAACAAACATATGCCCCAAAATTTCCCACACGATAACCCATAACAAAAAGTGGTGGAACGGCGTAGCCAAGGCACAATGTCAAATTCTGGAGGTTATGTATATGCCTCTCCACAACTGGAAAATGTGGTACTCACCACACAAATGAAAGGGATGTCCCTAGAGCAAGAAACAGATATTACTCCCGATCACACACTCTTCTCATGGATAGAGGGAGAAGAGGCGGTGTTTGCAAATGATGCTTCTACATCCAAAGTCTTGCAAGTGCAATTAGATTACAACACTCACTCAAAGAGGAGATTCACGAGAAAATTAGTCATCTCACAGCCCAAAAGTGCCTTTGACCAGATACCTAGTACCTTCACAGTTGCACAAAAATTTTAGCCACGAAGGGAAATTGTTATAACCAGGGCTAAGGAGTAGAAGCCTTCAAATCTACCACCATTCAATGTGGTGGAACAATTGAAAAAATCCTCCACTAATGTGTCACTGTGGGATATCTTAGCTATTCTAGAGCAAAAGACATTGATGCAGAAGGCTCTCTAGGAAGATCCAATCATTAATCCAATAAAGCGGTCACTCCAGGAAAAGGTCGTTGATTTGTCACCTCCTGCCAAAGTTCTCACAAATAGGGCAAAGGAAGCCTCTACTGAAGTTTAGGATAGGCCAAAGCCCAAACCATTTTTCCTAACTCTTATTGTGGGTAAAAAATTATTGCATAATTCTATGGTTGAATCAGGCGCTAGCACCACTGTCATGCCCAAGTAGATAGCTAAAGCTTTAGGCCTTATCTACAAACCTTTAAAAAGGGGGGCTATGCAACTTGATGGGAACAAGGTCGAAACTGTAGGTGCCATCAAGGACCTTTCCTTGACTCCATTCTCTTGCCCTAGCATCACAGTTCCGCAAGATACTATGATCATAGACGTTCCCCCCATGTTCGAACTTTGCCTATCCCAGGAATTCACTTCAAAAATAGGCGGGTATCTTTCTTTTGATTGGTCACACTTGATCCATAGGACCAAGCATGAAGCTAAAATGAAGATAATATTTGAACCTCTACATTCGAAACATGTGGCCGATGCAGCCATGATCAACTTTGAGGCTACCCATACCTCTTTCACCAAAGAGGAAATATATTGCACCAAGCTACTAGAGGATGAAAAAGTGATTGGAGACCTGATGGATTTAGAGGAAGTTCTCTTGAGTGAATATATAGACATTGATCCTTTTGGAAACTTTCATGCTACCAAGTTGGGGACTTATGTCATCTATGATGAAGATCAAGTGCTTCTGAAGGTCATGAAGGAAACTAAAAGTGGTCAAGCCTCAGAGCTATGGATGTTGCACTTTTATGGAGCTAGATGCAAAGTTGGCGTAGGAGCCAAGATATGTTTGATAGCCCCACACAATGAAAAGACACTCTGGTCCTTCTACTAACAGTTTTCTTGTTTGAACAAGGAATTTGAATATGAAGGCCTAGTGCAACATCTAAGCCTTGTGGAACATATGGGAATCAAGCAATTAATGGTGTTCGAAGATTATGAACTAGTGGTCAATCAAGTTTGAGGGCTCTTTGCAACCAAGAATGTCTGGATGAGATCCTATAGACATAGAGTCTGGGACCTAATCAAGGGTTTTGAAGCCTTCAATATCCAGATAGTGCCTAGAGAGCATAATATAGAGGCAGATCGCCTGGCAACAATTAGATCTCAATTTGATCATGTTTCTGACCTAATTCATAACATACACTCTGTACAAGTGATAGTCCGATAGAAAATTCTAGATAATGATCATAGCTAGCAATTGTTCAAAAGCAATGAACACATTGTCTCATTCATCCAAAAATCAAGAGAGTTCGTTGAGCTACTCCAGTTGAAAATTTTTTAGGCCTACGATGAACAAACCATTCAGCTGAAGTCCAACAAGCTTCCAATGGGACTTGTCACTCTTGAAAACCTGTTCAATTGTGACAATGCGAGAAATGAAAAATGGAAGTTTGTAGCGGAAAAAAGTGACTATGCAAACATTCAGGTCAGAGACATAAGGAAACTCAAGGTCAAAAAGGATGTCTTGTATCATCACAAACAAAGGCTCATCCAAAATAAAACTTAAGGGACATGCTCAAAGGCAAGGGACTGATGAAAAAGGTGCAAGGGAAGTGTGGATAGAGAATTGGAGATATTCACCCTTGTGGAGATGAGACCAAGTTGAAATCAGTTCTGAGGCATACTAGCATATGTTTATCTGTAGGTACAACTAAAGGAAAACAAATGGAAATAGGTAAAAGACCATTGGAAGGTCCTAATGTACAAATGCAGGCACAAACAAGTGTAAACAAAGCCAAGAATGAAGGGAAAAGTATAAGAATAGAGCAGCATGGAGCACAAGGCATGGGTTAATGGCAATGGCCTATGGAGCAAAGGTGTCTTACTCAAACTTGGGCATGGTGGTATCAACCCCAATTCATGAGGCATGAAATCTTTTTAAGGGGGGTGTATGGTGCAGGAGCACCTCCACCTTATTCTCACAATTGGAGCATTAGGTATTGATCATAGCACATCTAGGGAGGTTTAAATTTGTTTTGATGTTTATTTGTCTTGAATAAGGTCAATCAAGACCCTTAGGTAAGTTTTGGGGTGAGTTTTTGAGTTTAGAGGTCAAAATGTGAAAAATTGTGATCTTGCACCAAAAGTGTCTTTGTAGCCTTTGAAGGAAAATTCTTGAGTTTTTATATGGATGTGTAAGCTTGGAGTTTTTTTGATGTAATAAGGCTTTTTCCAAGCCATTTGTGTGGTTTTAGGGGTCATAGGTGTTAGGAGTGCAAACATTACAATATAAGTAATGGTGTTGTATAAAATGTGTAAAAGGTGTGATGATGACCTCCAATGGTCATTAGAAGTTTAAAAAGTAGTTGTAAGGTAGTTGGTCATTTGTTGAAGATGGAGAAAAGTTTAAAAAGGTAGGATAACATTGTTTTTAATGTTGGTTAGCAAATTTGAAGGAGAAAATCAATAAAACTCTGTTAATTCTCAAATTTTTCTATGTTTCTCTTCCTTTTCCAGACTTGTACGAAACCGTACAGGCTTTCCATAATATAAGATCATCAATGTTTGTGGATGAATGTGTTTACCTTCAATTTAATTTGGTTTGAAGTCTTAATTCATTGTTTTGTGTGTGGAATCAACAAATTATAGTGATTGCTCTATTTTTGCCATGCAAGGGTTTGCATAAGATTTAAATCATGAAATGACCATCCCACTTATTGTCGTGACCTGTTACTCGGTGGGATGGATTGATACTTATTAGGATAGGGTTTCTTTTTGTTTTGATTGATGTGGAATGAGTTTAAGACTGATAGAATGGTGTTCTTGGCCTGAAATAAGTATTTTTCCATGTGAAATTGATGTACCATGGTGGGAATTTGAAAAATTGTCAAAGGAATGGTCTATGTAATGAACTTTTGACCTTGTTTAGGGTCCATGGGACATTTTTTATGCATTCATTGGATCTAGAAAGGCTTGGGTATACGAGTTTCAATAAACCTTCATCAAAAGTGCGCAAAATAAGGGTTTTTGAGTTTGGTGTGGATTTGGACGTACAAGTTGAATCTAATTATGGAATATGTGGTTTTTGGGAATTTGAATTGCTTCCTCAAGGTTTTAGAGGGTTTGGTTCAGTTTAGAGGGTACTCTCTTTGAAAAAGAGGCCTAATTCACTAGATTTTTCCATGGTAGGGGTAATGGATCTCCATGTTGGTCCAAAAGAGTTGATACTAGGGTTTACATATGTTTTATAAGTTTGAAATGGGTATCTGAATCCACTTTTTTTTTCCAAGTTTTTTGGAAGGTATTGGAGTTAAAGGCCAAAAACTAGGTTTGCACTACTACAAGGTTACATGGGTGAAAGTGATAAATTATGCTCCTGATTGTTGTCTAACCTTGAGGATTGTTTGAATTGATTTAATAGGCCTTTTTAATCTTTTCAGATGCCTCTTGAAGGTAGGTTTTCTCTTTGAATGAGTTGGAGCCTCCTGGGTCTGCATCACCATTTCTATGAAAAGTATGGAGTAGTGGCCTAGTCATATGATGACCTCAAGGGATATGATCCCAACATCATCCAACATACGATAGAGCTGATGGAAGGTGAAAAACCAATCCGCCAAAAGCAGAGGCCAATAAATCTGAAGATTGAAGCCTTGATGGCTCAAAAACTAACAAAGCTAATTCAGTCCTAGATCATCTTCTCGATCAAACACAACACATGGGTATCTAACCTGGTTCCAGTCCAAAAGAAGAACAAAGATATCTGCCTGTGTGTTGATTTTTAGGACCTAAACAGAGCATCCTTAAAGGACCACTACCCATTTCCTTCTATGGAGTCAATCTTGAAAATAGTGGCAGGATTGGAAATGTTTTCTTTGTTGGATTGCTTCTCCGGTTACAATTAGATCTAGGTCAAAGAGGAGGACTGACACAAAACAACATTCACTACCAAGTGGGAAATGTTATCATATGGTAAAATTCCTTTCGGCCTCTCAAATGTGGGAGCCACTTTCCATCGGGTAATGGATATCGCTTTCAACGAATTGATAAAAAAGATTATCCTAATCTATTTGGATGATCTGATCGTATTCTCTAAGTCTAAGGATGATCACTTTGATCACCTTGAAATGGTTTTCAAAAAATTCCAAGAGTTCGGGGTGTCCCTAAACCCAAAAAAATGTATTTTCGGAGTGTCGCAGGGAAAATTATTAGGACATGTAGTGTCCAAAGAAGGAATTGCAATTGATCCTGAGCAGGTAAAGGCAATCCGGGAACTTCCTCTACCATTCAACAAGAGAGAAGTCCAGTCTTTCTTGGGGAAGGTAAATTTTGTGAGAAAATTCATTTCAGATTTTACAAGAATAATTAGACTAATCACCCTAATGTTGATAAAAGATCAATTATTCAAATGGAAAAAAGAAGCTAGAGAAGCCTTCAAGAAGGTTAAGGATGTTATTTCTTCAGCTCCTGTACTAGTCAATCCAGACTTGTCGAAGGACTTCATAATGTACATATTCAATAGAAAATCCAACATTGCTATTGTCTTAACTCAAAAGGATGATGAAGGAAAGGGAGAACATTCATTAGCATTTCACTCTCGGACCTTAAAGGAATATAAGACGAACTACAAATTCGTCGAGAGGCAAGCATTCGCCATTGTTAAGGGACTCAAGAAGTTTCAACATCTTATATCTTCCAACAAGGTGGTGGTTTATGTCACATATTCTAGTGTGTGCAAGTACATCATGGAAGGAGAGATCACCGAAAAGAGGGCCAATTGGATAACTAAGATCCTTGAATATGACATTGAGATCACGCCTGCAAAGATCATTTGAGGAAGAGAACTATTCAAATTTTTGGCACATGATGAAGAAATGGGAGCTGAAGAGGAGAAACCAGTGTTGGTTTTGACAAATGAATCTGAGTCTGAAGGTCATTGGCTCGCGAACAGAGTGAGATTCATGTGCACCAAAAGATATATGCTAGGCCTTCCTTCTCAGAAGAAAATATTCTACCGACTGTAGAACAACAGATACACACTTATTGAAGGGGTCCTCTTCAAAAGGAACTTCAATGGTGTTCTATTGAGATGTGTCACCACAGAGCAAGTGAAGAGAATTTTTAACACTTTCCACAATAGTCCCTCAAGCAGACACTTCTTTGCTAAGACCACTACCATCAAAATCATGTGCACCAGATACTTTTGGCCTATGCTATTCAATGACTCATACTCATTAGTGAAAGCCTACAAAGAGTGCCAATTCTTCACAGGAAAAAGAAAAAATTCAATAATGTCTTTCAATCTGATAGTGGTTGATGAGCCATTCGCAACATGGGGCCTTGATTTCATTAGGATGATGAATCCTACCTCTAGCACTGGACACAAATGGATCCTCACGACCACAGACTACTTCACCAGATGGATCGAGGCCATGCCCTTGAAGAATGCAACAAAGGCGGAGATTGTGGACTTTCTCGAGGAACTGGTGACGAGATTCGGCTTGCCAAAGACCATCATCTCTGACAATGTCGAGGCTTTCCTAGGCTCTAAGGTATGTCAATTCACACTCGTGCATGGCATATTCTTGAAAATATCATCAAACTACTACCCGTAGGGGAATGGCCTAGCCAAGTCAACTAACACGAGTCTTTCTAGGCAACCCATGAAGAAAAAAATGACACCCATATTGCGGAACCACAAGAAAAAGAGACAAGAAGTTGATATAAGTTGTATTTTCATTATATATATACTTCGATAAATACAATTTCAAAATGGCTTTGAGGCCATACTATTAAAGTATATCTATATTGTATGCATTTTCTTCATATATATACTATAAAAGCCTTTTTCAAGAATATATACAAAAAATAGATTAAGAGCGATTTTCTTTGAAACAAAGGAGTGCATCTCAGGTAGGAGCATCATTATCAGCAACAACATCTAGGAAAACTTCATCGATAGCATCAGCGGGAACAATAGGACCATGATCAATAGCAGCAACATCAACGGGAGCAATGGCGAGTGGCGGAGGGAACACCAGGTTCCTGAAATTAGTATACCAATCAGCACCGTAGAAGAGCACCACATTGTAGCAACGAAGTAGGAAGTGGCAAGCATGAGTCACCCTTTGATGATTCTCTTCATGTGATAGGAGGTGGAACCCACTCAAGAATGGTCCCATAGAACTACTGCATCTTCCTCAATATGCTTATGAAGGTCACTCGCCACCATACACAAAATTCGCCACCACCTCTCCAAGGCCGCCTAAGTAGCGCTTCAAAAATATTTCAAGTGTAAGGTGTAAGATCATTTCCTTGGGAACCTAGATGTCAAGTAGAGACATGACAAAATGAGAATAGACGTTAGTATTGACTCTGTACTTATCTTCATATTCCATGCAATCTCGGCCTAACACCCACTTCATGGCTATGATAGCCAATGAATGCTTGTTTTTGGTCATTCTTTTCAAGCACCTATTGGAGACTTCACCCAGAAAAGTTTTCTAAGACTTGTTGCAAACTAGCCTAATCAGAGTATTTATGATGCTAAGCTCTACCCAACCACCTAATGCAAACTCTACACAACTGCCTAATTATAGCCAACTGCCTAATACCAATTCTTGCTAATTGCTAAGTGTGATTTTTCTATTATCTTCGTGCCTATTTATAGAAATATGTGAGGTATCTACATGCCATAAGCATGATGCTAATCGAGTACCAACTCAAAAATCCTACCAAAGGCAAGCTCGAATTTCCCACTTAGTTGTGGTTATTGTGTACGAATTGCTACGTGCAAAACTAATAAGAGGTAATTAAGTAGCGCAAATTGGTGGCATTCCCAAGTGATCGTCTATACGATCAGGTGTTGATGTGTCATGTTGTAGGCACTTCTCAAACTCCAAGGAGGAACTAATATCTTTTCAAGCACTCATTGGTCTTCGGCTTAATTATTCTTTTTGAGATATTAATTACCTGAGCATGTGAAAGCTTAAATCGCCTTCAATCACTGGCTCAATTTCCAAGGAAATCATGTTGTACGACATGATTATCAATTATCATTATGAATTCTTGTCTTTTCAAAATAGCAAGAAATTCATTTCGCATGAGCAGGAGAGTTGGTGGTACATGCCAAATTAAATGCTAAAAGGAAATCATTGTCTACCACTCCAAGAAAGAAATCATTAAGTATTGCATGTGAAAGGCTAAAATTGTAAAAGCTTCCTGATTATGCTATCTAGAGCAAAGATTTTTGAGCATAGACAGAGCCGAAGTGAATTGCAAAAAAATTGAACATTGCAGAAATTTATAGTACCTTGAAATGGCTAAAAGTTATCAGATGGAAGCACAGATAGAGGCAACCTAAAGCTTGTTCGATGCCATGATAGCAACACCAGTCGTCAAAATTTTTGATGAAATCTCTTATGTGTCGCCTGGGATGCCAGAAAAATCAAAATGGATTCACATGTGGGTCGTGGAAAAGACAAAAAACTCACAGGGACTAGAGCCAAATAAAGAAAGAATGGGATAACATGCATGATCCCATCCTCGCGAAGAACCCTAAAAATCTTAGGGAAGGAACTTGCAAAAGAATGAAAGTGGCTGATAACCAACAAAAAATGGTGTACAAGCTATGGTTCAATGGTCTTCCACAGTATATGGTCCCCTTTGTGCATTACTCCCCAAAGCTCGTTCATGAGGGCATTGAATATTTCAACCCAGATACCTACACCATCGAAGGCCAAGAGATGAGAGTTAGCATTAACGTATACGTTATCTGGAGCATGCTATACATCCCTGTAAGTCATTCTAAAGTGGACATAATGGAATCATTCACTCCAAAAGATGGGTGTATCTTTTGGAGAGGCAGAGACAAAGTTTTGGACTTTTATAATTAGGAAACACTGAGGTCCTAGGAAGATTATGACAAGCCGCCACAAATTCTAGTTGTGTACAATGCCTCTAAACAAGATATGCAAGATGTGTTATCTATGATGGTGTTTGTTTGTGGCATGGATGAAGACAAATGGGTGTAGGAATTTCAACTGGGTTTGGGTTTTCAGTTGTGTAGGCAACAGTCCTTGTTCTGGTATGACTTCACAGGAGTCATCTACTATGAAATGATGAGCCAAATCAAGGAGTACTACATGCAGCATGAGTTTAGGTTTCCTTCCTTCCTTGCTCATATGTTTTTATACCAAAACCCTAGATTTTTCAATAAAATGATGCCCTTATCTATTTTTATTGAGAAGGGAGCTAGAAAGCCAGTTTATGTATGGACTCCCCTCCTTTCTGCAACACATGATTATTATGCATTTTCATATTTTTTCTTAACTCCAATTATGCGAGACTTGAGTAAGGATGGCAATCTCTATCAGCTTTTCGCCGAGTGGTTGCAGAGTTTCACTCCTAAATGTGATCGGTTTCTTGAGAGGGATTTTACATTCATTTGCATGTGTGGCTTTACCTAGGATCCATTCAGGCTCCCAAAGTGTGTCACAAACAGGGTATTGACCCTTAAGATGTTATGATAGATGGTAGTTATTGATAATAACTTTTGTGGAGGAAAGGGCAAAAGAGGATTTTTCAAATGCCCACTAACCTTCAAGTGGATAGTGATGGCGAAAAAGCAAACGTATAAGCTACTTGAAGCAAAGTTGGCTCATCTAGGGTTAGTGTTGATCTGCGAAAGTGGAAGTACAACCCCTTCAATGACTTAGCAAACACATTCATCAAGGTAACCCACAACCCTTCACCTTATTGGGAAAAGTGGCGAAGTCCCTAGGAGGATTAGGATGATCTATTGGTAGACCTGGCTCATATCCCTAGTGAGGATAGTAGGCCACCATGACTTAAGTTCTACTTTTGGTCAACAAAGTATACTGAGAAATGTCAAATAGGGTCCACCCTTCGCAATGATCTAATAAGGAATTTCAATTGGAGCAAGGAAAGGATTAGTGATATATGGATTTACTGACAAGAGCTCCAATTCCCTAATAGCCCTTAACAGGACATAGAGATGGATGAAAGATTTGATAAATTTTGGAATGACGTGCATACTAATTTTGACACAAGTGATGATGAAGATATCAACCCGAAGGAGGTTGAAAAATATACATGAAAGGGAAAGGAGAAGAAAAAATAAGTACAAATGACCCCAACATGGCAGAAAGAAAACACGATGAAGCATCCTAGCAAGGCTTCTTCAAATGTGCAGGTGAATATATCACGGTCGAGAGCCTCGCATACATGCACTTGGACCACAAAAGGTCCAGAACAACCCTACAGTATTGATCAAAGGCCATAGATGTGGAAGACTCCCCACCCAACAAAAGGCAACACATGGATACAACTGAAGAAGAGGGTTCGTAGGAGCCCACAACTAACCAAGGGCCTGTGACAAGCACAAAGCCAACGATGAGCCAAGGATCACAATCATCTATATCATAGGTATTTTTCGCTCCCTCTTCTCTTGCTTCACAATCTTTGGTGCCTCCTATTGTCTCTGTGTCACCCATCACTTCAAGTGTTGGCCCTTCTTTTTCTGCTTCTATTGCAATGGTCATGGGAAGTTTCTCCTAGTTCTCCCAAGTGTCACCTTTTTCCCTTACTCCTTCGCAGAACTTTCCACCTTTCATTGGAGCCCAGTTTGCATCTGTTATTTCTTCACCTTTTTCCCCTGAAGCCACCATTGATCCCCTTCTTTCTACTACTATGTCAACCCCGACCTAGTCTACCTAGTAGATGGAATCCACCATGACATCTCTACTCCCACTGCACCTAATGAGTCCTTCCACTTGTTCCCAAAAAATGGTTTGGCATATTCCTCGATTCTCCCCGCAAACAATCTCTCTTCAGAGGAAAAAATCACCTAGAACTACTACCCTCTCATTCCCTTTCACTCTTCATCCCGGTGCACCTTTCACAAGCAAGCTCATTAAGTCACCAACAAAAATTTTGTCGAAGGGTGATAAAACAAAACAAGCATGAGCTCTCAGGATCTAGAAGAAAAATTCCAAGGATGCTAAAAGGCCAAAATGTAGAGACTATTTTCAATGAGGCTCAACAATCGTTGCATTTTGTAACCATGTATCCAACTGTCATCAAACCAAAGGAGGAGATGCATCCTGATGATTATAACCTCTATGCTATGGGACTCAATCTAAGCATAGCCTATCTGTAGGATAAAGTTGAGCTCATGGAAGAGACACAACGAGTGGTGACCACCAACTTCCTCAAGTCCAATCATCAGGTGAAGAAGAGTGAAGAAGAGCTGGAAATTATCAAGGAAAGAGTCAAGGTCTTGTTGGCGAAGGACAAGGAAAAGGATGCAAAAATTGTGTTCTTATCACAGTAAGCATAGACAGAGCAGGCTAAACTCCGAGAGGAACTTTGAAAGTTTCAATCCTATGATCCCAACCTGGTCGCCGAGCTGCAACAAAAAATCCAAGAATATCAAGACCAGTTGGCTCAGGTAGAGTAGGAGATGCAACGAAAAAATGAGGAGTTTGAGCATCAACATGCTCAATTAGAGCAAAAAATGTAGCAAAAGGACATGGATTTCCAAGATTGACAGGCTCAATTAGAGAATGAAGTTCAGGAGATCAAATCTTCCCTTGAAAGGGAATCAGCAAACAAAAACCAAGCTGAAGTAAAATGGCTTTATGAATTAAGGAGCCTGTAGGGACAACTTTCTGCCTCAAACAAAAACATTTTGGAATTGACACAGGATGTTGGTTCAAGGGATGCAGAGATCAGCTCTTTGAAGAATCTTCCCCAACCCCTTGCTACCCAATTGGACCTCCTTCAAGTAGCCCAACGGCTATATGTATCATACTAGGAAAGAGTCAAGGCCTTCTGCCTAACTTTTCAGTCGAAGCTCCAATTTATGGCAGAGGCAAATATTTTAGGTAGGGAATTTCATGGAACGATTGAGCGGTTCCTACAATTCATCGCAGAAAAGGTTCCTAAGGTGGAAAAATTATTGGATAAACTATACACAGTGCCAGATGAAGACTTAGCGAGTGCAGGGATCAGGGACCAGAAAGTTGCTACCAAAACAGCGGAGTTCATCCACTGCCATGCATCCATCCTCCATGCTAGCAAGTGCACTGCAACACTGAGCCAAACTATGAATAACATGCAGGCAAGGTTCTCCCAGCTAACATAAATGGGCTTACCCTCCCCATTTCTTTCTGATGACTCAGTGACCACAGTGGAGTAGATTGCGTCGAATATTGAAGGGAAGCAGTAGGATACATCCACTTTTTAGAACTTCAGTCAGCCCCCTACTATAGAGGATATTGAGGGTGTCACTCATCAGATAGTGTGGTTTCTCTTCCAACTTGAGTCTGGTGCTAGTATGTCCACGATGCTACCATACAAAGAAGTGATCGATCTGCACGAAGCGTAAGAGAATCTGTGTAACATATCGATGCCATATGAGGTCGACTAGCTGCCTCTAAAGACCGCTCTCTCTAACCTTTGATTGTGTCGCCACATGGATAAGGCTTTGGTTTGTGAACCAAAATGTTTTGGGTTCCTTGTTCCATAGGAAAAACTCCCCTGGTAGTCACCAAAAGCTATGGATATAAATTTCCTCGAGCTCCCTTCGGGTTTTTTTTTTTGCTAAGTACCAGCCTGTGCCCCATCTATTTGAACATCATTGGCCCCCTTTTTTGAAGAACTTCATCTACTATCGCCACATGTCTGCCAGGCACTCTCTGCAAGGATTTCTTCCTTTGCTCTTCTACCAGCCCTACCATTCTTCCACGTGTCAACAACGCGGGAACTTCAAGACTGCTTCCCTTCGCTTGTCAACCAAGCCCCATTCGTGTGCCACGTAGCATCTATCCACGTTCACTTTTTGGCGGACCCCATGGTCAGCACCAACAATGAAGACTTCTCCACATGTCTTCCTCGCGTGGGTTTTGATCACAAGGAGGGAGTCCAATGAACCACAGGTTTTGACCTGCCACCACATGTCTCCTCTGTGGGGTATTCTATCAAGAGGAAGGAATGACCAATGAGCCCTACTAGATTGCCACATGTTCTAATAGCCTCTTTGGGTGAGTGACACATGTCGGCATGATGTTCTGTTGGGACCATCGCTATCATGAAGGGGATGCATTTGTTTCAAAAGTGACCATGTTCCATAGCTTGAATCTTTTTTGTTGCAACGATTGGGGGAAATCATTGCTCTGGGAATCATTGTTCATGATAGGGGATTCTTTCTATTACTAGCTCGCCAAGCGGTGAGATTTTGATCTATATATACTACTTCTTCCTTCCAAAAATGAGTTCAGAAGATACAAAAAAAATTGTGAAAGACACCAGGCCTTTTGTATTGCTTTTAGATTATTGTATAAGACTCTCAGACTGTGCTATTGTTTGGCCTTTCTATTTTCTTAAGCTATTTGATCAAACATTATAATGTGCCATTATTGTACTAAGTTGTTTATTTGTAGAACTTCTATGATTTCAATACAAGTTTGTTGGTTTCGACCATGTCTTTGACTCTTCTTTTCAGTAAATGTGTATGGGAGTTATTTTATGTTATTGAATAAATTATTTAGGTTTTCATCTTTGATTTTTGTTATTTTGGGACTTAGCAAATTGTTGAACAAGCCTTAAATTGCATCTCTAAAGATAGATTTATCGTGCGCACATCTACACATTGGCGCATCACCTTAGTTAGATCTTTATTTTTTATATCTCCTTCCTTTTCCCATTCCAAAAACCCCAAATACAAAATAATCCAGATTCTTTAAAAACTCAAAGGTCACTCAATTTAGCGCAATTGGTCCACCCATTAACATACATATCAATTTCAACCAAAAATCTACTTTCATAAGATTACAATTTCAAATCCAAAGTCCAATTTAGCGCCAATTTAGCACAATTGGTCCACCCATTAACATACATATTAATTTCAACCAAAAATCTACTTTCATAAGATTACAATTTCAAATCCAAAGTCCAATTTTTAACATGCATTTTGGACTTTGAGGTCTAACTTGCATCTAGAAAAATGCAAACTTAAAGAAAACTCTAGACTCCAAAAACCCTACAACTAAGACTTCAAGGTGTGAATTGCATCTATCAAATGTGCACCAAAAGAAAATTTTAGAGATAATATTTTTTTTAAAAATTATTGACAAGGCATAACTACCTCATTTTTATTGTTATATAAAAAAACTATTCTAAACCAAGCACTCAAAAAAGCAAGGTCCCACCTTGGCCAAGTAAATATTTTTGGGGACCTCAAAATCTCCATGAATTTCAAGGTTGCACTCTCATGCCCACAAATATCTACTCAAGAAAGGAAGAGATAAAACATGCAAATGAAGATAACTACACAAGATAAAGGAAGTTTTTCTAAATATCATAACACCATATAATTCTTATGAGAAGAGAAATTAGTTCCCACTCTAAGTATGGTAAGTTTTTCATCGAGAGATATGACACTTATTAATCATAAGTTTAAGTTAAACCATTATGAGAAAAGTCATTATAATACTCATACACATACAAACTGAAGGTTAGTTACATCGTAATATATTTTTGGAGTTTACAACACCTATGAGAGTGGATCACAAAAAATATATTTTTTCATGATCAGTTACAAAAATGTATGTAAGGACATCAAAGGTCCCAAAATTATACATTTTCCACAAGACCATAGAATGATAATTTACCAACTTCACAAGGTATAGAGGACCTTGCACACTCTCCAAGATACTCCAAGAGATCCATGAGATTCAATGATGGTTCAATAGCACTAAACTGTTAGGAACCCTTAGGCCCATCCCACTAAACTAGGAGAAAATTGACCAAGTGTTATAGAAACACATACCAAGAACAAGGGTTAAACATACACTCTTTTCAATCACATAAGGATTTTGAGGAAAATTTTCTATGGTTTTAGCATAATTTATAAAAAAAACATGAACGAGGTGTTGGCATATGGCTTGGGGAGATTATTGATATGGCTTCTAGTGTTGTCATTGATGGAAACTAAAGTCACTATTGTGGTCCCCAAATCCAAACCTAGTCATACCGGCAGTTAAAGTTAAGTACAATGTATTACTGGAAGGGAACATGAAGAACAAGATATCCGGTTACTATGTCAATCCGTATGCTTCACCGGATCATCATTTTGTGTTGTGGATCCTCGGGATAGTTTTCTATGCATCTATGTTATCATTTTGTTAAGTCTTGTTAACCGATGTATGAGTAAAATGGTCTAGCATGATGTTTTTCTGTCTATTTGTTCATTATGGCCGACCTAGTCAATGTAGCATGTCGTGGATGTATAAGGGATGATTGTTTAAATGTTTCTATGTTCAGGAATTTTATTTTTGGTCCCCGCTATGTCATGGCCAACTTGTATGGGTGCATGTTATAAATTGTTCATGATTTGATCTGACATGTGTAGAATATTATATTTTGTGTGAAGCTGACATATAGTGTTTGAATTCTTGCTGGAAAATATATATGCGAGTTCGGGTAATTCATTATGGTGTGTGTGTGATATGTATAAGTGTGTATAGAGCAGAGCTAATGTGTAGATGTGTGTGAGAATATCAGAAGATCAATTGAGTACATTTTTATAGTACATAAGAGGATTTGGTGGTAGAGCAGAGTGAAGTGCAAAGTCTAACAGAAGATTCAGAATCTGATTCATGAGCTTCACCGGAACTGAAACCAGGCATTGTAGATGTTATCTTCTCAGTTCAAACTTTTCGTTGTAATCACAAAATTTTTGTAAGGAAGTGAGCCTTATTGATGCAAAGAAAGAGATTTCATACCATAAAATTTATATATTCTTGGCAATAATCAAGTACACAACTATAATTCTTCATTCTTGAGGCAATCTCAATCCTTTAACCTTCAGCAACATGGGCCCAACTTACACAAATGAACTCCAATATCTATCAGACTTGGTAAATTATTTCAACATGCTTAGATTCATCCCAAAAACTCATTATAACCATCCAAAGATCATACAACAATGATTTAAGTCCAACCATAAACAAACTATGCATAGCTTTGTTCAAACATCAAGAAAACCACGTTTATTTGACCACTCTCCACCAAAATGAAACAAACAATCTACCATAACTCATGAAAATGAATAAATGAATATTTTTCCTTTAAATGGTTTTTAGAACATGTAAAAAAATAACTTTTCACCAATTTTTATCACTTTTTGATGGTAGAATAAAAAGATATGAATTTTTCTTATTTGTTGGTAACCCTAGTTCCTGAACTGGGTAGTCTTCACCAAAATTTTCATAAATCAATAAAAACCCAATCAAAATTGATCAAAAAAAGTGAAAATAAAACTATTTTCACATATCTAACTTTCCAATGGGTATGAGGTCTTTATTTGATCTGTAAAATCCATACCATTCTTTGCAACAGCCTACAACTTTCAGAGAAAACAATCCCATAGGGCTGCCAATGGTAAAATGATCATAACTTTCTTCAAACTCAATGAAAGAACACAAAAACAATTGAAAATGAAATATAGTTCATTCCTCTATCAATAAAAATCAATTTTAGGTCTGTAAAACTTAATACAAATCCGTACCATGTAAAACAATAGGGAAAAACATTGGAAATTGCAGAAAAATTCATGTCTTCCTTCATAGATTCTTGTTCAAAACTACATTCCAACCCCCCATTTGACTTGGAGGCCCATTTTTATGCTTGCACAATAAATTTATGCTCCAAACAACCTAAAACTACCATTTAACAACTTTTAACAAACTTTTAAAAAAGTTGTCATTTAACAAGAAAAGTTGTTATGACAACATTTGACAACTTTTGACAATGTTTTCATTTTTCAACTAAATGACACCAAACCTTCTTCAATGACTCCAAATGAATTAAAAAGTATATAAAATGGCTCATTAAACCTTATTAAAACATTAAAACACCTAATTTAATGAATTTATACAATGTGGCCTCATGGAGGCTTGAATGCAACAAGGTGCTCCTACACCACTTATTCTGAGCAGTGAGCTATAGGCAATGTGCATGAATGCATGTGCATTCCCTTTTGTTCATACTTTTAATAGAGTATCAATTATGGATTAATCTCTACCGTGTTTTTTCCCCTAATAGGGTTTCCACGTAAAAATATTGGTGTTATGGTGTTTTGATTGTCTCTCTCATGTATTTACATGTTTATTTTAGTTTAAATGTTGTGAATGGTTTATGATCTGAATTGAAGTTTAAATTTTGTTGAACACTAATTCACCCCCCCTCTCAGTGTTCCTTGAGTCCAACAATTGGTATCAGATCAGGTTCCTCTTTGAAAGCTTAACAACTTGAGTTGGATCTTGAATTACAATGGACTCTGGTGGTCTTCAATAGTAGCTTATGGTAGCACTTGATGATCTTGATCATTCTAAAGCAGAAGTCCTGGAGTTAAAAGAAAAGCTTGTGGATGCTGAAAAATTCATTCAATCATTGAAGGATAAAATCAATGAATCAAGAGAAAAGAGGAAGGAACTATGTGATCATCAAAATCAAAAAGAAAATAAAAGCTTGGAAGATGTTCACCTAAATCAAACCCTAAAATAAATAACTAAAGAATGTGAAAAGCTTGCTAGGGAAAATGCTACTCTAAAGCTTGAGATGGAATATGTGGCGATGAAGCTAACTAAGGAGATTGAAGAAAGAAAGAAGAATGAGGAGAATTTGGCTCAGTCCTTGAAAGAGAAATCTAAAGAATACAACAAAGTTAATAGTGGATTCATTCAGCTGGAGATTAAACTATGACAATCCAAAAGAAATGAATAAGAGCTTGAAAGACAGATAGTTATTCTCAAAGATGAACTCTCTACTGCAAATGAATACAAGGAGAATTTTAGGATCAGTTCTACTAAGCTTGATGAGATGCCTAAGGATAGAAGGATGCAAATGATAAGTGAGGTCTTGGATATGAGAAGGAAGAAAGCTCTGGACTTGAACACAAGGATCCTAGACAAAGAAATTAGATGAACAAAGGCATAAGGTATCTGGTAAGACAACCCAATGCTCAGAATTTTAATGGTTACTACTTTTCTTTCAATAAATTTGGTCATATGGCTTCTCAATGTAGAAGAAAAGTAAATTCAAGCAGTCCACCATTTCCTGGTCAGTGTTTTAGTTGTAATAAGTTTGGTCATAAGTCAATTGAATCTAGAAGTATGGATTTCAGTATAAGGAATGTTAAATGCTACATCTGTGGAAAATTTGGACATGTTTCTAATCAATGCAGATCAAGGGTAAGTCAATGGAATGAATGGTCTAAAGAAAGAAATCTGGTGTGTTACAACTGCAACAGATTTGGTCACATTGCAAGATTCTGCAGAAACAAAAATATGGATAGAAGAGGTCTGGTATATCAAGGAATAATTTCACAAAAAGATGACAAAGGAAAAGGAAAAGTTACTGTGGAAGAGATAAGAGATCAAATGAAGAAAACATGGGTAAAGAAGAGTGAATCTGATAAGCCTATACCAAAAGCTTCCTCTAATAATCCCTACGGTAATTCCTCTGAAAACTGATTTCAAGCCATCGGCCTAGGGAGAGTTTCTCCAGTAAAATCCTTTGCCCCCTGTTAGTAGTTGGCACCAAAATACAAGAATTTGTAAGTAGTTGTTCCATCAGCCAAAAAATGTATTTGTGATCACTTGTTTAGTAAGTTAAGATCTGAAAGGTCCGTAGATGGATTCTTCTCTTGTTGTCTAAGAGAGTAGTGTAACTGAAACTCCTAGGGTAGAGCATTTATTGTGGTAAAAAGGTTAGGTGCACGAAGCTATAAAAGGATATTTGGAACCCTCATTTGTCACTTTGCATTGAAAAAGAATAGTGAAAGAGCCTCTGGAGCAGAAATTTCAATGAGTCAAGTTGATTCGGTGGCGAATTCATTAGGTATTCCATTCGCTTGTAGAATTTATAAATTTGTGCTTGGTAGAAAAACCTTGTTCAGTATGGAAAATGAAGCAAATCAAGGGAATTGTGAGTTTGGATGAATATAGTAGTAGGAAGATCAAGGATGTAAGAGACATGTTTCCTGCCAGCAAATTGAAGTGACTCGAAGGAGCGAAACATAGGAGTTTGGACATTTGGAACAAATTTCCTTATTTTGACAACGCGGAAGTGGTTAGGTTCATCTTGAGCAAATTGAATGAAGACACTCTAAATTTGGACAAACCCTATCTTATTTTGAAGGAAGTGATTAGAAATTTAATTGGGTTATGCAATGTTGGAGATATTCCGAAGAAGTTGATTCGAAATAAGGAAGTCAAAACCCTAACCGGTGTAACAGGAGATTGGAAGGCTCTAGTAATTTCAACGATAAAAGATCCATTGACAAGGTACATTACATATGGAATTTCATATAAAATTTTCTTCAGAAATAGGGAAGGATCAACCTTTGCAGGTGCAGTTTACATTTCACATAAGATGATAATGGAGGACCAAGACTTTGACCTGTGTAGTTTGCTGAAAGATCAACTGATGGAGAACATGTAATTGACAATGGATGTAGATTATCCTTTTAGGTTTGACACTTTGATCATATGTATCATGATGTATTTTCTAAATTTCTTTTTATAGAATGATAATGTTGTATGGAAGGAGAGTGAACCGATCTGTACGCAAATTTTTGGAGTAGTTGGTATCTCTCTACCGGTAAAAACAATTGAAGTTGGATCATCTTCTGGTAAGATGGAGAGGAAGTAGAAAAGAGCAATAAAGTTTGTTGATGATACTCCTCCAGTACTCAATTCTCCAAAATTTGAAGGAAAAGGCATAGAACAGATAATTGTGGACATAATTTATGAAGACTATGATGAATACACCCCAAGAGATGAACCGGAATCAGTTGAACCAGATGAAACAATGGCTGAAGGAAATGAAGAAGGCACTTTATTCAAAACAAAGATACTACAAATAGTTTAGGAGAAAGATGGAATGCAAGTGATTGCTGACATGTGGTTAGATTGACCCTCATATGAGTAGGATCTGATTGAGAGTACTCTAGGCAGATACTTTGTGCAAAATAACATTGAATTGGAAAGTTTGTAAAATGTATTCCCTGAAGATTTGATTGAGTTGATTAAGGAAGCTATGGCCTCTGACTCTCAGGATAAGAAAGAGGAGGAAATAATCTTACATTTGAAGGAGAAGTTTAGGCTATCCCTTACAAAACTAAAAAATAAAATGAATGTCTTGAGGCAGTGCATCAATTCAGCTAATAACATCTACAATTTTTTCTACGTTGGCCTCATGTTGTTGGAAAATATAGGGACAAGCTAGAGAAAATTGAAAGTGAATTGAATAAAATTGGTCAAGACTACAATATGTTTTAGGACCAGGATGGAGCAATAAAGAAAATAATTCATGAGTTGCAAGTTGAGCACGCAAAGATTCACTTTTCCAGAAACACTCTTGTGGACACTTTCTAGAAAGTGAAGGATCAAACTAAATGTAGATTAGAGCAGCTGATTGAAATCCTGAGGAAAGGAGAGAAGTGGGAAGAAGCAATTACAATTCTGGAATCCCTCATTCAGATCATCAACCAGACATTAGAAAATAGCAATCTGATAATAATTATTGGGATTGTTGTAGATGCTTGGAAGAAATTCCTTCCGGAGATGAAAGATAAGTATAAAATAATTTTCTAATTTTTGCAGCAGTTGTAGTTTTCCAAATTTTGATCAAATTTCTATTTAGCAAAGTGGGAGAGAGAGAGCAGTAAAAAAAAAATTAGCAAAAAAAGTAAGAAGTGCAGTAAGAATACTAGAAAAAGGGGAGAGAAAGCAATAAATTTTTGTCATTGATGTCAAAGGGGGAGAGAATGCAGTGAAAAATTCCTTAACATCTTAAGGGGGAGTAGTGTTTTGTTGTGTTTTGAAATTTTGGAGTTTGGCAGCGTATCTCTGGTTTTGACACTTAGTCATTTTTCACTAAGTGTTTCCATCAATGCCAAAGGGGGAGATTGTTGGCATATGGCTTGATTGTTGTCATATGGCTCAGGGAGATTATTGGTATGACTTCTAGTGTTGTCATTGATGGAAACTAAAGTCATTATTGTGGTCTGCAGATCCGAACCTGGTCATACTAGCAGTTAAAGTTAAGTACAATGTATTACCGGCAGAGAACATGAAGAACAGGGTATCCAGTTAGTATTTCAATATGTATGCTTCACCGGATCATCATTTTGTGTTATGGATCCTCGAGATACTTTGTTATGCATCTATGTTATCTTTTTGTTAAGTCTTGTTAACCGATGTATAAGTAAAGTGATCCAGTGGGATTTTTTTATGTCTATTTGTTCATTATGGCCGACCTAGTCAATGTAGCGTGTCACGGATGTATAAGGGATGATTGTTTAAATTTTTCTATGTTCGGGAATTTTATTTTGGGTCCCATCTATGTCGTGGCCAACTTGTATGGGTGCACATTATAAATTGTTCATGATTTGAGCTAACACGTGGAGAATATTATATTTTGTGTGAAGCCGACATATAGTGTTTGAATTCTTGTTGGAGGATATATATGCAAGTTTGGGTAATTCATTTTGGTGTGTGTGTGATATGCGTAAGTGTGCATAGAGTATAGCAGATGTGTAGATGTGTGTGAGAATATCATAAGATCAGTTGAGTGCATTTTTCTGGTACAAAAGAGGATTTGGTGGTAGAGCAGAGCAAAGTGCAGAGTCTGACAAAAGATTCAAAATTTGACTCATGAGCTTCACTGGAACTAAAACTAGGCATTGTAGATGCTATCTTCTCAATTCAAACTTTTTGTTGCAATCACAGACTTTTTGTAAGGCAGTGAGCCTTCCTTATTTTGAGCAGTGAGCTCTAGCCAGTGTGCTTGAATGCATGTGCATTCCCTTTTGTTCATACTTTTAACAGAATATAAATTATGGATTAATCTCCACCATGGTTTTTCCCCTAGCAGGGTTTCCACGTAAAAATATTG
>VDFB02047230.1:614671528-614736527 GCA_007258455.2 Sequoia sempervirens
TCTCTTGTGGAAGTGGTGTTGGGGAGTCACCATTTACTCCCACATGGTATCAGAGCTCCAGGTGTTGCAGATTCCTTCCCAAATCTGAGGATTTGATATTCTGGCTTGAATATTTTGTTGGGTGTAGGTTGGGGAGTCACCATTTACTCCCACATGGTATCAAAAAATTTAAATATATATATATATATATATATATATATGTGTATTTTATTTGATTCAGGCAAAAACAATATTTGTGGGGCATTTTTTAAAAACAAATTGCGGAGGCTTTTATATTACTGCAGGGGTTGTATTGCATTGTAGTCACCTTTTCTTTCATAGCCTTGTCAGCTCCCTTTATTGGTGTCTACAGATCGTACCTCTATCAACCATTGTCTTCACCGGTCACATCAACATTGTCGGAGCACATAACTTGGCATGTACCCATTTCTCCACTATCAACTCTGTCTGCGTACATCTCTCTATGGTTCATCAATAGGTAGAAGCTTTTCATCAGCATTTAAATCGCATGGTATAGGTTGTCCTTTATATCAAGGTCTATTCATTTCATGGTGGTCGGCTAGTTTTAATTTGGGAGAGTTTTGTTATTAAAAACTTTGCATTAAAAGTTTTTTTTTAAATCCTTTGTAATAAAGTTTTGAAAAAAGTGGTCGATGGGTTTAGAAGATTGATTTATATTAAACTTTGTATAAGCCTTTATTAAAATATCCCCTAGCTTTTTTCTCCACATTAGCCTTTAGGAGCCAAAAAAATTGCTCCCAGTTAGCCTTAAGGTGTTGTGTTTTGCCCTCCAAAGCCCCAAAATAGCCATTTTTTTCATTGTATCATAACTTTTGCAAACAAAGGCCATTTTTCATAAATGAGATATCGTCGGAAAGCTGGAAGTGTCAAATTTTCAGCGGTGTAGATATTTTGTAGAGATTTTGCAGTTTTTTACCATTTTCTCCAAGTTGAAGAAAAATCTCCATTTTTGGCTTTGAGAGCTTATATCTTTGTAAATGGGTTTCTTAATTACTTTGGAGAAAGGGAACTATAGGAAATCGAGTAATTTAATCCTCACTCATCTTGTTGAGTGGAATCTATTGTCCTATTTTTTTAATAAAGTTCCTTGTCCTAGCATAGGTGATGAGTATTACATTTGGAAAGGCTTTAGGGCTAGAGTCTTTAGAGTTATTTTTGAAAATGTAAATGATCATATTTTAGAGACATAATCTACATGCATATGGATTCCTCTTCCTACCTCTTCCTATCCAAAATGCAAAGCATTCCTGCAGTTGTATTTGGTGTATCTTCTTCCTAAGGGGAGAAACATTTTTTGTAGGCATTGGATTATGTTTTGCCGTCAAACATTAACCATACTTGTAGGTGATCATACATTATGGGGGCGATATCTTATCTCTCTACATCCCTCTTATGGGGGGTCATCGATTATATGTACATGATGGATGTATTCCTTGTTGGATATCATTGATTCCTCCATACATCATGTTCTTTTGTTTTATTTTCTCTCTTTTGGAGAGGAGTTTTGTCCCATTGTATTTTCTCCTTTTCTCTGCTTGTGAGAGAATTGCATTGTTTGCATTTATATTGTAAATGGGTACCTAACATGGCCTAGTAGTCGGGACCCATCCTCATAGTCTTTGCATAGTTTGCATAATAATATTATCCCTAAGTTTCCCTTAAGGGGGGGTGTTGGTGTGAATAATTGTCTTGTACCTAGTTAATTCACTCACTAGGTAATTAGGGGACATATTCACATGTTAAGTTTACTTAGGATAAAAGATTATTTCTAGAAGTATTAGTTGGCTTTTCTAGAACTTATATTATCTATCTATATTGCATGATTCCTAGGTGATTAGATTTTTAGTTGTTTCATATCATATGATTAAGACACTTGTCATGATCTTCTATAATCCTATCTCTCATCCTTTCCTTTATAAGCAAGGCATCTCATGTACATTTGTATCATATTCAACCATTATTCAATCTTGCATTGTGAAGCAATATTTCATGCCATTCTCTCTTGTGGAAGTGGTTTTGGTCTAGCAACTGTTCTTGGGGGTGTTGGGGAGTCACCATTTACTCCCACATGGCTAGCCTAGCGTATGAGTCTCAGTGTGCATTAAATTCAACATTTTTTAGGACTTCAGAGCTTGTTCTGAGCATGTTCAAGTTTCCAGGTGCACCTCTATGTCTTCTTAAATTTTTATTCTATTTTGCATTCATTTCTAGGTCATTTACTTAGGTTTTTCACATCATTAGGTTTTGAATGTTACTTGTCTTTCCAAGCCCTAGCTTGGTGGTGAACCCCCTTTTAGTCTTTAATCATACCCTAGGACACCTTATTGCAAGTCTCCTTCCCTCATTTCATCATTGGATTGAGATAACTAATACAAAATAATTAGGCACATATATCTAGGGCATTAAAAACCACACCATCGCATGAATAATTATCTCTATATGTATCAACAAAACCTAGGGAGATAATTCATACCACCACATGTAATGTAATCATTTTCAATCTCATAAAAAAATGAAGTGAAATCCTCTAATATAAAATAAAAAGTGCTAATAAGTTTTATAAAAATTGAGAAGTTAGAGACATTAAATTAGTATATCTATAGAACATTAAGCACCACTATTTTGGTAAAATAATATACTATTCCGAAGGATCAATAGGTTAGATCCAATAAATTGTGAAAATAATTGATATTCTTGATATAAGAATTAAAATATAAGTCAAGGATAACATCTTATTGAAATTGATGATAAAATTTATTGGTGTTGGATTTTATTCCTTTTCATTAGTTTCTTAGATAGTTTCCTACACCTACTTTAGCTTGCTTGAATAGAATCTGGTGATTGGAATCAGTGGTGTCACTTCATATTCCACCTCCCTTCTCATTTTCATTTCCTATAAATGCACTTGCCTAGATTTATTTTTTCTCTCATGCATTGTATTTCTTTCTTTCTTGATTAATGAGAAATATCATTGTTCAATATTTCTTCTAGTATTGATTAGTGTTGAGGATATCACTATTACATTTGGTCTTGGTTAAATTATATTTTTCTATTACAAAATTCAACAATATCTTAGTAATAAAAAGAAGACAATGGGGGATCCTTAATGTGAAAATTAAGTAGGGGCTAAATGTTGGAGTACAATACCACTAAGAGGGGGGTGAATTAGTGGTATGACAAATTTAAACTGAACTAGAATTCCCTTTTCACAATCTTGAACATATGAAATGCAAATTTTAGGCTTGATCAAAAAAACATGCTTGTAAAGCTTTCAAACTTAAAATGATAAAGTGTATAAAAAGATCATGTATGAAAAGCTATCAGGTTTGATTGATCATGAAGAACATATAATAGCTTAGGACACCATGAAAACTTTAATGTTGAGGGATACAAAAGATTAAATATCTGAACATGAAGACTATATGTTGAAAGGTACACAAGACTGAATGTTTTGAACATTAAAACCAAATAGACCACAAGTAATAAGAAACCATAACAAAGTGTTTTATAAGTGGAAAACCCTCATATGGATAAAAAACCACTTGGGAAAATGCCTCACTAGCTTAATAAATTCCCACTAATTACATAGCCTCACTGGCTACTATTTATGCCTCAATGGCTACAATTTATGCCTCACTAGAAAAGGCTCACTGGCTACAATTTATGCCTCACTGACTACACAATTGCCTCACTTGCAAATACAACTACCTCACTGGAAAAACACAGCCTCACTAGAAAAAAGGTCATCTATGTCTCACTGACTTGAACATATGAAATGCAAGTTTCAAACTTTCAGGCTTGATCAAAACAACATGCTTGTAAATATTTGAAACTTCAAATGATAAAGTGTATAAATAGATCATGCATGAAAATCTATTAGGTTTGATTGATCATGAAGAACTTAATAGTTTAGGACTCCATGAAAACTTTAATGTTGAGGGATACACAAGATTAAAAATTTGAACATGAAGACTATATGTTGAAAGGTACACAAGATTGAATGTTTTCAACATTAAAACCAAATAGAACACAAATAATAAGAAACCATAACACAACGTTTTATGATTGGAAAACCCTCATAGGGATATAAAAAGAGCTCAAGAAAATGCTTCACTGGCTTAATAAATTCCCACTGATTACAGAGCCTCACTAGCTACTTTTTATGCCTCACTAGCAAAGCCTCACTGGATACACAACTGCCTCACTAGAAAACACAATTGCCTCACTGGAAAACAAAACTGCCTCACCGGAAAAAAATAGCCTCACTAGAAAAAAGGTCATCTATGTCTCACTGACTTGACCTTACAACATTTTGTAAAACATGAAGCAATAAAATAATAGAGGTTTTCTTTGTTTCACTGCAATATATTTTCAACTTTCAGAACTAATACATTTCATTTCCTAAAGGTTCATTGAGATTGGAACCTATAAAACATAAAACATATCAATCTAGTTTTCACTGTTTTTGCATACATCTTTTACAAAAACATATTTCAATATTCTACTCAACAAAGATGACTCTTATTAGAGTATAATATCTTGATGTAATACATCAAACCAATATTCAATGACAATGTCACTTTTTATAACATTCACATAACAACTTCCTCCATCTGTAATTGTCTCTTCAAAAAGAATACTCAGTTCACTGTCCAATTGCATTTAGCATTTTCAAAATCCTCATTTCATAAAATTAGGGTTTCGAGAGAAACCTTCACATTCAAAACATAATGAACATATAATTAGAACTGAAAAACAAAGATGATACTCGATATCTCAAGTTTTTCTAGCTTGTTGTCTAACCAAATCCTATGCTCAAACATCAAATATATAAAACAATCATTAACCTGACAAAGCTCGATACAACCATACCTCAATCCCTGGGAGAAAGCAACCACAAAAACTTACAATCTCAACTCCACAAACCATCACACTGCAACTGTTAATGAAATCTACTTGGAATCATGCCACCCAACCACCAGCATTGTCAAATCGAAACCATATTTAAACCCTAACTTACACTGCCAAAGCCTTCGTGCCCTAGCCGCAATGTGCAATGATCTGCCTGACCAAATGTATTTTCCAATGTCAAACAAAAACACTATAATGTGTATGCAATAAAATTCCTGTGACAAAACATTTGTCAACATAGTCCTCATTTGAAACCAAAACACTTTATTATTGCTTATGCCCATTGCAATAATATGAACTTCATTATTCACTTTGCAAACCAAAACTCTTATCATTATGTCAGTGTTTGCATGAATCTAATAAACCTCATAATATCCAATAATCTATGTCGTTCCACTTAATCAAGCACCAAAATAACCTCAAGTGTATCAAAGGTGAAGTGTAGATCAAAACCAATGCAAAAGACCAATGCATGGTCTAAACTCAAATGTACCAAGAGAGAAACAAAAACCCTATGCATTTCAAATATTGTTGCCTTAATGAATTATCAATGCTCATGCAAAGTCAACCTAACCAAGCTATCACATATCCATCATTAATGTGCCAAAGTAATAAAAGCAACTCAATATATGCCACTTTTTTGTATGCCAAGGTAAACACTTGACATTAATGCCAAAACCAATGTCAAAGAGGTCAACAAACTACCCCTTTGGCATTGATGTCAAACCTACCAAAGAACCTAAAAGAATAGCACCTGTAGAATCACCAAAGCATTTCCATGTCAACAAACTATTCATGTCAATAACATCATAAACCAAATGAACCTAAACCTATGCACCAAAATCTAAATATATATGAAGAATATCATGAACCATGTATCACATGCTCTTCTCCCCCTTTTGACAATAATGCCAAAGTTCAAAGGGGTAGTAAACCAACAAATACTATTCCAAGAATTTCAAACTGCTATCACAGTGGAAAAAAACACTATCAGATCTAAATAAAGAAACCTAAAAATACATGAAAAATATAAATGCCACTATTTCTAACATACTGCGGTCACTATAAAAGAACCAAAACATCCATTATCCATGACTGAGATAAGATCAAACCTCCAAGATTATGGTCTACTTTCACTCAGCATACAAACCTTGGCTTCACATCAACATCTACAACATCCTCAAGAGGAAATTTTCATCAAACCTTCACTAGAACTGAAAATCGCATATTGGCATTCTAATTAAAGCATTGTCATCATGGACTCCCCCTGACTGGAAACCGAAAAAAATGGTTACCAATATACCTGTATCACCTTATCAACAAATACCTCAAATGAGATACTAGGTTGTCATAAACTGTAAGTGCAAAATGTGATCAACATGTCCTCAAGAATGTTACCAAAGATCATAAAGGTCAAATGTCAATCAAAACCAACTGAATACCAAAAAATTTGTTGAATATCACTAAAACATCTATCTCAAGCTCAAGATTCACTCTATGAATCTTGTCATATAACATTAAGTCACAATACACTTCACATTCCACAATGTATCCACTATGATACTTTCATCATCACTATGCTTACAGTCATGAAGAATGAGCAGTGAACATCATAATAATGCAAATGCATACTACTGCCAATCTGATAGTCACTAGTAATATGGTTGAAAAGATACAAAAAGGTACTATATTAGCATACCAATACTATTGTGGCATGAAAAGAGACTAACTTCATTGATAAAAAATAATTGCAAATTGTCATCTTCATCTTTGACAAAAAGAAATTATCACTTTTCATGAATAGAAAATACTATTAGTAGCAAGGAACTAATAATGTCTTAAGAAATGTAGAGGAAGCTAAAGAAATGTAAGCATCATATCAATTTGAAGCCCCATGATAAGAAGATCAAAACATGTTGATATAAAAAGACTTGCTTACTACCCCAAAGCAATCTAACCTTATGAACATGATCCCATCACAATTCCTCAACTCCTGAAGCACAACCTGAGTATCATGATGATAAACTCAACTCCTCCTACCTTGAATACACTACTAACCACACTCTTGGCATATTGATATTGTTGATTATGGATTCTACTGTGGTCTGAAAAAACATCAAGAGTGTCTTCTTCACTAGTAAGTTTTCAAGCAATCAATTTTCCAACCAATCAAACCCTGTCAACCTTGTGGTTGCATTTGATGTCGTATTTAAAACATTTTCCCACTATCAGCATAGAATACTTGACAAAGACACTGTCATAATAGTATATTATCAGTGCAGCAACAATCATGATCACACTTGATACAACAAGAACCACATTGTCTCATCCTATTTTCTTGTCAACAGAATCAACACACTCTCAACAACATTAACTGACCCTTTACACCAAAATAGCTTGTCTCTATAAAAGGAAACTTAAGAGCATATAGTTACTATCAAACCAAATGAAACATGACTATCAAGAAACTTGCAACTAAAATATCTAACAACAAACCTTATTCTTTTATACATTGATGGAAGTCATACCCTGTTCCAAAAATCTTACAGACTACACTTACCAACTAAAAGTTGTTTGATGTTCACTGTCAAAACACTGCTTTGTTTTAAGGTGTTTGTCTTGAGTCACTACCAAGTATTATCACCACCACCATGGAGACATCATGCAGTTCATAACAACACTAAACCTTGACAACAACTATATTTTTCATGTTCTTTTGACATCATGGATAAAGGTGGAAATCTCCTAACATGGTCTACAACAATGCATTACTCATGATATCGTGACTCCCCGTAGCTGGTTGTCTTATGATCCAAAATACCTTGATACAATCACAAATGCAAATACTAATCATTGACTTTGGGTATTGTATATTCATTTCAAAAAGAAGTTAGAGAACAAATATACCTTAACATAGGCATTGGAATACCTTGTCAGCAACACTAATATAACATACTACATACACCTTTGTACCTTTCAAAAAGGTCCAACATAAATTGGCACATAAACATATGTGTCAAGATAAAAGACACTATCTATAGTCCTTCACTTTTCATTACTTCATCACCTAACCATCATTTGTCTCTGTCAATCACATATCTACCAATCATTATCACCATTCACACCTTTTTACTGTTCTTGCCATAATTTACTGTCAGGATCAAAATCAATCACTTGAACTACTGTCAAAGAATTTTTTTGTGAGAAATCTTGAAACACCCCATAATTAAAGCATTACATTGTCAAATATCATTGTCTTTGTGCCTTTTGGTCTTAACTTCATAATCTAATCAGGTCTAAGACTTTTATTCCAATGTCTTGTCATGAAGCCTCATCAATTAAGTCTACAACTCCTTGTAACTTCTAACATGAACACATGACTTCAAAGTAACATAGTTAACCTACATCACAAACTCTTTGAATGAAGAACATATGTTAGAGGAACATCCTGTTTCATGAAATGGCTTCCTTTGGATTTGTCAAGTAGCGACTCTCTGAGATGAAGCATAAGAAGAATGAATCAACAAGATCGCCCAATCATACATCAACAAGATGAAACACTATGATCTTCACATGGAGCAACTTGAAGATGACATATCCATACAACATTGATACTCATTCAAACCTTGACATACTCCATTCAACATTATATCAAAACACCTATTACATTGTCGAGAGATTACTCCATAGTATATGTTACAATTGAGGATCAAGAAACAGTAATATTGTATATCATTGCATGACTTTCACTGTCATTGCCCATTGTTGCAAAGAAAGAGAAAGACAAAGATCATTGTCAATCCAATATGGTCACTGTCAAGGAAAAAGAAAATTTCACACCAAGATCATTCTACCATAGAGCACTAGAGCATTTACAAAACAAGACTTTACTTATTGCATTTTTTGTCTATGTGGGTAAATGATACATCAGTGTTTATCTCCCCCTAACCTCATGTTTTCCTTTAAGAAATTATGGATGCTTCTTGTGTAGTATGCACAAGCTTTGTTTTTCCTTTCTTTTGCACATGTTTTTTCCTCCAAATTTTCATCGGCTTTTTCCTCTCTTATTTTTCCTTGTCTCCAAGAGCTAATAACCTTGTACTCTTCTTAGGAGAGGAATTCTTTCTCTTGTCCTATTGCACAAACTTGGTACTACAATGCTTTGCAAAATGACCAAGATTATTGTATCTAAAACATATAACATTGTATCCTAGAGAAAAATAACTATAGCTTTTCCTTAGAAACCAATAAGGACTTCTATTATTGTGCCTTATATAATCATATCTTTCAAGTGCTCTACAATCTTTCTCTACGTGACCAACTTTGTTACAACTATAACATATAATATTGTAACCTTTTTTTATAGTCTACAAGAACTTTTGTTCCATTCACAATCACTTCTATCATGAGATCTACAATCTCTAGCTCTATGACCAAAAATATGACATGAAAAACAATAACCATGGAATTGTGAGCAATTGTACCTTAATCTATCTTCTTCCTGAGTGAATTTCTGACTTTAGAACACTGTCCTTCTTCATAACCTAGGCCTGTAGTGTCCTTATGACATTTTTGTTTGCTTAACATGTCATTTAAACATTCAATACTCTTTTCAAACTACAAATTCTTGTGCAACTTAGAAGATGATTTTTCCAATTCCTTTCTCAAAGAGACTATTTCTAACTCTAGTTTTAGGAATTCATTAGTTTTGACTTCAAGATCAGATTTTGTAAAATCAACTACCCTTTTTGCTTCTTCTATATCTGTCTTTAGACTAATAATAAGTTTCTTAGAATCTTCAAGAGCTAAAGAAACTTTTACAAAATTTGAAAGTACCTTGTCCTTGGAGTCTTTTTCTTGTTGAAGTTGGTCTTCTAGTCTTTGATTCACTTTTCTAAGTTGCTTGATTGTATTTGGAGCACACAATATTTCAACTTCATCATACTCTTGTTCAAAGTCATCTTCACCCACAAAGAGGTTTCATTCTTCATCATCAATCCCAACAAAAAAATCATTCTCTTTATCACACTTTGTGCCAATTTTCAAGGGCGACTCATGCAACAACTCATTACTTGACTTGTTTGGGACTTTATTTACAATCTTTTTCTTGGCATCTTTCCTTCCTCTATTTCGTTTACACTTTCTCATAGTACTCCACTACCAGGAACCCCTTAAGCTGGTTAGACTTATGCAAGGGTATGGCTCTAATAACACTTGTTGGAGTACAATACCACTGAGAGGGGGGGTGAATCAGTGGTATGGAAAATTTAAACTAAACTAAAATTCCCTTTTCACAATCTTGAACATATGAAATGCAAGTTTCAAACTTTCAGGCTTGATCAAAACAACATGCTTGAAAAGATTTGAAACTTCAAATGATAAAGTGTATAAACAGATCATGCATGAAAATCTATTAGGTTTGATTGATCATGAAGAACTTAATAGTTTAGGACTCCATGAAAACTTTAATGTTGAGGGATACACAAGATTAAATATTTGAACATGAAGACTATATGTTGAAAGGTACACAAGATTGAATGTTTTCAACATTAAAACCAAATAGAACACAAATAATAAGAAACCATAACACAACGTTTTATGATTGGAAAACCCTCATAGGGATATAAAAAGAGCTCAAGAAAATGCTTCACTGGCTTAATAAATTCCCACTGATTACAAAGCCTCACTAGCTACTTTTTATGCCTCACTAGCAAAGCCTCACTGGATACACAATTGCCTCACTGGAAAACACAATTGCCTCACTAGAAAACACAACTGCCTCACTGGAAAAACACAGCCTCACTAGAAAAAAGGTCATCTCTGTCTCACTGACTTGACCTTACAACATTTTGTAAAACATGAAGAAATAAAATGATAGAGGATTTCTCTATTTCATTTCAATACATTTTCAACTTTCAGAACTAATACATTTCCTTTCCTAAAGGTTCATTGATATTGGAACCTATAAAACATAAAACATATCAATCTAGTTTTCACTGTTTTTGTATACATCTTTTACAAAAACATATTGCAGTATTTTGCTCAACAAAGATGAATCTTATCAGAGTATAATATCTTTGTGTAGTACATCAAACCAATATTTAGTGACAATGTCACTTTTTATAACATTCACATAAAAATTTCCTCAATCTATAACTACCTCTTCAAAAATAATATTCAGTTCACTATCCAACTGTACTCAACATTTTCAAAATGCTCATTTCATAAAACTAGGGTTTCAATAGAAACCTTCACATTCAAAACATAATGAACATATAATCAAAACTGAAAAATAAAGATGATACTCGATATCTTAATTTTTTCCAGCTTGTTGTCTAACCAAAATCCATGCTCAAACATATAATATATATAACAATTATTAACCTGGAAAAGCTCAATACACCATACCTCAATCCCTAGGAGAAAGAAACCACAACAACTTACAATCTCAACTGCACAAACTATCACACTACAATTGTCAATGAAATCTGCTTGGAATCATGTCACCCAACCACCAACAATGTCACATCAAAACCATATTCAAACCCTAACTTCCATTGTCAAAGCCTTTGTGCCCTAGCTGCTATGTGAAATGATCTGCTCGACCAAATTTCTTTTCCAATGTCAAACAAAAACACTATAATGTGTATGCAATAAAATTCCCGTGACAAAACATTTGTCAACATAGACCTCATTTAAAACCAAAGCACTCTATTATTGCTTATTTCCATTGCAATAATATGAAATTTTTTGTTCACTTTGCAAACCAAAACTCTTATCATTATGTTAGTGTTGCATGAATGTAATAAACCTCATAATATATAATAATGTATGTCGTTCCACTTAATCAAGCACCAAAATAACCTCAAGTGTATCAAAGGTGAAGTGTAGATCAAAACCAATGCAAAATACCAATGCATGGTCTAAACCTCAAATGTACCAAGAGAGAAACAAAAACCATGTGCATATCAAATATTGTTGCCTCAATGAATTATCAATGCTCATCCAAAGTCAACCAAACCAAGTTGTCTCATATCCTTCATTAAAGTGCCAAAGTAACAAGAGCAACTCAATATATGCCACTTTTGTGTATGCTAAGGTAAACACTTGACATCAATTCCAAAACCAATGTCAAAGGGGTCAACACTAAACTCTAGATAAGTTTTTTGAAAGAATGAAGAAGGAACCCTTTAATGTGTTTTCATTGATGCCAACATTGATTGTTGACAATTTTCTCAAATCTGGTGAACAGAACGGAGACATCTTAATCCGATAATTTGGTCCAGAATTGCTCATGTAGTAAGATCAGCTTCTAAGGTTATAGTATGTTATTCTTGGCTATTATGTACATCTATGATCAAGGTTTTAGTGATTTTGGATGAACAGGTTTAAAGTTACAAGAAACAGAAGTTTGGCATACAGTTTTTGACTTTATACAATGTAAATGGGTATGAGTAATCTAGTCCGCATTCCTCTAATAATTAGAACCAATCTTTACAATTTTGGGAGATTTTTTATAGGTTTTATTACACTATATATTCCAGATGGTGCATGTTTATATGATTAGATGGATCATTGGTGTGTGATTAGTTGGATTATTTTGTGATTAGGTCTAATTCCTAGCCGACCTAATACTTGATTTATGTTGAGAAGATTAAATATGCATTGCAGATATTAATGAGATATATTTTAGGTCCATGTTGACCTAAGGTACGTGTTGCACATTTTGGTTTGAGCACAAAGAGGTTTTTGAATCACGTATGGAGTGGACAAGGTAATTTTGAATTAAAATAGGGCTACATCTAATTAGGCCTACTTAATTGATGTATGCGGATGTAATTGGGTATATATGTGAGACATTTTTGAGCCGTAGGATGACATGACATGAAATGATGTGTGATATGATGCAAACATGTGAATTTGTATGTATGTGATCCGAATGATAGTAAAATTGTTGTGAATGTTGAGTGACTGCAAAGTAGAGCAAAGTTTTATATTCAGAGTTTCAAAGGAACTAAATTAAGCACAAGGAAAGTGCACTTTGTATCAATTCACATATTGGTTGTATAGCCATTACTATTTTTGTATCTATTTCTGGCTATGAGTCTTATTAGATAGTGTGTCCTCGTAGTGAGCCCCTGTAATATCTTATAATTATTTATAATATATTGTGAGCTAATCCTCACCGTGGTTTTTTCCTTTTTGGGTTTTCCACATAAAAATCTTAGTGTTCATGTGTTATGTGCTCTTGTGATTCCTTTCATGCTTTCATTCATAGCTGCAGTTAGATATGTTTTGATTATTGGATGGATTAATGATTAAATAGTTTAATAGAATATCGATTCACACCCCCCCCCCTCTGAGTATTTTGAGTGTTCAATAATTGGTATCAGAGCCTAGTTCTTTTTAAGAAGCCTAATAGCTTGAGGAAGATCTTGGAGGTTAAACACATGGCTGATAAAAAGTGTCTTATTCCTCTGGAAGAAATTTATGCAATTGATTACATAGAAGATGACTACATGTTTGACAAAGAAGAACTTAAAGATACTCTTGAAGATCTTGATAGAGTTGAAGGTGAAAACAAAAGTCTGAAGTAAAACCTAGAGGAAGCAAATGAATGTATCAAAAAGTTGAGAGAAAAAATCAAGAAATTCAGAGAGAGACATAGAGAAGTCAATGAACAATTGGAGAAGGAAAATGAAGACATCACCAGACTAAAAGTACAAGTGGAAAAAAAAGAAAAGAAATGAGGATTTTCTGAATGTAGTGGTACAAAGCAAGACTGAAATGTACAAGACTTGAACAAGAAATGGTAACTCTGAGATTAGATCTGGAAAATCAAGAGCTCATGAGGAAAAATTCAAAAACAAGTACTACAATGCTTGATGAACTAATTTCAGGACAAAAACCCTCTAAAGATAAAGGTGGTTTGGGACTTGAAGAAGGAAAAATCTCAAAGGTAAATCAAACTCCTAACAAGGATGATAATCAGAATAAGACTTGAGGCAATGGTAGAAAGATTAGAAATCAAAAAAGAAATACTGGAAGACCCCCTATTAGAAAACTAAATGCTCAAAGGTGCCCATCTGTTAATGGTATTTAATTTTCATGCAATAAATTTGGACATAAGGCAATAGAATGTAGAAGTAGAATGAATCAGAATGTTGGATCTTTTTCTGGACAATGTTTTGCATGCAATAAATTTGGACATAGAGCTATTGAGTGCAAGAGTCAGATGATGAATATATTTAATACTGGTAGAATGGTTCAATATTTCAATGGTTACTATTATACATGCAATGTATTTGGACATAAGGCTAACCAGTGTAGATCAAGATTGAATGGAAGTCATTTTGGTTAGAAAAATGTTGTATGCTACAATTGCAACAAACCTGGACACATTTCAAGAGTTTACAGAAGCAAGAATGGAAGGAAGACTAATTCAAGGAAGAGGAATGAACCTATGAAGAAATTTGATCCTACTGAATTCAAGAAGGAAATGGAGAAGATTTGGAGAAAGAAAAAGTTACCTAAGAACAAAGATGAATCAAATGCAGATCCTCTAGTGTAGATAATTCCCTTGGAAATTAAACCTAGGCATGGGCTTAGGGGGAGCAATAACATAAAAATCAAACAACCCCCTAGAAATATGAGGTGTTAAGAAGTGACACGAAGATATATGGTGTAAGATAACAAGATTAAGCTTCTGGAAATGAAATCAGTAGAAAATATGAAAATCTAAAGAATTGTGGAGCATTTTAGGGTTTATAGTGTATCAATGAAGTGTTTACCAAATTTTTGGAATTTGGATCAATTAATGCAAAATTAGGGAAAATTGAAAAGGCATAAATAAAGTTTCTAAATCGATTCTAATCACATTTGTGCATTTAGATAAAAGCAAAGCGAATTGAAAGTGAGTTGAAGGTGATTTAAAGAAATTTGGTGCAAACCCTTGATCTTGTTATGTGCATAAAAGGTATTTACATCTATATGTGCTTTGTGGGTTTGAAATAAAAATGATTTCATAAGCATTTGAGATTGAATTGAAGTTACAATGGCTATACCGACTATAGTTAACATTACTGAAAGACTTGGACCTAAATTTAAGAGGTATTCATGGAAAGTCTTTGATAACAACCCCAACGATGCTTTTTCAAAGATTCCTCATAGGGTTTTACCCATTGAGGACACTAGGGTTTACATTCATGGCAAGTTGGATGAATATAATCGCCAGAATATCAAGGATCTTTGGTCTAATGAGCTAACTAGAGATGACTTCTTAGTGAAACCAGAATATGTTAACCTAGTGCGAAAGAAATTGGATATTTGAAATTGGTTCCTTAACTATAGCAGTGATCCGGATGCAAAATATGTGAGTCTTGCATTGAGCAAAATGAATGACAAATTTATGTGTAAAAACACATGCCTAGACTAATTTCTAAGCAATGAAGGCCGTGATTGGATTGTGTGCTACTGGACCTATACCGGTACTAAAATCTATGAAGAACGAAGTGGTTATGGAGTTAACTGGTGCTACTTTTGATAGAAGGGCATTTACAACAAAACCTATCACAAATCTTGTTGTGAAGTATGTTTCAATCATGATAGGTCATAATATTTATTTCACAAATAGGGATAATTCTATGTCTACAACTACTATCTCGGTTGCATATGATATGGTGGTGAATGGGAAGAATTATTACTTATGTGAGTTGCTTCGACAACAACTTGTGGAAAACTTAAATCAAACCAAAGAGAAGCACACATTCAAATTTGGAGCCCTAATTATGTGTTTGTTGTTTTAATTTTTGAGAGAGCTACCTGGAAAAAAAGATATTGTATGGGATATAAGCAGACTAGTGGGACATCAATTTTATTATTATATGCACAATATAGGTGACTACAAGTCTCAAGATAATGAATCGGCTACATTCTTTATAGTATTTCAAAACAATATGCATGATAGAGAAAGGATTCCCTAGAATGTAGTGGAGAAGTATGCAAATGAAATCACTTTCCTTGTTTCTATAGATAAATGCATAATTGAGGTAGTTAAACCAAAGACAGTATGAATTGAGCCTCTTGGATATGAGGTTTATGAGAATGAAGCTGAGGGATATATTGAATTGCTGCTAAAGAGTCCTAAGGACCCCTCTCTGTCGAGACATGGTACATATGAGTTAAATAATTTTGTAGTGCACTTGGAAACGACAACACTTGCAAGGTATAAAATAATTGAGGTAGTTAAACCAAAGACAGTATGAATTGAGCCTCTTGGATATGAGGTTTATGAGAATGAAGCTGAGGGATATATTGAATTGCTGCTAAAGAGTCCTAAGGACCCCTCTCTGTCGAGACATGGTACATATGAGTTAAATAATTTTGTAATGCACTTGGAAATGACAACACTTGCAAGGTATAAAAGAGTAACAAAACAAGTAAATCAGTACTTCATGCAACATGGAATTTCAAAAGAAGAAGTACAAAGATTAAGGGAAATTTCTACAGAAAGAGATGCCAAAGCAGCTAGTGAGTCCTCCGGACCACTAAGATTAGGAACAACAACTTCCATCCCTACCTCTACATTTCCAAAACCCTCTAGTACAACTACTATTAAAGGAAAGAAGGTGGAGCCTATTTCCTCAAGATCAGAAGAAGTGACTGCACCCTCCGGACCCAACACTTGGACTACCAAAAGGAAGAATGTACCTTTGGTAGCACCCCCTGCTATCTTTAGAAGGAGGAAGAAGAAAAAGGCATTCAAAAATAAGAACTTGATTTCAATTGTGGAAGAAGAAATTGAGCTCCGATTGGTGGAAGAAGAACATCTCAAAAGGAAAAGAAGTAGTGTCACCACAAGCGGTGAAGGTGCCTCACAAGAGGCTAGCACTGAAGCAAAGAAGCCTAAAGTTGATATCATGGAAACTTCCGAGGGAGAGGAGATAGAAAAAGAAAAAGAAGCTTTCATAGTACATGTTCACAAGAAGCTTTAGAAGAAGGAAAATACTTCAAAGGAAGGCTCTCCGAAGAAAAAAAGAAGAAAACAAAAACTCCTTTGATAAGAGCTCAAACTCCAATAAAGTTAGATTTTTTGGTTAGTAACATGTTAGAGCATGATGATTTGTTGGAAGGAACTCGAAATTTGTATGATGAAATGGATGAGGAAGACAAGAAAATAATAATAGAATTCATCATTCAATATATCATTATTTTAGATGTGGATATGAATAACATTAGAAAGAAGGTGCCTAGTGTGGTATGGAATGCCTTAGTGGAAAGAAGGCGTGAAGTAGTTGAGGTTGAAGAGAAGATGAAATCTGATTATTTAGAGGAAATTGGATCCTCTTTATCTAAAAATGAAAAAGCTACATTGGTTGAAGTATATGCAAAATAATTGAAAGTGAAACAAAGGGTCACCATACTTATGGGTAGAGAAAAGGATAGAGCAAACAAGTTAAAACAAGAAATAGTGAACACTATGAGAGATTTCACAAATAAATTTAGGATGATTGTTGCTTCATCATCTGGTACTGCTCAAGGTAAGGAGCTTGATAAAGATAAGGTCACTGATGCAGAGGAAAATATTCCTCTGATTACTAATTTACCTATTTTTAAAGAAGTTTTAGAAGAAGTGAATGTTCATATTGTAGAAGAAATTAAATCATTTGATATTTTAGGGAGTGTGTTGTCCCCACCACCACAGGTTTATAATACAAATGCTTCCCCGTAGACATCTACTCCTTTGGAAGATACTGAAAATACCACTTGTGTAAATAATGAAAACTAGAATGCAGAACAAGAACAAGAACGGGATTAAAATGATGTTGATAATAATGTTGAGGATCACCTTGACAAGTAGAATGAGGATACTGGAAATGAAGGTGAAGGAAACTAAAATGGAAAAGAAGAAGAAGGTCAAGGAGAAAAGGAAAATAATAAGAAAGATGATAAAGAAGAGGACGATGAAACCAAAGATAAACGAAAGGAAAATCCCTCCGGCAGAAAAGATGAAGAAGAGAAAGAGAGGAATAAAGAAGAGACCGAAGTTGGAAAGAATGAAGAAGGGCCTCAAAAGACTATGGAGCCACCAAATCCATCTAGAGAATCCTCTGGTAATACTCTCAAGGGTCTTTTGACAAGGTAGATGAGATTCCAACCAACTATTCCTCCCCAGTTTATGCATCTCCCGTTGCACCAAGGCAGTGTAGATCTGAATAAGATCTTGCCTATTAAAAAGTTGGAGCTTGGAGACATCTTCCATGCCTCCGAAAGAAAAGAAATCATAGAGACTCATCAAAATGGAACATAACTGATTAATGATGCAATCATGTCTCTGCAAGATGCTACTTCTAGTGCCAATATTGATAATTCTTTGACTTATGTTCAAAATTTAAAGTTTTTGGTAGATTCACTCAAGGAGTATGTGTCTAGTCTACATATGTGTGTCTACATATGAGAAAGTAAAAGAATTTCTAAAATAAGTACAAGAGTATAAAGATGGGGCCAAGACCTTGTTCTTGTATTACATGAGGTGGTCAGATGCCACTCAAGACATTAAATACTTAATGGAATCAATATAATCACAAATATCTAATGCCTTCAGTACTTTTGACCCTGCACAAGATAGAGATTACACCTTTTGAACTACCATTACAGATCTGCGAAACAAGTTTTTCACTCTTCAATGACATAAAGAAGATATATTAAGGATATTTTGACAGCTTGGGGAACAATTGAAGACCAAGCATATACCGGTATCCAGTGCCCTTGCTGATGCAGAAAAGCTTGAGAAGATAAATCCTAATCCAAGTACTCCAAAAGAAGGAGGGGAGAGCTTAGTTGAATTGGAATCAATGTATAAGTTACTTGTTGTAGCTAAGAAGATTTGGAATGAAGGAAAATCTACATGGCAAGCAATCCTTAAGGAGTTAGAAGGTTCCTCCTCCTTTGGTTGAGCATTTTTCATGTAATATTCTTTTATTGTTTCAATTTATTTTAGTTTTTTTCTATGTACATATGATTAGATCAAATTTTTGGGATAACTCCCTAACAGAAAGTTAGTACATTTCAGTTGTTTTTTGTACATATTCATCAACTTTTAGAGCTTATATGTGTGTTACTAGCACACCCTTTTTCCTTGATACATCAAAGGGGGAGAAGAATTGGGAAGAATTATTGGTGATGGAGAAGTTGGGAAAAATGATAAGAGATATTTTTGGGAATAGTTTGGTGTATGTTTGAAAGGGGGAGATCATCCAAGTTTGAAGATAGTTTTTTGATGATGTATGTTTTGAGTTTTGGAGATTAATTTTTTGGCACATGTTTCTATTAATGAAAAAGGGGGAGATTGTTGAAAGAATGAAGAAGGAACCCTTTAACGTGTTGTCATTGATTCCAACATTGATTTTTGACAATTTTCTCAAATTCGGTGAACAAAATGAAGACATCTTAATCTAGTAATTTGGTTTAAAATTACTCATGTAGTAAGATCATCTTATAAGGTTATAGTATGTTATTCCTAGCTATTATGTCCATCTATGATCATTATTTCAGCAATTTTGGATGAACAAGCTGAAAGTTACAAGTAACAAAAGTTTGGCATACAATTTTTGGCTTTATACAATGTAAATGGGTATGAGTAATCTAGTTCACATTCCTCCGATAATTAGAAAAAGTGTTTACAATTTTGGGAGATTGTTTACATGTGTCAATACACTATATATTCTAGATGGCACATATTTATTGTTACCTAATTTTTCTTCTAGCTAAATTAGGTAACTTCTTATTGTGTTTGCATTTAAACATTAAAAGATACATCATTTTCTGTTAAAATTTCATTCATGCGCGTAAAGGAAATTGTCAAACAGATTGCATTATTTCATTTTTACAATTACATACAATAAGAAAGAGAACCAACATGTATTGCAAATGTAATCTTTATTGATGATCATAAGTGTATAATATCCCTCACAAGCCGAGGGACTAACTACTCTAATGCTTATGAAGAAAAGACCATACACTTATAGATAAAAAGAAAGAAATGCACAAAAAATGAAAAGGGACTCATCGTTGCCTGGAATGATGAATCCCATTGGCCTTTTCCTGCATCATCTTGTTCTTCCCCACTTGTCCCACTTCTGTTTGACGCTCTCCTTGCTGCTCCTAGGTTTCTTGCATCTAAAAAAAGAGTGATGTTAGAGAAATAAAAGGTCATTGATCAAAATATGTCCAAAACATCCATAAACATGTAATCTAATGTCCATAAGCATTAAAATAGACAACATACCATAAGTTTCCAAGAAAACAAGAAAAGAGTAATCAAAAACACCTATCATATGCTTTGTTTATCTAACTTGTTTGTTCCTTGTGTAGATATAAGACAAATCTTTGATTACTGTTTTAATTCAGCTGATTACAACATGTGGAGTAAAATGTGGCTCCCACAAGGGTTGAGCCCAACATGCTTCCCTCTTATGTTTTAGGAGGGATAGGAAATTGAACAACTTGATCAAATCAATAACCAAGTTCAATTATTGATGCATTAAATCAATATGGAATCATACCAATTGATCAACTCTCATTATCAGATTCAAAAGATGCAACAAACAATGTGAACTATCAAGAAATTACTCTTCATATTTTCACAATGAATTAATCGATAGGCTTCCATTATGCCAAAAGGGGCAGTACTTTGTTGGATATTTCTTTCAATCTTCTTAAGTGGATCTAAGATCCATTTTAATAATAAACAAATGATTTTTGTGATGCATCAAGTTCAATTATGCATCCATCAATAGATAATGGAGGAGCTATCAAGTTTTGTCTGAAACCATCATGAGTTACATGAAGCAACACAAAGTGAACAAATGAATGCAAGACAGTCATCAGGGAAAACCTTTGATAAGGCTTTGATTGGTAATCATGTCAAGTGCAATCAATGCAATGTAGAAGAAAACTCAAAACCTTAATGACAGTGGTCGTTTGGCATCATGATAGAGTGTAGAGAACTCATAACAAAGTTCACAACCATGTATGGGAGACAAGTTACAAATGACAGTCCTTTCAGAGGGGCAAAGTAACATGGGATCAAAAGGTTGATTGCAAGTAATAACAGTGAGCATATGGTGGAATGTGAAGTACATGATCCCTTACTGTCAATAACCTTTCAGAGTTGGAATAGGCAATCCTAAGTGAATAATCAGGACAACAACAATGATATCATGCTATAGGACAACAACAATGCATGCTACATCTCATGAAAGGGAAACAACATTGAATGTATGATACAGGGAAAAAAAGGTTCTAAGGTCTTAATACAATACCACTATAGTGCACACTTTGTGTCAAACAATCAATACACAATGCCTCATGATGATGTACCGGTCACAATGATCTTAATGCATGAAGAGCATGAGCATTAAAGTACAACAATAAATAGAGATAGAAGTCCACAAAATGGAATAGAGCATCAAAAATCAGTGAGCCATGAGCATCTTGATATGATAGTGATATAATTCATGAAAGAGAACAAGGAACAAGCTACTTTGTCATAGCCTGGGGATGCGAATTCTACATACTCTTGAAACTTCTAGTTCTCAAAAGAACATCCTTTGACAGTGCATGGATGAAAAAGAAAAAACACAGTGATGTAAGTGAGTAACTGAAATTACATTTCCAATCATCATTGCTTCTAGCAGACGGTAGTCACTTAAAAAATCACAGAAAGAAGCATACAAGGAAACATGATCATCACAAAGGGTAGAATACATAGAACAAAGGGGCAGAGCCATGTATTGTTCACATTGAACAGTTAATAATTATTCACTCAACAGAGGCACAAGTACAGTCATTTGATGCTACAAGACATCAAGGATCAATGGACAATGCATTTCAAACAATAATGAAAAAAATGGTAAAAATAACATGCATTGGAAGTGCAATGGAGGAAGCAGTCAGAATAGCTACCATATACATTAGGAGACAACACATGAAAGATCAAACAGTGAGAGATGCTCATTCAAGAATTTTAAGGTAAAGGTACTGAACATGTTTTTGTTTTGTATCCAAGATGATATCATTATTTTCATATGTTGCTTTTCAAATGGTCAAGTAGGTTGTTTCCTTTCAATAAATCCAAATGCTTTCATTTAAAGACAAAGCAAGCATGTTAAGAAGGAATCAACAGTGAGCATCCATTTACATTCAAACACAGTCATACAAAAGAGACAACCACACAATCATGTAGGAAAATACAAACATGAGAATTTTAAATGGAAGCCCAACAAAAGAGTTGGATATGTGTATTGACAAAACAATAACAAAATTCTAGTATCCAAAATTGGTAACATGAAAAGGTGCGCTTCAGTGATCTAGTCAACAATATAATAATAGCCATGATAATATTTTGGTCAATGCATGAATTGTCCATGCATGTCTTAGAAAAATAAGCCATCCATAACATAGCACAATACACATGCATTATCAATTGATCAGTCCCAGAAGATACAATCTCATGGTGATGAGAAAGGGACAGCAACATGATAGAAACAAGCAAGCTATGTCTGTGAAAGATCAATCAGAAAATAAAGAGCTAGGATTGTAGTCAAGATTGTTGTTTATCTCTTTGTAACATGGAAAGTCTAAATACAATGACAACCATATGGAGCAGTGAAGTAGGAATGGAAATGATAATTACAATTGCTATTATGAAAGAAATATAATCATGTTGTTATTTTAATTAAAGAGAAACATTTTTCCATTCCTACTTTACTATGAAGCTAAGAATACATCCTCTTGATGGCAATGAAAGTCTACATGTTATGAGTGAATGGAGCCAACCAGCAATACTATCAAAAATGTATTTTATTTAGCATAAGAATGAAAGAAAAATCACTTAAACATATGATAGTAATGAACAAGGACAATGCCATTAAAAGCTACAAGGTCATCCTCAAATGCAATTGACAATGCATACGAACTTGACTTTCCAAGTGTGTGAGGACAGTTGAAAACTTATTATTTATTATCAAAGATGTTGCAAATATGGCAAATGAGAATTCTCAACAAAATCAAAGAGGGTGTTAGCAACCTGAAGTCTAAAGTCTACATGCTTCATAATGGCATCAAAATACAAAAATGCTACCAAAATATGTTTCATTCAGCATGGAGTACACTAGTCGTGAGCAAGAGCACACTTCCTTGCATTTTCTATAGATAAATAAAAACCCAGTTCATTCCTTCTGGGTCATGGATTGAGGAGTATATTTTCTTCATGGAGTGCAAAGACCCACTTAAGGTTTTGAATTAAAATGCAAAATACAGTGAATGGTGAATGATTTTCTTGCATTTGTGTACAAAAGTGTTTTTTTTTTTTTTTTAGAGGAAGTGCAGGTTCCATTGAGGGTTTTCTTTCTTGCATGAGTATATGGAGTTTTTTCATAAAAGAATCAAAATACAACAAAACCTAGTTTTCTCTTCATGGTTGAGACCTGAAGAGTCAGTTTGCTTAACAAAAACACAAACCCACTTGGGGTTTTTCAAAGGAATTGCAAATACAGAGGTGAAAAAGAGTTTCCTTCCATTATACCTACAGGAAATGTTATATGCTGAAGAGATACAAATTTTATGAAGGTTTTCCCCTTTCTTGCTAAAATATCATGAAGTCATTTGAAATGAAGGAACCAAATGCATCAAAACCAGTCCATTTCTTCATGGTCGCGGTTTGAAGAAATGGTTTTCTTCTCAAAATGCAAAATGCATATGGATTTTTTTTAAATTGCAAATACAGAGATGATAGGAGAAAATTCATGGAATATGCGAAAGCAAAAGCTAAACTTTCACCATTTTGACATGTACACAACTGTGGCCTTGAAGGCTTGAATGGCTTTAAAATGATGGAAAAAAAGCCAATTTTTGTTAAGGAAAAGCTTTACCTCATTTTTTCCAGTATTTTGCACAATAATTTGTCAAGAAATCGGCCAGAAAAACCATCTATAGAACTCTCATCAAAAACCCCATGGCGGTAGAGCAACTCTCCAAAAAGCTCGATGGAGAAATGAATGTGCTTTTTACATTTTTCCCATTGTTTTTGTTAGGGTTAGAAACCCTATTGAAGGCCGACCAAGGTATTTTTACCTTGTTTTCAAAAAATTCCATGCACAATTTAATGTTTTCCATGGTCAAATGTGTCTTATGCCTTAGGCATTTTTTGCCTTAGGTTGCATTTTCAAAACTTAGACTATTTTCGCCTTGTGATTGCCAAAACCATTCCTTAGTGATTCTCATTGTCTTTTGAAAAATGTAAAGTCTTTCAAGACATAGGAGTTTCCTTCTGACCTCTCACATAGGCCGAACCATTGATCATTTTAGCATATATTTGAAAATGTAAAATGTTTGACCAAGTGATAATTGTAAATCACTATTGTCAAATATGGCTTTTAAATGCAGAAATTAGGGTGAGGTGAATTTTATCAAATGCCCTAGGAGGTTTGAATTGGATTAAATGCTTTTATAATCATTTGGAGTGATGGGGAGTTTATTATTATTTTACATTTATTCAAATTGTAAAACATTATTTAAGTGATTTGCAAATCACTTTATTTTGATATTATCTCATAATGCAAAATGTTGATGTAATTCAAGGAATGGTGGGGCCTATTATTCTGCATTCTCATTTTGAAATGTAAAATAATTTGGTTTATTGATATTATTATAAGTCACTTAATCAAATTATTATCTTATTATGCCTTTTCCAAATGCACCAAAAGTGTGGGTCAAATAGGTTGAAGACGTGTGAGCAAAATTAATGACTAGCCAACATGGAGAAAGTGCGGGAGGATGTCTTTGACTATTTTTGGAGGGAATGGGCTATTTGGAGGTAGTTTTGTCACATTTTTAGTGTGACTATGGTATTCCCTTGACCTTGCTTCATGTGGAGGATAGTTTGGAGTGATTTTAGAAGGTTCTTTTTGTCCTTTTCTATTGCATCCGACCAAAATCTTCTAGGTGGACTTGTGTGAAAGATTTGTTTGAATTTTTGCTTAAGCAACTTCAAACTTTGTTGTTGAAGGGATTTCTTTCTTTCCAGTAGAGTGATAGCTTAATTTCTGGAGTTATCTTTCAGCAGGAGCAGTATTGTAACTCAAAGATAGATTTGTATACCAGTGAGTACCTTGAATCAATGATATTGAATATTTTCCTTCTCATTTCATGTTTTATTGTGTACATTTAGTGGTTGATCAAATTACTTGTGAAATTTATCTTTTCCTTGTAGTTTTGTCTCATTGTTAAGCACCTGTTTAGCAAAAGAGTGTATAGTTATGAAATCTTTTCCTTCTAAGAGTTTAGCTATAAAACCTCCTTATAAATTATTTATGCAAGAATGCATACAAAATGAGTTGTGTAAAATAGGATTTGTCATTTTTTTGAATGTGTGTAAGCTATTTGCAGGTCTTAGTTTTTTTTGGTGTATTTCCCTTTGAAGTTTCAATTAAGTTTCATTTTCATGTATCTTTTTACTCTTTCCTCAAGAAATCATTAGTATAGGTGACATCAAAAGGAGAGCCAACCCATAATCTGGAGGTCTACTTTCATGATACTCACAGCTTGAAATTAGTCCCATGTTACTCCAAATTTTTTGAGTTCTTTCACAACTTGGAAAAGGGGTACAAATTTGGATGGTTAACATTTATATGATCAGATGGATCGTTGGTGTGTGATCAGTTGGCTTATTTTGTGATTAGGTATAATTCCTAGCTGACCTAATACTTGATTTATGTTGATCAAATAAAATATGTATTGTAGATATTAATGAGATCTATTTTAGGTCCATGCCAACCTAAGTTAAGTGTTACACATTTTGGTTTGAGCGTGAAGAGGTTTTTGAATCATGTATGGAGCCGACAAAGTGATTTTGAATTAAAATAGGGCTACATCTAATTACGTCGACCTAATTGATGTATGCAAATGTAATTGGGTATATATGTGACATTTTTTAGTTGTAGGATGAGATAAGATGACATGATGTGTGATATGATATTAACATGTGAATTTTTGTGTGTGTGATCTAAATCATAACAAAATTGTTGTGAATGTTGAGAAACTGCAAAGAAAAGTAGAGTTTTGTATTCAAACCTTCAAATGAACTAAATTCAGCACATGAAATTTTCACTTTGTATCAGTTCACATTTTGGTTGTATAGCCATTATTGTTTTTGCATCTATTTTTGGCTATGAGCTTTACTAGACAACGTGTCCTAGCAATGAGCCTCTATAATATCTTATAACCAGTTATAATATATTGTGAGCTAATCCTCACCATGGTTTTTCCCTTTTTGGGTTTTCCATGTAAAAATCTTAGTGTTCATGTGTTATGTGATCTTGTGATACCTTTCATGCTTTCATTCATAGTTACAGCTATATGTGTTTTGATTATTGGATAGATTATGATTAAAAGAACTTAATAGAATACTGATTCACTCCCCCCCCCCTCTTAGCATTCTGAGTGTTCAACAAAGTTAATTCATGGACAAGGATAAATTTCATATATAAAAAATGATGAAAAAACAAACAATCCCTACAATCAATTTATAATTCTAGTTTAAATGATGAATCAATAATAGTTTAATTAAACCTTGGATTAATATGAGATGAGATTGGAATAAATAATATAAATTGAGTTTAATCTAAGATAGAATAATTGAAATGATTGAGAAGAGATATAGTGCTTATCTAATTTAAATATTCATTTTGTAGATGTTGGTTACTTTAATATGTTGAGATGTTGTGATGAAGATCTAGAAACTATAAATTGGTATGACATTTTCTATTCAAAGGACTATGATCAATGAATTCTACTTTTTGTGCTTAGGACTTGAAATTTGGAAAATGGTTGTTGTATAGTTTAGGACATAGAACAACACATTCTCCTACATTCATTCAAGGAAAACTCTTAAGATCTCAATCCAAAGGAGAAAGAGATCTTACAATAGGGTTGTCATAGGGGATGAGTGTAAACAAGTGAGGGGTTCACCACCAAGTTAAGACTTGGAAAGACAAGTGAAATGCAAGATGTAATACTAAACCCTAATTCAACGCAATGACTTACAAAATGACTTAGAAAAGTAAATGAAACAACACAAAAAGCTATAGGAAGGACTATGTGCACCTGAGAACCTGAAGATGAATGAAAGGGGTTTGAAATGCTAGAAATTCTATCTTTAATGTTGACTGGGACTCATTCGCCAAGCTGGGTGAATCAGTACAAAATCTGGGTTTCTGTGCAGGAACAAGAATCTAGCAAATGGGTGTCTGAATCTGTAAAAATATGAATTTTGACCAAAACTGGGACTCATTCGCCAAAAGTGAAAAATTAGTCCAGTTAGGGTTTTTTGAAACTTCAGGATCTAAATATGCTCTTCTCAGACTACTCAATCTACTTCTTTGATTTTCTAGATCCGAATCTTTGTAAATCAACCTATAGGTGCTCTCCAATGTTCTCTATTGCTTAATGACAACTTTGACAACTTCTAGGAACTTTGAAAAGTTTCTCCAAGATTTCTCTTTAATTTTCCTAGAATCTAAACCTGTAAATCACACACTAAAGAGAGGGAAAAATGTTGTTTTGTTAGTGGATAGGGGTTAAACCTTGAAATAGAATGAAAGAGGAATGGAGAATGATGAACGAACAAAATATTTTGTTGCAACTCACCAAACCCTAGCAATGAAGTGTTGCAAACATGTATGAGATGGCTCCAATGGATGTAGATCTTGACAATTTCTTGAATAGGATAGATCTTGAATGAAATGCTATCTTGAATCATAAAACCCTACATCACAATTGTTAGCTCAAAAATAAACATGATGCATGAAACCTTTGACATGATGTTTGATGTTTGAATGTTGGACTAAAATGCTTGATGATCTACCCTTGAATACTCTTGAATGCTCTTGTGAATGCTTGAATGCTCTTGTGAACTCAACTTTGTTATAATAATGCTCATTCAACTTGCTAGGTGCAAAATGAGTGAAAGAAACTTGTATTTATGCTTAATTATACAAGAATTCTCAAAATCACAACACTATAAGATAGCATCAGATCTAGGAGGATAAAATCCCACCAAAAAAATTGAACTAATTTTGATTTTGGGCCACATGGGACTCATTCGCCCAAGGTGGTGAATGAGCCCCATTAGGCATAATTTATGGGACCAAATTCAAAAATGCTTAGAAAGGTGTGAAACTAGGTTCGAGACCCAAAAATGTAGGCAGGACTCATTCGTCCAAGGTGGTGAATGAGTCCCAGATCACTAAATCTGGGGCCATTCCACCTGAAACACCTGAATTATGATTGGCTATAGATTTGTGTCAGGATTATCCTTGAAAAGATGCATTAAATTGGGATTTTGGATGCAAAATAAGGCCAATTAAAGCATAAAGAAGCCCAATTATTAATGACAACCCTATAAATTTGTGAAAGTGTGTTTTAACACTTTACAACACTCTAAATAAGGCATTATTAAGTTACATTTTGGTTTAAAAAAGAAGTTTATTAGGTTTAGTTAATTGATAAAACCTTAGAAAAGTGTGAAAGTGTGTTACAACACTTCACAACACTTTAGAAAGGTACCATTTAAGTTCATTAATTCACAAGGGCCCATGACCTAATGTGAGTGTGTTAAACACATTACAACACTAAGTCAAGGCATTATTAGGCTTAATTTTACAAGGAGGGCCCAAACAAGTGTGAAAATGTTACCAATGACATTTTTTGACACTACATTTAGCCCCCACTTTAGTGAGAGGATGAACTTTATTCAAACTCACACTAAATTAGACAAACATGCATCAAGAGGGGTCCAAGTGCACCAATGCTAGTAAGATAGGATGGAAACGATCAAGAGGGTTGATCAATCCCCCAGGATCAAAATCCCATGGAAAACCAACATAGGCACAAAATAACACACATGAAAATGATATAAAGAGAAACAATAAAGCACAAGCATACACTACCAAAGATGAAAAAGAAAAGGTAAAATAAAAGATTCGGATCAAGCTTCAACCATTTGTCCATCATGGTGTGGATCAGATCTAGGCTATTTTTCTAAAAAACACAAGCTCACTCTGAGCCATCAGAACTTTAGATTGTTCACTGGGTGAGGATCCGGCTCACACATAGCTAGTATAAACTCACACTCACACAGTAGTGGCTAAGGGAAATTCATGCCTTGGTCGGGCTTCTCGTCAAACCATACCAAAGTTATACCTCCTGATAACTTTAATAAGATGCCACACAAGAAATGGTTTTTGAGCTTCATGAGGCAAGCAAAACTTTGTATGCTTGGAGCTCATGAACAATGAACTTTGAGATTCATGAGGAAAGCAAAAATTTGTATGCTTGGAACTCATAAACAAACAAGGTGGCTCTATAGGCATGCATAGTGTATTATGCAAGGTGGCCATATAAATGCAACAATAAGGAATTTTCAAAGGAGTCTTGCTTAATTCATGTAAAGTCTTTGACTTAGGGAGCATTGTGCCTAATGTCTCCAAGAGAAGACCAATCAAAGAATAGAAAATTCACAACTTAGGGGATGTATTTTTTCACATCAAGCCACTAAGAGGAATGTAATATGCTAAGATAGATCATGCTCTTGAGGGACATCACACCCAATACCAACCACAAAGCGAAATACGCATTGCATGAAGTAAAAATACTACACCATGAAACATGAAGAGAAAAAATGCAAAAGAATAATACCAACATATGCCCCCACTTTAAAGAAATCGATAAACACCATGTTGTGAGAAATTACTTTAAAGTAGAAAATGATAAATGCTAACAATAAAGAAGACATGGGAGCTAACTTAGAAAGCCCTATGCCAATTCATATGTTTCCAAGTGAAGCTACGTCATGCAAAAGAAAATAAAGGGGGGTTTCCCCCAAAAATGAAAATCAAAACACATAAGGGATCTATAGATTTGGGGTCAGTATGTTCTTGCTACAATATTTTTAATAGAGCTTGAAATTGTCATCATTCCTCAAATACACATAGAACTAGAAGAATGACATAAAGAGAGTGTAAAAAAATAAAATCCTTTTGGGTCAACATGGAATAGATGTGAATGTCTCAACTCCTTGTGTAATCCCCAAAAGGAAAACACAAGACAAATGAAAAATACAAAGGAAAATGTTTTGGATCAACATGGAAGAGACATGAATGTCTCCACACCTTGTGTCATCCCTAAAAGAAAAACACAAGACAAATGAAAAGACATAAAGAAAATATTTTGGGTCAGTATGGAAGATGCATGAATGTCTTGATGCCTTGTATCATCCCCAAAAGGAAAACATGAGACAAATGAAAAGATAAAGAAAAAGCGAAAATATTCTATGACATAGAGAAGAATGAAGGTACAAATAGAGGAATGTCACAAACAACATCACGAGGGATCACATCACACACATGCAATCATGAAAGAAAAGGAAAAATAAATCATGCAAAAGACTAGTAAGGCACATGAGAGTCAACCTCAAGTAGGTCGCTACATCCCAATTGTGTTCATCGTATATTGAAGGTGAAAAACTAGGCAAAGGGACAATAGCAAGTGTCGAACTAGGGCCATCACCAAGCTCAACACTCTTCTTAGGAGAATTATCGTTTACGCTCATGGAAGAGGAAAACAATGTATTCAATTCATTATGCACCTCTTTGTCAATTTTAGCAACTTCCTTATCATCATCTAAGTTAATCACAATAGGAGGTTGAATGATAATTCCTAAAGAAGTGTTTGGCTCTTGTTGTGGTGGAATTTGAGGAGTTTTTTTTTAGCGAAGGGGGAGGATCATCATGCATTACTTCAGTCAAAGTTTGGATTATGGTTTTCTTTGTTTAATTCTTCATGTAACCTGTGGGAAAGGGCACAACATCTATGCCTATTCTCTCTATCACCTTTGTTTCTTTTACTTATGTTTTCAAGTTGCATTTGTGTAGGAGCGGGTTGATTGACCATAGGTTTCTTTTCTTCCCTAAGGGGAGGAACGGAAGGAACCACGAAAGTTTTTTCAACCAATTTCTCTTTGACTTTGTACACTTTTTGTATTCTATGAGGTGTGACGGGGTTTTTTTCATTGTATCTTGGTATTTTGTAGGAAGTAGATGAAGTTTTTGTCTTAGGTTGGTTTTGGTCATTTGGGATTTCTTTAGGTTCAATCATGGTTTCGTCAAGGATGGTGGGTTCGGTGGTAGGTTGAGGCATGTTTTGGAGGGATAATTTTGCTATTTTCTTTTCCTTGAAATTTTGATAGGATAGGAAAAAGAATTCTTCTCGTGGTTTGATAGGTTCTATAGGATCAGGCCAAAATAAATCTAAGGAAACCATGGGACGAAAAAGGGTTAAAGCCACTGTGGTGTATGGTGAAGATTTCATTGTCAAAGGGAAACTTTAAGCATTTGTGTATGACTGGAGGGACTGCATTCATGGAGTGAAACCATGGATAGTCTAGCTTCACACAAAATTGGTTCAATTGTGGGATGATGGAGAATGAGATATCTAATATTAACGGCCCTATTTACAATGGTAAGGTGATCAATCCCATCGTAGGGCAAGAAAAACCATTGTGCGTCTTTATCCATGCTTTTGATTTATCATATATATCTTGATAGAGTTCATGCAGAAGTAAGAATTCCTCAATGATCATGATCTCTCCATAGACAAGATCTATTAATATCCCATTAGTGGGCTTATCATAGATACGGATGGCTATGTAAAGAGGACCATCAAGTCCATGTTTAAGTATATCTTGTGAGGAGAAAGCAATCTCAAGAGGCAGCTTAGGTCAGCCCTTACGATGTTGACTTTCAACTAATGCAACCAAACCATCGATAGGATTTTGTTCTTGTTGATCAGTATCCATAGGACTTTGTTGAATTGTATCTATGTTCTCATCATTTGTGTCAACATTCATTACATCATTCTTTGTAGTTTCACTAGCTTTGACAAATGAAATATTATGTTTCAACATGGGGTTGGTAAAGATCTACAAGTTTTGGTTAGGAGGGGCAACGGACTTATTTCCTCAATCACTAACACCTCCAACAAAAAGACAACCAGAATCAATGAGGTCCTACACAAGTTGTTTAAGACACTTCCAATTTTCCATATCATGTCCATTTTTTCAGTGGTAATGGCAATAAGTGTTTGATCTAAAGTTTGTGGGTAAAGTCTTATTAGGATCGGGTGTTTTGATGGGAGGAAAGGTAATCATTTTTTGTTCTAAAAGTTGGGAAATTGTGTTATGAAGGGTATCGAGTAAGGGAGTGAATTATCTTTTTGAGTCTCCATAGCTAAAGGGTATCGAGGCTTTAACAGTAGCTACTTGGTTATTGACATTCTGATTTGTTTGTTGAGGGGGATTAAATTGGAGGAAACCTTTTTTTTTTTCTAAAAGGTTGAGAATTATTTTGGTTTGCAACCTCAAACTTCTCAGTACAGCTAGAGGTGGATTATGTATCTCGACTACTAACCAAATTTTCATAATCATATAAGGCAGTACACAAGTGCATAAAGGAGGGAAATTTCATCATGTTAAGCTTGTCTTGTATCTTGCTTTGCAAATTTTCTATGAACATCTTTTGAAGGTGAGGATCAGGAACCTTGACATTGATTTGGGAATAAAGTGATTGATAGCGTGAGAGAAATTCAGTAATATTTTTTTCTTCTTTTTGCTTGTACATCTCATCAAATCAACCAAGGTCATCTTAGGAGTCATATGCACTTGGAAATGGTTTACAAATGCCTCAACAAGTTCATTGAATGAACGGATTGAGCCGTTCGGTAAAGAAGAAAACCATTCCAAAGTAATATCTTTCAAGAACCTAGGAAAAAGCTTAGCTAATATTTTATCATCAAGGAAAAAGTCACTACATAAAGCGGTATAACATTAACATGGTTAGAAGGATCTCCCTTTCCTCCATATTTCTCAAATCTAGGCACCTCTACACCTTGTGGCATCGATGTTCATAATATCTCTAAGGACAATGGGCCTCTTTTGACATAATATGTAGATGGGCCATTTTGATTTTGGTTGATGGTGGAAATATTTTTTTGAAAGGATGAAACGGTTTGGAAGAGTTGATTTATGAGAGGGTTATTGCTTGCATTATGAGATGGAGGTGAAAAGGGTGGAGGGGTGCATGTGTTCGAGGGACAAGTTAATGGAATGTTTATAGGTGGTAAAGTAGTAGGAGATATGACGTGCGATGCCACAAAGGTACTAGGGATGCCAACGGAAATACCCAAGGAAGGAAGGTACCAGGGTTTAGGACCTAGAATGACAATCTTCCCTCTCTCTCATTCAACAACAAACCCTTGAGAGCTCAATTCAAAGGAGAAAGAGATCTTTCAATAGGGTTGTCCTAGAGGCTAAATTTAAACAAATGAGTGGTTCACGACCAAGTTAAGACTTGGAAAGATAAATGAAATGCAAGATGTAATACTAAACCCTAATTCAATGTAATGACTTACAAAATAACTTAGAAAAGTAAATGAAACAACACAGAAAGTTGCAAGAAGGACTGTGTGCACCTGAGAACCTGAAGATGATTGGAAAGGGATCTAAAATGCTAGAAATTCTATCTTTCATGTTAACTAGGACTCATTCACCAAGCTAGGTGAATCAATCCAAAATTTTGGTTTCTATGCAAGAATAGGAATCTAGAAAATGGGTGTTTGAGTCTGTAAAAATCTGAATTTTGACCAAAACTAGGACTCATTCGCCAAAAGTGGTGAATTAGTCCAGTTAGGGTTTTTTGAAATTTCAAAACTTGAATATGCTCTTCTTAGTCTGATCAATTTGCTACTTCAGGTTTCCTAATCTGAATCTCTATAAATCAACCTGTAGGTGCTCTCCAATGTTCTTCAATGCTTAATGAACACTTTGACAACTTCTAGGCACTTTGACAACTTTCTTGAAGCTTTCTATTCAATGTGTCTTCAATCTAAACATGTAAATCACACACTAAAAAGAGGGAAAATTTTTGTTTTGTTAGTGGATAGGGGTTTGCATTGGTCAAACCCCGTTTTGGTAATCAAACCTTGAAATAGAATGAAAGAGGAATGGAGAATGATGAATGAACAAAATATGATGTTGCAACTCAACAAACCCTAGCAATGAATTGTTGCAAACATGTTTGAGATGGCTCCAATGGATGTGGATCCTAAATCTTGCTTGAATAGGATAGATCTTGAACTAAATGCTAGAATGAATCATAAAACCCTACATCACAATTGTTAGCTCAAAAACAAACATGATGCATGAAACCTTTGACATGATGTTTGATGCTTGAATGCTGCTCTAAAATTCTTGATGATCTGCCCTTGAATGCTCTTGAATGCTCTTGTGAATGCTTGAATACTCTTGTGAACTCAACTTTACTATAATAATGCTCATTCAAGTTGCTAGGTGTAAAATGAGTGAAAGAAACTTGTATTTATACTTAATTATATGCAAGAATTCTTGAAATTACAACACTACAACCCAACATCAAATCTAGGAGGGTAAAATCCCACCATGATGCAGGAGCATCCAGTGGTGTAAGGAAAATCTTGCATCACCCAAAAATATGCATTCCATTTATGTTTCCTTTGGTTAGCCTTTTGTAAATTTCTTTGCATTTCCGGATACCCTTTTGATCATAATGTAAATCCCCACTTTTAGTTTTTCTTTTCTACTTTTTTCTGGTCAACTGCTATTTTTTTGCAGGTATTAGAATTTGAAGGTGTTTGGGGACAAAAATCATATGGGAGGATTCAAAACAGAAAAATAAGAATATTTACGAAAGAATCAGGCTGAGAGCATTCCCGGTTTGAAAGATATTGCAATTTCAATCTCCCAAAAATGCACCTGAAAACCTTCCAAATCAGGTTTGAGGCACTAATCAGCCCCGAAATGGCCCAAAAAATTTCTAAAATTGGCATAGCAAATTTCAAGAAAATTCTTGACTCCGACACCTTTCTGATGGTTCAAACGGTTTGAAAAACGGAGTCCTAGATCAAAAGTTATGGCTCCCAAAAGTTGGTACACTTTCAAAATGTGCTAACTTTCGAATGATGTTTTAAATTTTGAATTTCAAATTGTAATTTGTGGTGCCAAACCACAAAAATATGATAATTAAAATGTTGTTTGGCTCTAAAATGGAAAAGGAGCTATTTATGGGGGGATTTTCTAATTTTTGTAGCTTTTTGGTGAAAAAGAGTTTGCATGCTACGAAAGGGGATTCTAGAGTGACTATAATTTTCTGTAGCTTGCATGTATTGTAGAGCTTGAGGATTTTTGATCCTCTACATGCAAGAAGTAAATTTTCCAAATAATAAAATTATTCTCTGGTTTAATGCGTAAATTTCTGTCTCAGATTGCACCCTCGTCAGGTGGTATCAAAGTGGGTTTTCTTGAGCATGTGGATAGATTGCCAATCATGAGACAATTTGCACTAGGATTGTGGTTGTGGGTTCGAGATATTAAAGATGCCTCCAAGAGTGATGCATGGTAGGCACGGTGGTGCCAGAGGTGGCAGAGGTGGCAGAAATGCTGGTGGAAGAGATCCATTAGCAGTTGAGGGTTTCAGAGCCCTCCAGAGACAAATTGATGTGTTACAGGAACAAATGAGAAGAGGGTTAAACCCGAGAAGGAGAGAAGAAAGTGAGGATGAAGAAGAGGTGGAAGATTCAAATGTAGAAGAGGAAGAAGAAGTGATTGATCAAGATCAAATACGACTGATTAGGGCCATTTCAAAGATCGGAAAGAGACCCATAATAGAATTCCCTAGTTATTCCGGAAGTTTGGACCCAAAAGAGTTGATCAACTAAATCAACAAGCTAGAGGAGTATTTCAAGTTTGAAGAAGTAGAGGACCCTAATCGAGTTAAGTTTGCAAAAACGAAGCTCAAGGGCCATGCAAATATTTGGTGGAAGGAGGTCCAAGTGGAGAGAAATCAAAGAGGAAAAGGAAAGATCAACAGTTGGGATCGTATGGTTGAGAAACTGAAGAAGCAGTTCATACCAGTGGACTATGAGTTAGATTTGTTGAAGAAATTACAAGGGTTGAAGCAAGGGAGCATATCTGTGAAAGAATACACATAAATTTTTCACAAGATGATCATTAGAACAGGCCATGCCAAGGCCAACAAGGAGAAGGTAGCTCATTATTTTAATGGGTTACGACCAAGTATTCAAGAGGAGTTAAGCCTGGTCATAATGACAACCATTGAGGATGTGTACTAGTTCGCTCTAAAAGTTGAAGAGAAGCTAAACAAAAGATTTGATAACAAGCAAAAAGGACGAGGAGTCCAAAGCGAAAAGGGTGGTGGAAGATCTTCTAGAAGCTGAAATGAGGATGAGAAAAAAAATGGAGATGTGGGTACCAACCGAGGACAGAGGAGTGATAATTTCTACTGCCCTCATGATCAAAACAGTGATGATCAAAGAGGTAGAGGACAAGGTAGATCTGGACAAGGATCCAGAAGAGGTGGTTTCAGAAGTACTTGTTTTTAGTGTGGTGAAGAAGGGCATCAAGCCTATGAATGCCCTCAACACTAAGGAAGGATAGACAGAAGGTCGTGGAAGGGTTACACATGCAGATGAGGAGGCTCAATCTAAGCATTTAGATGATGCCGAAAGGGGAGAAGCCCTAGTGGTGAGAAGAGCCCTGGTGACTGAAGAGAAGGAGCCAGAACAAAGGAAGAATTTGTTTCACACAAGGTGCAAATGTGAAGGAAATTGTTGTGATGTCATTATTTACAGTGGGAGCACCGATAATATGGTGTCAGAAGAGATGGTTGCAAAACTAAAGCTGAAGAGGGAAAGGCATCCACATCTGTATCAGATTGCCTAGCTGCAGAAAGATCATAAATTTTTGGTCAATGAGCAGTGCCTGGTGAAGTTCAAAATTGGGAGCTATCATGATGAGGTACTCTGTGATATCATCCCCATGGATGCATGTCACATGTTGTTGGGAAGGTTGTGGTAGTTCGATAGGCGAGCTATAAATGATGGCCATGCAAACACTTATTCCTTAATGAAGGATGGAGTCCGCCATAAGCTAAAACCCATTAAGGAGGCCGAAGAAAAGGTATGCAGTAGTGCTAGGGTTTGTTATCTTGATGGAAGTAAATTTTTAGAAGGCATGAAGCATGAGCGTATGTGTTATGCATTGATTCCAAGAAGGGATAAAGAGGATAGTGAGAATGTGCCAGTAGAAGTTTATGGGTTATTGGGTGAGTTTCAAGAGATTGTTTATGATAATGTACCTGAGGGTTTACCACTAGTGAGGAAGATCAGTCATCAGATTGACTTGATCCCTAGAGCCAGTTTTCCAAATAAGGTAGCTCACATAATGACTCCTGTAGAAAATGAGGAGTTGAATAGACAAGTTTAGGAGTTGTTGAGAAAGGGTTTGATTCGAGAGAGTCTGAGTCCGTGTGTAGTACCTGTAGTACTAGCACCAAAGAAGGATGGGGAGTGGAGAATGTGCACAGACTCTCGAGCCTTAAACAAGATAACAATCAAATACAGATTTCTCCTATCAAGAATGGATGACTTGATGGACTATTTGAGTGGAGCGTAGTACTTCACAAAGATTGACCTGAAGAGCAGATATCACCAGATCTGGATTTGGGAGGGATATGAATGGAATACCACCTTCAAGACCAAAGAGGGAATGTACGAGTGGTTAGTCATTCCCTTTGGGCTAACTAATACACCAAGCACATTCATGCGGCTCATGTACGAGGTATTGAAAGAGTTTTTGGGGAATTTTTTTATTGTGTACTTGGATGATATTTTGATATTCATTAAGTCTTTGGGTGAGCATTGATGCATATTCATAGTCTTTGAAAAGTTGAGGGAAGAAAAATTGTTGATTAATCTGAAGAAGTGTAGTTTTGTGAAGGAGTTAGTGTACTTGGGGTTTGTTGTCTCGGCAGAAGGTCTCAAGATGGACCCAAAGAAGGTGAAGGCTATTCTGGAATGGTCTACCCGAAGAACTACTACTAAGGTGAGATGGTTTGGCCAATTTTTACATAAATTTCATTAGAAACTTTAGTAGTATTTGTGCACCCCTGACTAAAACAATGAGAGGGGATAGAAAAGAGTTCAAGTGGAGCACTGGAGCAATGAAGAGTTTTGATCTATTGAAGAATAAAGTGACATAGCAACCAGTTTTAGCCCTTCCAAATTTCAATAAGGTGTTTCAGGTGGATTGTGATGCTAGTGGTTGTGTCATTGGAGTGGTGTTGAGCCAAGAAGGTAAGCCCATTGCCTACTTTAGTGAAAATTTAAATGATGCAAAGAGAAATTACTCTGTATATGATCAAGAATTTTATGCAATAGTTCAAGCATTAAAGAAATGGAGACATTATTAGTTGCTGAAGGAGTTTGTTTTGTTTACTGATCATCAAGAATTATAGTACCTAAATAGTCAGGGAAAATTAAATCAGAGACATATGAAATGGGTAGAATTTTTACAGAGCTATACCTTTCTCTTAAAACCTAGGAGTGGGAGGTCGAATAGGGTTGTAGGTGCCTTAAGTAGGAGGAAAACATTGTTGAATGAGATGCAGATTGAAGTGATTGGGTTCAATGAACTCAAGACATTGTACCATGAGGATCCTAATTTTGCAGAGGCTTGGAAAGCTTGCAAGGAGCCTGTTACAGTTGACAGGACAAGGTGGCTAGATTTCATAATCTAGGATGGCATGTTATTTAAAGGAAGTCAATTATGTATCCTAAGGATTTCCATGAGAGAGAACCTGATAAAGGAGAAGCACAGTGGAGGAATGGCAGGACATTTTGGTTGGGATAAGACTATTGCCATTATCAGTGAGCATTATTATTGGCCTCAATTGTCACAAGATGTGAAGAATTTTGTGCAAAGTTGCAGGGTGTGTTAGATGGCTAACGGTGTGAGCCAGAATACAGGGTTGTATCAGCCCTTACCTATACCAGAGAGGCCTTGGGAAGATATAAGTATGGACTTTGTTCTTGGTTTTCTAAGGACGCAGAGAGGGAACGATTCAGTGTTTGTGGTAGTTGATAAATTTTCAAAGATGGCGCATTTCATTCTATGTCGGAAGACCCATGATGTAGTCCACATCGCTGACTTGGTCTTTAGAGAGGTGGTGAGGCTACATGGTCTGCCAAAGAGTATAGTCTCAGATCATATACCAAGTTTGTGGGATACTTTTAGAGGACCTTATGGAAAAAGTTGAAGACAGAGTTGAAGTTCAGTTCTACACACCATCCATAGACTAATGGGCAGACTGAGGTTGTGAACAGAAGTCTGGGTAACCTAATGAGATGTTTGGTAGGAGATAAACCCAATGGATGGGACCTGAACTTACCCCAGGAAAAATTTTCTTACAAAAATTATGTCAATAGGAGTACAAGAAGATCGCCATTCCAAATTGTGTATGGCGGTAGTCCCAGAACTGCTCTAGAATTGAGGAAGATGGACCAAGAGAAGAAGACTAGTACCGAAGCTGAAGAATTTGCAAAGCACATCAAGAATGTACATGAAGAGGTAAGAGAACATATTAATAAGATGAATATGTAGTATCAGGCTAAGGCAGATCAGAAGAGGAGGAATAAGGAGTTTCAGGTAGGTGATGAAGTGATGGTCCACTTAAGAAAAGAAAGGTTTCTAGTGGGAACCTATAAAAAATTGAAGATGAATAATTTCGGTCCCTGTAAAATTTTGAAGAGGCATGATTCAGGGAACGCATATGAGGTAGAGTTGTTGGATGAAGTCAACATTTCCCCCATGTTCAACATTTCAGATTTGATAGAGTATTATGAAGGTGGCATAGAGGAAGTACCAGCAATGGAATAGTGTGGAATTCCACCATCCACTTCAGAAAAGGAGGAGATTGAAGCAATCCTGGATAGTCATGTGGGAAGGAGTACCAGAAACAGGAAATATGAAGAATATCTGGTGAAGTGGAGAGGAAGGCCTGTGGAAGACTCATCTTGGTTGTCTAAGGCAGAGGTTGACCGTTTAGGTTCTCCTCAACCATCTGAAACTTGACAAGGTCACTTCTCAAATTACCCTAGGTGTTTGATGTAGGAGCATCCAGTGTTGTAAGGGCAATCTTGCATCACCCAAAAATATGCATTCCATTTATGTTTCCTTTGGTTAGCCTTTTGTAGATGTCTTTGCATTTCTGGATACCCTTTTCGTCATAATGTAAATCCCCACTTTTAGTTTTGCTTTTCTTCTTTTTCTGGTCAACTGCTATTTTTTAGCAAGTATTGAAATTTGAAGGTGTTTGGGGATAAAAATTATATGGGAGGATTTAGAACAAAAAAATAAGAAGATTGGCGAAAGAATTAGGTCGAGAGCATTCCCAGTTTGAAAGATATTGTAGGTTCAGTCTCCTAGAAATGCACATGAAAACCTTCTAGATCAGGTTTGAGGCACTAAATGGCCCCAAAACGGCCCAAAAACTTGCCAAAATTGACGTAGAAACTTACAAGCATGTTCTTGACTCTGAGACCTTTCCAATGGTTCAAACGGTTCAAAAAATGGAGTCTCGGATCAAAAGTTATGGCTCTTGGAAGTTGGTACACTTTCAAAATGTGCTAATTTTCGAATGATGTTTTAAATTTTGAATTTCAAATTGTAATTTGTGGTTCCAAACCGCCAAAATATGATAATTCAAATGTTGTTTGGCTCCAAAACAGAAAAGGGGCTATTTATGGGGGGATTTTCTAATTTTTGTAGTTTTTTGGGGAAAAAGAGTTTGCATGAGCTGTGAAAGAGGATTCTGTAGTGACTATAATTTTTTGTAGCTTGCATGTATTGCAAAGCTTGAGGATTTTTGATCCTCTGAATGTAAGAAGTAAATTTTTTGAATAATAAAATTATTCTCTGGTTTTGTGCGTAAATTTATGTGTCTCGGGTTGCACCCTCGTCACACCAAAAACTTGAATTAAATTTGATTTTGGGCCACACAAGACTCATTCACCCAAGGTGGAAAATGAGTCCCATTAGGCATAATTTATGGGACCAAATTCAAAAATTCTTAGAAAGGTGTGAAACTAGGTTCAGGACCCAAAAACCTAGGTGACCAAATTCAAAAATGCTTAGAAAGGTGTGAAACTAGGTTTAGGACCCAAAAACCTAGGTGGGACTCATTCACCCAAGGTGGTGAATGAGTCCTAGATCACTAAATTTGGGGCCATTCCACCCAAAACACCTGAATTATGATTGGCTATTGATTTATGTCAGGATTATCCTCAAAAAGATGCATTAAATGGGGCTTGTGGATGTAAAATAAGGCCAATTAAAGCATAAAAAATCCCAATTATTAATGAAAACCCTAGAAAAGTGTGAAAGTGTGTTACAACACTTTACAACACTCCAAATAAGGCATGATTAAGGTACATTTTGGTTTTTTTTAAAAAGGACATTTTTTCAGTTTAGTTAATTGATAAAACCTTAGAAAAGTGTGAAAGTGTTTTACAACACTTCACAACACTTTAATAGCAAGGTACCATTTAATTTCATTAGTTCACAAGGGCCCAAGACCTAATGTGAGTGTGTTAAACACATTAGAACACTAACTCAAGGCATTATTAGGCTCAATTTTACAAGGAGGGCCCAAACAAGTGTGAAAATGTTACCAATGACATTTTTCGACACTACAAGACTAAATCAAACCCATGTGATTGATGAGCATTAAAGAGCAAATAAAAACAAAATATAAACACACACAAAAATAAGACACAACACAAGGAAAACTTGTATTATCAGTTATATGATACATGGACGGTATTCTTGTATTTATACAAAGTTAAGCTCTTCGAATACGAAGAGATTGGAGAATACGAACGGTCATGTGACCGTTGGGCTTCACATCCCAACAATCGCCCCCGTGAATTCCAATCGACACAGCCATGCATTGTGTCATCCCCTACATTTCCATCTTCTCTTCACATCACAACCAAACCCATTGAAGATTTTAACTTTGCCAAACTTTGCTCACGAACACTCTGAATCAGTCTTCTCCATGCCAAATCGGAGTTGACAAGTTGTTGCAACTGGACCGTCTGGTCTTGTGTCATCAATAGCTCCTTTTTCAAACACTTTTCTCCATGTGTCTCATACCTGTTAGCAGTGCTCCAGTCCTGCCATATATACCAACGTGCAGGTGAATCTCTAAGCTTTTCCAAGGGCTTCACCTCCCCCGTAATCATCACAAGAACACACAGACTCCACAACATATCTCCAAATTTCAACAATGTTACGAGTAACTAAAATCACCCAGTTCTCAACCTGTACTTCAACCTTATCCTTGCTCATTCCAGGGACAAACTTTAACCAAACTTTCTTAGCTAGAGCTTTGTCCCATCCAAACTCCTTAGAGAGAATTACTTCTGGAGGACCTTTGTCAAGAGGCCTTGCTTCAAAATAAAGCATGTTGGGTTGATTTGGACACTTACTCATTACAATATAGACTGACTTCTCTAATACAGTTTCTCTAAATGAGACGATAGGATCAGAGGCAACAATCTTAGCTCCACTTCCCAAATCGATTCTAATGGCCATCTCCACAAAATCATTAGTCATTGTCTCATTGTCAGATTGGGATTTCTTCTTTGTTGATATCTCATTGATACAGCACTATTATTGATCCCTCTGTTGAACTAAAATAAATGTTAATTTCTCCTTGTTGTTTGAAACCCATCTGCTATCCCTCAAGACATACGTAACATCATTCGGTTTGCCTCTCTCAATATCCCTCTTATTAACCAAACCACATGAAGCTGCTCCTCTGGGCCATCCGCCTGACTTTCTACCTAAACTTGATAATCTCAGTCCATTTTTTGTAGCTTGCTTCTGCCGAACAAACTCCATCAAAGGGGTGACAACCATATCATCCTTTTGAGCACCTGATCTTTCAGCTTCTTTTCTTTCTAATTGTATTTCTGCACTTGGAAGATATTCAACTATGGATTTACCATCTAGATCTACATCAGACTATGCTTCCCCTTTAATCACCAGCGAGTTCTCTTCCGCATAAACTCTGACATCATCTTTGCCCAGACCGGGCATGTCCACCCGCAAGAGCAGAGCATCCTTATCTTCCACAGCGTCCCATGGCTTCCTCACGTCAACATTACCTCGAGACGTCACCTTAAAAGGGTTATTGAAAAACTCATCCACGCCCATACCCAGACTCCTTAGCGGATAAAAGGGAATGTAGAAAAGATCAAGAAAATCCCTTTAGCAAACTTCCGCACCCTGGTGGCCATGGCCCTCCTCTTGCAATGAGGAATCATCTTTTGGCCTGTAACCTTTCATTCCAGTTGTGGATAAACATCGTGACGCTTGAACTTCACCTGCACGAGCATAGTCTGCAAGATGATTTCTCACCTCTATAATAATCGACCTTCTAGTACTCCTCATAGCTGCCATGGTGATCATTTCGTTTGCTAACAAACCTTGTGCCTGATGCTTGGCTTGGCTAGACATTTTATTCGTAAACACCATACTAGGCAATATGGTAGAAGCAGTCATCTGCAAATTCATCATTGAAGCATTTTCCTGACGATCCATGGCCCATGCTTGAGGATTTCCACTTTTCTTCAAAGCTTCTTCGAGTTCTCTATCAACGTCACCATCTGAACCTTTCCCGCCACTGCCAGCCTGCAGGGCTTTCTTTTTAGAGTCCTCCAAATCAGCCACCATTGCACTCTCAATCTCTCTAGCTTCACCTATATGCAATTCTTCTTCAATAAATGGCATATCTTCATCCATTGGAGTGGTTTCTGCAACAGATTGTGCAACCAAGGGAGTTTCATCTATTTCCATCAACGAAATTCCACATTCAAAAATAGCAACAATTGTTTCTTCACGAGGCACTACTTGTGCTTTTAAATTCTTACTTGTGGAATTGTGGTCATAATTTCTCACCCTATGTTTCATGGAATTCCTCACTTCTTCTCGCTCCTCTGGAAGATCAAACATGACCCTCTTCTTACCTTTCATTGATTTCAGCTTCGGAGATTGGTTCTTTTTGTGCGAATTCTCAAGACCTTCCTTGCCCATGTGACCAAGCCTCTTGAACCAGGGCTCCGTGTCACTATCCACCATTGCCTTCGCAGCTCCCACCTCATTGTGACTCTCCAGCACATATAAAGTGTTTAATTTCTTGCCTTCTGCAATCACTCGGGCTCCTTTTGTCACCTTCCATTGACTTAGTTCAAAAGTGACTCCATAGCCTTGAGAACTCAATTGCCCAATTGAAATTGAATTATGTTTCAGTTGAGGGACATACCTGACATCCCTTAACAACAAAATTTTTCCATTTGTTAGTTTCAACAAAACATCTCTTATGCCAACAATATCAAGAGATTTATTATCTGCAAGAAGGACCTTACCAAAAACACTGCTTTGAAAGGTTTTGAAAAATTCCTTACACCAAGTAACATGAAACGAAGCTCCCATATCTAACACCCAAACATCTGCTTCAATTTTTTCTTTGGTTAAGAGAAGTACACTATCTTCCATATCTGCTCCTTGGCTCTAACCAAACTTTGATACCAATTGATGAGCATTAAAGAGAAAATAAAAATAGAAGATAAACACACACAAAAATAAGACACAACATGAATTACGTGGTTCACCATAAATGGCTACATCCACGGGAAAGCAAGGAAAACTTGTATTATCAGTTATATGATACATGGACTGTATTCTTGTATTTATACAAAGTTAAGCTCTTCGAATACGAAGAGATTGGAGAATACGAACGGTCATGTGACCGTTGGGCTTCACATCCCAACAGTGATATGGTCCTTCAATGCTCTTCCCTAGTGTTATAGAGATTTAACATTGAGACCTACAAATCAAGTTTTCTAGTGCATATACATGCTTCTAAGAATGGACAATGCTAAGAATCACCTTTAGGGAAATTATATATATGAATGTAATATATTCAACTTTATTTATTGTATTTCTAGCTCTTGAGGTTGATTTGACAATTATATTAAAGTAGAGAAATTTTGAGAATGTTGAATACCAAGTAGATTATGATTAAGTAGTTCTTGACACTAGGCTATGAGTAAGATTGTGATTGATTATATCTATGAACATAGATGCATTTTTCTTTGATAATTTATTGATGCTTAAAATTACCTAGGATGGTTCCTCTAAATTTAAGTCCTTAAACACACAATTCCAAACTTTTGGCTCACATGCTAATGGGTAATGATTATATTCTATATTTGATCTCTTAATGTGAGATTTGATATTTAAAAATTATAAAGATAGAGTGTGCATGAAACTATATTGTGAAGTGATATATTTAGCATAAAAAAGTGCTACATTTAGGGTTTGGGTTAGTGAGTGCACCAAAGGAGCCAAATTAGGTGCTAAAACTACATATTTATGATATCCACATGTAGTGGTACAATATGGAAAGGTAATTTAAGTGAATTTAGTATCCAATTTTCTCCTTTACAATGAGAAATGTGAGTATCATCATGTAGAATGCTTTAGATATGTATTACTACTCGATAAGATGTAGTTGAGGGAAGAAATGTGAAGTGATTATGTGTCCACCACATTATTATTTTATAATCTATGTTAATTAAGAGGTTTGTGACATGTTACCTAAGTGAGCATAAGGAAATAGCATAAGCAACACTAACTTTTAGGTCACCTAATTCATATAATTTATCATAGATCAAATTCGTAGGATCATTAAGAGTAGAGTGTGCAAGCATTATGTTACTTCATTTCAATTTCCACTAAAGGGATATGATGTCTCCCAACATATGCTAAATTTGATAGTCATATTATATTTTAAATATTTTGTAAATTATTATTTTTTGAAGTAATTCATAATGCTAAATAAAAAATTTAGATAATCTTTTAAATTAAAAAATTTATAATATTTAATACAAAATAATTTTATTATAATATATATTATTTTAATTTTTCAAATCTTATCCTGATGTGTAGAGTGGACTATCAAATTTAGTCCATGATGTGTCTCACTAGTCACTAATAGGCAAAAAAAGAGACTTAATAAACTTTACTTTGATCATTGATTCAAAGAAGTAGAACATTGCAAATAGTTTCTAATTGCTAATGCTCAATTAAAAAACTAAAAATAACCCCTTCATTTTCTTATTTAAGGATTCAATTTTTTATTGGAAAACCTTAAGCCTAAATGAGCAAATGAAGACCATAAAGAAATAAATTTTTCACTCTAGAGAATTTCTAACAAATGACAGACTTGCATGAAATTTTTTAAAATAAACTTAAGAAGTAGAACATTGCAAATAGTTTCTAATTGTTAATGCTTAATTAAAAAACTAAAAAGAGCCCCTTCATTTTCTTATTTAAGGATTCAATTTTTTATTGGAAAACCTTAAAGCCTAAATGAGCAAATGAAGACCATAAAGAAATAAATTTTTCACTCACTCAAATCTAGAGAATTTCTAACAAATGACAGACTTGCTTTGGATAGAAGATGACAAAAAAAAATGACATGGAATTTTTTAAAATAAACTTAATATCCTATTCTAAGCAAGTCTGTCATTTAAAATTTAAAATGTGTAATATAGTTATTCAATAATTTTATATAATATATTATATTTTACAATTCTTATCACAATACTCAAGATAGATTGTAAAAATCAATCCTTCTCACAAATCCCCATATACCTAGCAAAGGAAGAGGTGAAAAGAGGAAGAAGAAAAAAGAAAGCCAAACTATTGTCCTCCAAATCTAGCATCCAAATGGGCTCTTTTTATTTTCTTGTATTCATGTAAAATATTTCTTTTTTTTTCCAAAACCCTTTTTTGAATAAAATAAATATATTTTAACAAATAGTAATTTTTACATTCTTTCACATCACATTTCTATTTAATTAAGTTAATTTGATGTTGGAAATATAAGGAGACATCTATTTTTTGTATAATAATAATGCAACTTTCTAATTAAAACATAGGTTTAATTATTTCACACAATGACATTAAATATATATTGAAACATATGGAGTTATACAATTTAATTCATTACTAGTATATTTATTTCACCATCGTGCATAACATTTTACAAAAATTAATTAAATAAATTTAGTCACAAGTCACACAAAATTATGAAAAATGTACAGGATCAAATCTATGGGGTTTCACTTGACTCGAGAATCTAGAATTGACTTATTCGAATTTAAGCTCATTGGGCCACATAAGTCACATCTTGTAGCTCAAAATTGATCAAGATGAAAAATAAACTTAATTCTTAGATCAAAAGTGGCTACATTTAAATATTCACCATTGGGGAAACATGTACCAACACACTCAAGGAAAACATCAAGCATACATGTCCAATATAAAATAGTTTAAGCATGGAAGATAAAAAAAAATCACCAACAAGATAATGTTAATTCTACATTTAATTAGGAATAATTTATTCTTGCATGATTCAAATACGTGCATATAGACGTGTCATAATAAACACAGTGTTGAACTCAATGAGTATATTCAAAACCATATAATTTCATAATAATGAGTGATAGAACTGAAACATTGTTGAGTCCAAGTATTACAAGCCCACACATGAACATAAATCTTGGCACATAATTTAGACCCCCTAATGGAAATCAACAAGAACATCCATAGCAAGTAGAGTCGTAGCCTCAAAACATAACATGGGATCAAATATATACAAATCCATACATATACATATTAATCCAAAAGGCATGATTCATATACCTCAATGAAAATACAAAAATAACATCACTAGTAAGGTTAATACAATGTTGAACTCCAATACAAAATGTGTAATAGAAAGAGGTACACATGTCTCTAGGGAATTATAGATCACATCATCAAATGAAAAATTATTCCTATATGTATAAAAAACATAGGGATATAATTCATGCTATCAAATGTAATATAATCATCTTGAATCTCATAAAAAAAAGGAAAATCCACTAATAATAAAGGAAAAACTGCTAAAAAAATTATGAAAGATGATAAGTTAGAGACATATTGAATCAATGTATCCATAGAGCATGGAGCACCATTGATTTGGTAAAATAATCCAATGTCTCAAAGGATCAATGGATTAGATCCAATAAATTGTGAAAGTACATTGATATCCAAATGTAATAATGAATATAAGTAAATAATAACATCTTGTTGTAATTGATGACTAAGATTTGTTGGTGTAGTATTTTATTCCTTTTCATTATTTTATTAGATATTTTCCTAAACCTAGTTTATCTTTCTTAGGTAGACTCATTTTCACATATTTTCCTAAACATAGTTTAGCTTTCTTAGGTAGACTCATTTTCACTAATAATGGTGAGTGGAGTGAGTGGTGTCTATTCATACTTCACCTCCCTTCTCATTTTCATTTCCTATAAATGCACTCACCTAGTTTTTTTCTCTCATGTATTATATTTTTTGCTTTATTGATGAATGAGAAATAACAGTGTTCAACCATTCTTCTAGTTTCGAGTAGTGTTATGGCTATCACTGTGACATTTGGTCTTGGTTGTTTTCTTTTCCTATTAAAAAATCCAACAATATTTTAGTAATAAAATAATACACTGAGGGATGCTCAAAGTGAAAATTAATTAGGGGCTGACATCTAGATAATGTAATTCATGGACAAGGAGAGATTTTATATAAGAAAAATGATGTGAAAAAATAGAACAAACATGTCTAAAACACATAAAATTAAATAAACATCAATAGGGAAAAGCCCCATGTGGTCTACAAGATTGTACAAATCTACCAAAATGTATTGAAAATAAATAATCCCCACAATCAAATTTATAATTCTAATTTAAATAATGAATCAATGTTCATTTAAATTAAACCTTGGATTAATATGAGAAGAGATTGGAAAAACTAATAATTTGAGTTTATATGAGATAGGATAATTGAAATAATTGAGAAGAGAGAGTTCTTATCTAATTTAAATATGCATTTTGTAGATGTTGGTTACTTCAATATATGTTAAGATGTTGTGACAAAGATCTAGATAGAAACTAGAAATTGGTATGGATTTTTTATTCAAAGCCATATGATGAATGCATTCTAATTTTTTTGGTTCTTAGGAGCAAGTCACTCCCATGATATGCTCCTTTGATTCTCTTCCTTGGTGTGATTATATGCATAAGTTACATAGTTTTAACTTTGACACCTATAAATCAAGTTTGTTGGTGTATATATGTGCTTCTAAGAATGGAAAATAATAAGAATCACCTTTAAGGGAATTCTATACATGAAGGTAATGTATTCAACTTCCTTGATCGAATTTATCCCCTAAGGTTGATTTGAAAATTATATTAAAATAGAGAAAAATTATGAATTTTGATTACTAATTAGCCTATGACTAAGTAATTATTGAGAGTGAGCTATAACAAAGATTGTGATTGATTAACCCATGATTTGGATGCATTATTATTTCATGATATATTGGTGTTTTAAATTACCTAGGACAATTCCTCTAAATATAAGTCCTAGGCACACAATTCCAAACTTTTGGCCTACACGCTAATGTGTAATGATTATTATTTGGATGTGTTAGCCTTAGATATGAGAGATTTGAAATTTAAAATTAGAAAGATAGAGTTTTCTTGAAATTATATCTAGGGAATAAGACCACATGTGTGACCTACTCCATGTAGAGGAAGAAACCTTGCGAACTAAGTCAGTGGTGATATAAAGTGATAGATTTAGTACATAATAAAGTGATACATTTAGGATTGGGATTCAATTTAGTGTGCAATTTTCTCCTCTACAATGAGACTGTGTATAATTATAGAATTTTTTTGTGTAATTTGCTACTTGATAAGATGTAGCTAAGGAAAGAAATGTGAAGTGGTTGTGTCCACCACATTACCATTTTTTAGGATGTTGTTTATTAAGAGTTTTTTTTATGTGTTAGGTGTGAGCATAAGACAACAACATAAGTAATGATGGCTTCTAGGCAACCCAATTCATAGAATTGATCATATATCACCTTCTTAGGATCATTAAGAGTATAGTGTGCAAACATCATGTCACTTCATTTCAATTTTCATTGAAGGAATGTGGTATTTCTCAACAAATATTAAATTTGATACTCATTGCATTTTAAATAATTTTATAAATTCAAATATTTTGAATTAATTCATAATGCCAAATAAAAGTTTGGATTTTTTTTTTAGATTAAAAAATTATAATATTTAACACAAATTAAGTTTATATAATATATATTATTTTAATTTTCCAAATTTTATCTTGATTTGTAGAGTGGACTATCAAATTTAGTTCATGATGTCTAGTTTTCTAAGCTAGAGCCTTACTAATACGAAAAAAATAGACTTAAAATACTTAATAAACTTTAATTTCATCATTGATTCAAACATGTAGAACATTCTAAATAGTTTCTTCATTTTCTTATTCAAAGATTCAAATTTTCATTGGAAAAACTTAAGCTTGAATAAGCAAATGTAGACCACATTGAATTTTTTTTTTTCACTCACATAGACCTAGAGGATTTCTAATGAATAAATAGACTCACTTAAGATATAACATGACAAAAATGTGACACGAAATTTTTTTTTTAATATAAATGAACAAATCAAGATTCACATGGACAATAATGTAAACCCTAAGAATTATAGGTGGAACATTTCCTAGGACCAACACACTACTTTGCCACTTTTAAATAATGTTATCTATGAATAAGTTTATAATGGGTTGGGTGTGAACATAGTACAATACTATAAACAAGGATGGTTTCCCCACCCAATTCATACACTCAATCATAGACCACCTTTATTCAAGAGTAGAGGGTGCACGCATCATGTATATTCCTTTCAAATTCTATTTAAGGAAAGTGTGTAAGATTTAAATACTATTTTTTTAGTGTATTAAATTATATGATATTTTATCAAGAATCAATTTCATAGTTTTGAATCAATCTTTAAATTGACTCATATTTCATTAGTAGTACTTTCTAAAAACTTATGTGTCATTAGCATGAATGATCCACTTAACATTTAATTTTAAATTTGATTGTGAAATGCTCTTTTTTAGAAAACTTTGTAATGCTAAATTTAAAAGTTTAGAAAAAAAAAATATGTAATATAATTACTCAATAAATTTATATAATATATATTATATTCTACTTCTTATAACAATATGTGAGGTAGATTGTAAAAATGAATCCATAATGTATAATTTTCCAAAGAAAAACATTGTACAAAAGGTAATGAGATCTAAGATTTTGTTAGTTCCTAGATTTATACATAGATTTTTTTTTTATGTATATGTCTCCCTTTCCTAACTTCCCAATGGTGATCCCTAAATTTGTGTACATCCTTTTGTTTTAAGTACATCTCTCTTTAATAACTAGTCTATAAAACTTGATCAATAATCCAAAAAATTTTGTCTTGTTGCAATATTTCAAAAAGTGTACCTACTTGAACCTTTTTTAATTTTGAGTGAGGTCGTGTCAAGATTTTGTTTCATATGTGAAATAGTTTTACATGTGGTATTCAACTATCCTCAAAACATACTAAGTTTAATTGTCAAAGATAAATTTGACCAATAAAAATAGAAGAACTATTTATCACTTTTTATAGAAATAAAATATAATACTTTCAGTTCCATCAAATTTATCCAAAACACAAAACTTTCCGTCCCATCAAATTCATCCAAAACAAATCAAATATTTATCTCTTAAAAAGACAATTATTTTAAACCATTTAACTTTATCAATATGCCACAATAGACTTAACTACTTTAAATAATTAGTGATAATAGATTTCCACAATTCATGAAGATTATTGCTGAGTGTTTCTAGATTAGATTGTGTTTATATTTTTTTCATCAACATTTTGGACCTCACTCCTTATGCTCTCTTATATCCTGATGATGGGTCACAGAGTGTGATCCGAAATGTTGATGTAAAATACAAACATAATCTAATCAAGAAACACTCAACAATACTTTAAATAAGTTCTAATTTAAAAAATTTAGAAGCATAAAATCTTGAAAGAATATATGTTTTCATGAGCAGAGAAAAACACTCTGCAAAGATCCAGACGAAGTAATCAAACAAACACCAGTACTAGTCGCAAATTTACAAATGCAAGCGAAGCCATGTATGGTTGTCCTAAACATACATATAATTACTTCTCTTGGAAATTATGCAATGCTAATTTGTTAGTGCACAGAAAATGTCACACCTGCAACACGCTCAGGCTTTAGAAAATCTATATCGAAGAGGTCAGAGCTTGAGTCACTGAATTCATCAAATGCTGAGCATTCTCTTGTTTTCTCCCATAAAGTATTGCTTTCAACAGACAGAGGGGACCCAAATGCCCTCTCACCTTCTACTGCTAGACTGTATGATCTGCACAGGCCTGCACACAATTCGGGTCTCAAAAGTTTAAAAGATTTTGCTTTACAGCCTACTTTTTAGTACGAACATTTAAAATTCTGTCCTTGAATTAAAGTTTATGGAAAAATCTGTATTTTTCTCTCTCATATTTTAAGAAGGGGTTTCGACGAACTCTTTTTTATTACAATATCTGGATTCTGCATGGCCGGACATGTTAAGCATAATAATTTTTTAACTAGACAATATACTACTGTTAGTCTTTTACTAATGGATAATATATCTTGAATTTCAGGTGCAGCTCTTTATATTAGACAATATAGAATATGTTAAGTCTTTTACTAGACAATTTGGTTTTTATGTAAACCATTAGCATGTTGAGCATAATATATCTGAATTTCAAGTAGAACGATACATGTCGATTCTTTAATAGATAACCTGGGTCTTATATACACGATGGGCTTGTTGAGTACAATATATCTGAATTTCAGAAGCAATTATTTGCATTATCCAATACATAATATGTCTTTTTCTAGACAACCTGGGTCTTACGTAAACGACGGGCTTGTTGAGTACAATATATCTGAATTTCAGAAGCAATTAATTACGTTATCCAATACACAATATGTCATTTTCTAGAATACCTGAGTCCTACGTAAACGACAGGCTTGTTGAGTACAATATATCTGAATTTCAGAAGCAATTATTTACGTTATCCAATACACAATATGTCATTTTCTAGACAACCTGAGTCCTACGTAAACGACGGGCTTGTTGAGTACAATATATCTGAATTTCAAAAGCAATTATTTACATCATCCAATACACAATATGTTTGTCCTTTTCTAGACAACTTGGGTCCTATTTAAACAACAAGCATGTGAGCACAATTTAATTGGATCCCACATACAATAATACACAATGTGTCAATCTTTTACTACAGGACTTGGGTCTTATGTACAGCAGGTATATGTCAATATGGGTAGATTCCACATATAGATAGGTTGAGCACAATATAGATAGAGTTCACATATAGATAAAGCACAATATAGATATATCCCAATATAAGTAGAGAACAATATAGATATATCCCAATAAAGATAGAGTACAATATAGCTAGATTCCGCATATAGATAGAGCACAATATAGATATATCCCACATACCTACTATTTATTCTAGACAATACACAATATTTCAACATTTTAATAGAAAATCCGGAACCCTATGTAAACAATAGAAATGTTAAGCACAATATAACCAGATCTCACATACGATTCTATATGCTAAAAAATACACAATGAACCAATCTTTTATTAAAAAACATAGATCTTACTTAAAAGATCTTGAATATAATATACTTAATATACCTGATTCAAGACAATACTCTATGATTTACAATCATTTGGAACTTTTATATAAGATAGTATTCTATAATTTAACTGTTTATTTCTTACATTAACATTTCCAACCATACTTCATAATTTATCATCTTTTTCTACTCATCGTAAAAATTTATCTCAAATATAATCCAAAACATTACTACAGACAAAATAGAAACGTTTCTTCAAGTTACCTGATGAGCGAGATTGACAGTTTTTTTCAATATTGATCTGACTTAGAATTGAAGACAAACTGGGCGACTCCCTTGGAGTACGGGCCTCTGAAATCTCATCTCCAGCTTTAGTATCAAAGATCATTGCAGAGGAAAACGAATCAACTTTACTGCTGCTGCTTCTTACACTGTTACTCCTAACAGAGCTCAGACTCTTCACAAGCTGGTTCACAATCAGTCCAACAAATTTGGTACGAGGGCTTTCAGTCTTTGAATGCACTGGATCTTCCTTGCAGTCATGAACTAATCCCATACTGGTACTCTTTCCACTGGACTTTCTAAGTGGAGACAACAGAATGGGACTCAACCTGGTCGTAACGAGCTCCATGGGAGGATGATCATTGTCAACAAATGATCTCTCTAGCAGATGAGCGAGCTTGTAAGAGCGCTGATTTTCCGATCCTCCTACGCTCACTTGTTCTGGAATCACAGTTTTCATAACCACAGAATCATGGTCGATCTGGGCATAATTCACAGAGCAGGGGCAAGGAGCAGGCAAATCTTTGTTTGAAGAAGAAGTGCGGTCATTGAAGTCTAAACTTGAAGAAACATATGTCTGCACTGGCTCAGAACTGGTGGTGCTGCTGCCTTCAGAAGAAGAATAAAGGCCCTGTGCATCTGGGAAAATGATTGGAGAATTATTGACCAAAACCTTGCGCTTAACGAAGCAGTTTCCCATTGCAGAGAATATACTAATAATGCATAACATGGCCTCTACCTACTACCCAGTCGCTCTTAAAACCAAGAGATGACGCCAAGGTGGAAAAGTACGGATCTCACCTGACGTGTGTATGTCAGAATCCTTCGGAACAAAGGAAAATGATCAACCAATACGAAAAGTGATCCTCACATTCCATAGCACTCCCGCTCCCGGAAGTGGTCCTCCAAATCGATGTGGAATTTGTTTGTCCTCCCCCGGAAAGAACAAAACCTTGGGGACCACTCCATGAATCAGTGATAAACATATTAAATTGGTACTACACGAGTTATTCCAGTTCTTTTGTTTTTTCCTTTCCCCCGGTATCACATCTGTAACATCCATGGTAACACACCATCTACGCACTACTAGTTTAGGTATTTGTAATGGGGAGTGATTTTTTAATTAATTTATTTTCTTTTTCTATCTAGGTGTATCTATGTATAGAAGTTTTGCAAATATTTTTTATTTTTTTCAAAGAGACGTAAACGTTTTTTATCCGAGTTATAAACTGGTGAGATCACAAATCTCAACAATAACACCCCAACGGGATTTGCATCTATATATAGAAGTTTTACAAATATTTTTTTTTTTTTTAAAAAAAAGGGGTAAACACTCTAGATCCGGAGCTATGAACCACTGGGGTCGCAAATAGGAGATTGCATCCTCAACATAGACATTCAACAATAACACCCCAACGAGATTTGTATCTATGTATAGAAGTTTTACAAAAAAAAAAATTTAAGAGGGGTAAAAGCTTTTGATCTAGAGTTATCAACCAGTAAGGTCACAAATGGAGGTCTCATCCTCAAGATAGACAGTCAACAATAACACCCCAATAGGATTTGAACCAAACCCAATGAGATTTGTATCTATGTATAGATAGAAGTTTTACAAGTGTGTGTGTGTGTGTGTATGTGTGTGTATATATATAACATTTTTGATCTTGAGTTATGAACCAATGAGGTCACAAATGGGGGATCTCATCCTCAACATAGACACTCAACAATAAAAATCGAATGGGATTTGAACCTTAGTGGCAAGCACAACATCACATTTAAACTATCACACTATGCCAAGATTGGCTTTAGAAATAATTTTATTATGGTTATATTTTATTCTAAATTTATTAAGAGTTTGAAATTATTTATTAAATGTATCGTTTACCATTTATAGACATAAAGGTGTGGATTTGAGTCGAATCATTTTGTAAGTGTAGATTGAATACTAATTTTTTTAACGTGATTTTTTTAAATTAGACTTATGTTGCTCTCTTACTATTTTTTATGAGTGGATTAAAACACAATTTATTTCAAATTGCATGATGGTGTGGTGTATTAAGATTAAACCCTAATTCATTTGAATCACATAAGGTTTATTTAGGAGCACATCTACAAATCAAATGCAAAAAGGACAAAACATGTTATAGGAGCATAATACATGGTTGTTTAGTGTCCCCATTCTTTGTTCAGCTCCTAGGAGCATCCTAGGAGCATAATACATGGTTGTTTAGTGTCCCCAATCTTTGTTCAGCATCATTGAATTGACTTGCCTAGGGGCTTGACTCTATCAATTTACTAAATAGTGTCTCTCAACACCATTTTTGTAGACACAAGTATATTAAAGCAAAGCGGATCTTTTCAATTAACAAAATTCAACCAAATCATTTTCATAGGTGAAGTCCCTATCAACACGTCAAGTTCACTTATAAATGCATAGAATTTACTTCTAGAAGCATAGAGATCATATCCACAATTAATTGAACCTAACAGTTTACAAAAAAATATATATTTTTTGAGATTGTTGTCTAACAAACCAAGACTTCCTAGCACAATGGTAAATTAGTTTATGATGTCTATGTCAATCTTTTTCTTCATCAAATTGGAGTAAAGTACCTTTTGATTATTTTATTTAGTTCAAGATTGCATTAATTATAATATTTATCAAATTATCTGTTATAAGTCCTAACTCTAAAATCTAGGCATTTTTAATGTTAACTTATTGTTCAAGGTGAAATTTTGTTGAAAGAATTTATTTTCCAAACAAAAAAAAGTGAACTCAACATTCCTTCACGACATCAGAGTTTTGAACTTAGGGTTTATTGTTCTTTCTTGGGGTTTTTATATCAATTTTTTATTGTATTTATTTCTATCAAACCTAATTAGGGTTTACATATACCCCTATTTGTGTATCATTGATTCATCTTTATTATGGTTTGAACTCAGCTTTAGAAATTATTTGATCTCCTTTCGATTTGTCCAAGCCACCCTTGATTTACTACTTCATTGATACATCTTCATGGATTCTCATAGTTCATTATCTTTAGCCTCTATCCATGTGCTTATGTTATAGATATTAATATATTTACACACTTTGTTAATTATAACTCTTCCATCCTCAATAATTTTGCATCTTTTTATACTATGGATGAGGATATATTCTCTATGGGGGTATTGTTTCATCATGTACATGTATTTTCTACTCTTTCATAGAGATGATTAGCATCTTTATTTCGTTTTTAGATACACTCCATTTATCCATGAGTCTACTCTGAATGACATGTTACCTTTGATTAAACCTTTACTTCTCATGCTTTAGTTTAAGATGATTGTATTTTTTATGATGAATATGGATGAAATAGTGTTATCTTCTATTGCTATATTTATGTATGATAGGGATTGTGGCACATGGTTTCTTTAATACAACTATTCATGATGATATGCTCTAGATGATGATCATTCTTTAACATCTCATGCTAGTTTTATGGATTATGTACCTATGATAGTATTTCACCTAATGATTTAATTAAGGATCGTCCATGCATTATGCGGTTAGTTCATTAGCTTCTCATGTATATTCTTTTGATGTTTTTCATTACATAACAATATTATTGCTCTTAGTGAGGAGTTATTACATGATGATTTTGATGGTAATGTTGATGCATCCTTGCATGTTGAGACATTTTTTCTTACTAATCATGAGCATCTTTATGATGGTATATTATTTATTATTGAATTTAACGTTATTTGAGTGGTGTAGAACTATAATGGTTTGATTCATCTTGTTTATTTTATTATTCATTTATGGATTTGGCACATTCTTTTTTTGCTCACTTTTAGATTATTCTAATGTGTTTGAGGTTAATGTGGACTTAGTTGAGCCTTATCATGATCTATCTTTGGATGTGTTTCCACCCTATTCACCTACTATCCATTTGGCTTATATATATCTACATGCACTACCTTTCATTCTAAGCCACTTGCTCTTAGGGATATACCTAGACTTTTCATACCAAAACTATTTCATGAAACTATCATATACTTGGGTGAGAACATAAAGGCATGTCTTTATTTTTAGTCTAAATGGACCACTAGAATTAATATTTTTAAAATTTGTATTTTCCCTCAAGTATAGCAAGCAAACCTTTAAGAATTTGAAGATAATGTAAATTAATGATTTGTGAGATTTTCTATGTAGATTTAATTTCCTATTTTTAATAATTACTCTATTTTTAAATATATATATATATATATATATTTAGTTCTTTTATACTTTATAGTATTTTTAATAAATAATAGTTCCTCATAACACAAAACTTGGGTTAAATATAAAATGTTTTCATATTTTTTAATATAAAACTCCAATATTGATATCTAGGCACGCATTTTTATTACATATTGTAGAAACCAAGATCATGGAGTAGACAAACAAGCACAAGATTGCAAATGAAATCAACCTGTTTGATAGATAGTCAAGGGTCTCCTTATAAAGGAGAAATATCCAACCATGAGCAAAATATCCCTAAATATCAACAGGACAAAATATCAGGAAATATTTAACCTACACAATAAATGCCATGAGATATTTAACCTACACAATAAATTCCATGCCTAAGTAGGCTTAGGTCAAGATAAGTGAAGCAAGCATTAAATGTAAACACTAACACATATTATGTTTACTATTAATTTTTAAATGATATTAATTATATTTTAGACACATATTTTCTCATATTATTTTATAAATACCCAGATTATTATTTTTAAATGAAAGAAAGACTTCAATAAGAGGGCAGTCTTATTTTTTAATTTTTCCCTTGTTTGATATTTTTTCATGTGTCTCAAATGTTCAGTGCTTATTTTTGTTATAAATCTATATTGATTTGAAAATAGAAAATAAATATTATAATTAAATAAAATATATTAAAACCTATATTTTATGAAAGCTTATTTTGAGGGGCTACATTTGTACAAAATTATGCGTCATGTGATGAATTTCATTTAATCGTAAAAAAAACTGACGTAAATCAACAATTTGTGTCCAATAAAATTTTAAAATGTGGTTTAAAGAAATTTTATCATCACATAACTTTGTCGTATAGGCACCTTCAATCTAAGGTCCTTGATGCAGAAACAAGAATAAGGTGGGCTCAAACACAACTAATGCAGGAGCATTTGGATCCATTAGCGAACTTTCATAATCCATAAACATGATCATTTGATTTTTTCTTTTACTCTAATTTAAGGTTTATGGTTTTCAAGTTTTTCCCCTATCAAAATATATTTTTGAGTCAAGTGGATAAAAGGGGAAAAGGACCTGTTTACCTAATAAATACCAAGACAAAGGCATAAATGAGATGAAGATTTAAAGCAAATAGTAATGGTTAAAAGGATCACAGTATGCACCTTACTAGTTTCACCTTGTTGTTCGACAATCTATGATAATAAAACTAACTATTGCACCTTTGGTGTGCAATGGGTTACGCCGAATAATTGTATGTACATGTATCTTATTTATTGTAGACATATTGGTTGAAATAGAAAATAGTTTAGATAATCTAAAAAGGAAAGAAATGAAATAAATTAAATGCAAATGATCATTTGTCTTATTTGATTATGTGTAGACATATTGGTTGAAATAGAACAATATGTATGCAACATATTAAAACAACACATTTAAAAACTTAAATGGAAACAATATACAAATAAAGAGGAACGTAAATTTATGTGATTTAAAAATGTAGAATAAGGATATATATACAATGATGAAAATAAAGTGTTTTTGTAGAATGTTTAATTTGCATTACAAGTATGTCAACAATTGAGTACAATGGTATAGCGATATTGTAACACGGTCACATTGAAATCCAATGTATCTGTAATAAACAAAAGATATATTTAGCATTTGAAAAACAACTAATAGAAATGAGAATGTTGAAGTTGAAATTCAATAAAAATTATTAGTTACCTTTGGTTGAGTAGTTTGTAGTTCTTAGACAATGAGAACATAGTGTAAATGAGCAATGAGAGGAGCCTGTAGTAAAGCAAGAAGAGAAATATAATTTACAACAAATAAACTATATAAATATTGGTAGTGAAGCAAATAGGAAAGTGGCATACCTATAGTGGTTCAAATGCACTTTAAGTGTTTGAGGAGTTTGAATTTGACATTGCTTTCAATCAATTCTCTTCGCTTTTTTGGCGAGCAACATATGGGATTTTTTGCATGCGTGCATATCATTGGAATGTGAAGGTTGGGTGTATGCAAAGACTTTGTAGATCTGGAATTCTTGAAATAGTTGTGATTGTCAAGCCTTGCTGGTCTATGTTGCCAATGTCAATTGTGGCCCTTGGAAGTGTTAGTCCTTGTGACTTGTGTATTGTCAATGCCCATGCCATTTAAGTGGAATTTGACAGCGAAGCCCATAGCTAAGTGGGGTTATTGGGACATTATTTGGATTTTTTATGGTCCCAAGGTGGTGCAATGTAATGCTTGAAATGAACAACAACAAACAAAGGGTAGTTGAGGTGGTTTTTCACCCTCATTATATAGGATTTCTTTTACTTGACCAAGTGCACCATTCACGAGCCCTATTTTGACCCATATATTTGAGCAAAACATGACCTCTTTCCCAATAGATAAAAAAATATGAGCTTGAAGTTGTTCTTTATCTGGACTTGTGTATGCTAACCCCCTAAGTTTCTCTGTAGTAGAAAGTGTAACTGGCGTTGCCAAAGACAACAACATATGTTTGTTGTGTAGTAACACCAATTCATTTGTTGCAAACATATGTATGACAGATAAGAAAATAGAGTTTTTTGTATAATTGAGTGAGGAACTTAAGTGTGACATTAGAACTTGTCAATCTTCTTGTGTAGGCTCTGCGTTCCTTAGATTGGAGAGAAGTGCACGAAAAGCAATTTAGGAAGGATCATCACTAATTTGTTGAAATATTTTTGTCAAATTTACCACTATTGTGAAGTTGCACCATAGAGTCCCACCATAGGAGGTAGAAGCATAAATGGGGATATCTTTAACTTGTGGCAGTTAGCCCAAGTCACCAAAGAGAATAATTGAATGCCCTCCAAAGGATAGGTGGTTCTGGATGAGGAATGCTTCCCATACGTTCTAGCAACTTTGGACCAATGATGCTCATCTTGTCTATTAAAATGTACCTAATAAAGTACATGCTTTCTTGGAAGGTTGCAAGTGTTTTCCCTTGTAGCGGGGGCATTTCTTTTATTGGAATGTGAAGAGAAAAATGAATTGTTGATGCTTGAATGTTGAATGCAGCAACACCTAGAGGTGCAAGAAGTAGTAATGGTGACTAGTGAATCAGAGCTGAGCTCATGAGGGCAAACCTTATTTTTTTATGAGGTTTGACTTTCCAGTTCCTATAGTTCCTTTGACAATTAGCTTTAGCGGTGGTTGCAATGGAAGAGTGCTTAGATGGGACCAAATTATATTGAACGCTCTTTGCTACTAAGTAGAGAAAGTAGTATGGGTGTGTTCATTGAGAATCTAGTGCACTTGAAAGGTTGGTCGATTGGAGTCTATGAAATTAGTAGCAAAATGAATTTGCAATGGGGTGAGGCTAGTATGTTTCCATTCATGGTGCATGTCATGTCACGATGACCAAGCATGTCTAATGCATCAAGTTGTATAGGAAGTTATGGGTACAAACTTGAGAGAACCTTCCATTCTTCAAGGTTGTTTCCTTGCAACACATGGTCAACGCTTGAGTTGCTGCTAGCATCTGATGCTTTGGTTAGACTTGGATGTGTGCAGTGTACATTCCACATGGTTTGTATGTAGAAGAGAACCTTTCCCATTGTGATATAATTTGATGTTCGGAGGACCCAAATTCAGTGTCAATATTTTGGAATGGGTGGTATAGAATTAGTTCACTCCAACAAAATTCATGAAAGCTTTTGTCATCTCTTGCAGGGATGCTTGTGAACCTAGGTGAGACACGAAAAATTGCTTTGTGGGGGCATTGCTTCCATTGTTCATTTTTCTGGGACGCTTTAAAGGTCCATTTTGGGGTCAATTCAATGAGGGCCATTGCCTTTAGCTAATTGGAGCGGGCCATGTAGGCATCAATGTATGTAGGTGATGTGGTAACCGATGTGGGTGAGATCGATACATATTGAAATTTGTGGTGATTAACATTTAGAGACACAAATGTCCTATTGGATATGGAGAGGGGTAATTTTAGTAAAAGGTGGCAAGTTTCTTGGGCACTAATATCACGATCGTCGAGGATATCACTAAGCAGTTTTCAAAAATCTATTGGAGCAAGAATTTTTTATTCTAAATTGGTTGAGATGTGAGATAACATGGCATGATAGGTTTCATAATTTTGCTCAGCTTTTGCTGCATATTTTGTAATATATTTGAGGACAATATCAATTGATAGTACATGTTGTAAATCTACATTAGCCCTCCAGATAGATAGGATAGTTGGGTTGTGGAGGTTCAATCGATCATCATTGTGAGCTAGTGTGTGCTTAGCATGACCGGTCTCATCATTTGAAAGACTTGATTTATCTTGCATGGACCATGGTGCTTTATAGTGACATACAGTAGATGGCCCTTTCCTCCTAGGGCATGTTAGCAAACTACACTTTGTGTGTCATTCAACACAGTTGACCAATTCACAATAGTCAGTTGAAGGGTCAGATGACAAGATCCTTCTTGTATCTAGCAAACAAGGATCATCAAGAACAAAGCAGTGAATTTTTTGGCTTCTCAAATGGAGGCTACGTGAGTTCCAAGCTGACACATATCTATCTATATAATCAAGTGCATTTTGTACAGATTGAATGTTATTCCATTCTAATCTACTAATATCAGGTGCTTGTTTGAGCCATAGAAAACCATGGATGTGTGCAGATCCCCTATGTTGCCAGTCATACCTATGAAAAGATGATATTTGGGTAAGTGCACCAAGATGGTTCCCAAAAGGGGGGCTTAAGTGGCCACTTTTTTTCTGAAATTAGGAAATACTGACCTTGGACATGAAATTGAGGATAGTTACACTAAAAATTTTGAGATGGAACAAAAACAAGGATCAAAGTGCTCTGAGTCTAATTTCTAAACTACTAATTTATTTTGAAAATGGTTGAGATTAAGGGGTTCAAAAGAGGGACGTACACAAATTGGTGTTATTTTTGTCAGAAAACATAACATAGCAACTCTTGTACGACCTGATCATGGTGAAATTTTTTGTAGTATTTTTAAAATCGCAATGGTCAAAAGTTAGCTAACAGTATGTAGTTGATGCACAATTTTTTTGATAATTTTTTAATGAATATTTGATTTTTTACTAATTTTCTAAGTGGGCACTTCCTGAAAAGCAGAATTTTGGCCGTGCTCCCACTAAAATTTTTTGAAGGTAATTGATTTTTTTTTTAATTTTTTTTTTTAAAATGTAGAATAGAGTCTAGTTTCTAAAAATGTAATTTATTTGAAATTTCAATGAATGGTTAATTTATAACGAAAAAAAAAACAAACACTGCTTTTGGAAAAAAAGAGACATACAAACAAAAGAAATTATGGATGAAAGGCTTAACATTGTTAAAAAGTTAAAAAAATTACATCGTTGGATAGCTAAGAGAGAACCTAACATTACCCATGTGTTTTATTTTGTCGATATTGAACCAGATGCAATTCTGATGGTGAGCACGAACCTGATTATGTGAAAAAATTGTAGAATTTGCAAAAACACGTCTCTGGTCATTGGGAATGCCCTCCAAGCCTCTGGGTTGGTATTCCAAGGCAAATACCAATGCTAAGGCTTGGGGATTCCCAAAGAAAAATATAACGTGATCGCATTATAACACGAGCACGTTATTTCCTAGTTTTGATCTCGTTATGTTTCATCGATATGCGTCCTTTTGCCTCTTGCATGTCACTGTAGCATTATGTTTGTTATGCCGAAACCAAAGAAAATCCTCTTGTCCCAATGTGTTTCGTTGTGACCTCATGGAGTCGAGGAAACGTCATGTAGATAATGCTTCATTATACCGAGATTCACCCCGAATGCCATCTCCCAGTCGCTGAGACATAAGAAATTTTCTTACCGAAACGTGCTTCCTTGCTTCATCTGTTTCGCTATAACCTTGAGATATCGGAGAGACATCTCACAAATTAGACTTTGCTTTACCAAAAATTTTCATTCATCATGAGTCACTGTGACAAATTGGTTCTCTTGCTGATGTATTCTTTTATCTTATGTGGGTCACCATAACATACCGACATCAGGGAGACCTCATACAGAGTGCACTTTGTTTTACCGAAAGAATTTATCCATCTTGTGTGTCACTGAGACAATCCAATTTTCATCCCGACAAAGTCCTCATTGTGTTATCAGCGAGACCGAAGGTCACTCGCCGAGACATTACTTCGAAAGCCTCAACTCTTACCAATATGCATCCTCCCGCCACCAGTCGGTGTGACAATGTATATTCACTATGACCTCACACCGGAAGCAATATGTTTGGCCGAAGAAACCATCCATGTGTTGTTCGGTAAGACTCTCCTCGAGAACATGTTGACGAAAACCACGTGTCGACAAGACATAACAACCTCGCCGAGATCACATTACGATATCGCCAAGCTCTCACCGATGAGACACTATCTCGACGACCAAAATCCTGCCAATAGGTTCCTCCTCGGTTGCCGAAACCACATGAAATTCATGCCGATAGAAACCTACAGGTGAATGTCGATCGCTGTAACAATGAACAAGTCTTTCCGATCACCTACTGTAAACATATGTTAACACACAGGCAACATGGGTCAGGGAGACCTAGATAGACCTATGTCGATATGGACCACAACATGAAAAATTCATGACTCGATGGATTCTATGGGGTCACATGACCAAAATATGGGCAAAACTATCATAAAATGAGGAAAATGTGCCTAAGGTAGGACTCAAATGGAGACTCTGGGGGATGAAAGATATGTAAAAATCATCAGATTTTAACAGTTCCAACAGGAAGGAGGAAGAGAGTGGGAGAGAGTGTGGGAGAGTGGGTGAGAGGGTGGGAGAGAGGGTGTGA
>VDFB02047230.1:614736627-614764136 GCA_007258455.2 Sequoia sempervirens
GGGGATGGAAATCAGGGCACGACGACCCACCTGTCCTGACCTGCCTTTAGATTTGGGTAGTTTTTGGGGTCAACCAGGGAGGATGCCCCATTTTGGCACATTGGTCCAAGTCATTTTGAAGTTTCAAGGGCATTAAGACCATCATTTGAGCAATCAGGACTAGGAGGAAGCTTTGCTATTTGGAGTCTGTCATTGAGAACAGCTCTGGTAGGACGATGTCCCGTGGGTGGAGTTCCTTTTGGCGAGACCAGGGGATCTGGAGGGCAGTGGCATAGTTTAATTTTCATTTGGGCACCTTGGGTTGGCAAGAGCAGGAGGACATTAGCCAATTTCTGTTTGAGGCTACAAAAGTCACACGGTGGTCCAATGGAGGTGGCTCGCACCATTAGGTCCAGACGGAGATGGGGCTGCCATGTTTTACTTCATTTGTTGCTGGAGGATGCAAAGGCAATGGAGCAGTCGGGTTTTGGGCAGTACAAGGGCAAAGGCAGTTTTTTGTTTGAGCATGGATGAGCACAAACAAAGTCCTGATGGCAGAGGTCTACGGGAGATGACCTGAAGTGGTCGATCACTCAACAAATTTCATTTTTTATTCAAACAGTCGCGACAAGATCGGGACTCGGAGGGTGGAAGGTCGTCCCGCAAAAGCTGTTTGAGATGACGATTTCACTATGGCGGCCCGTGGATGGAAGTCCGTAGGGCGAGGCCTAGAAGGATGATGCCACTTTGTTATTTGGAGGGAAAAATGAAGGTGATCAGCGAGGACAGGTTTGGGACCCAATGATTGGATAGACCGGGTCCAAAAGCTGTTTGGAATGACAAGTTATGAGCAGCGTCTTGGGGACAGAATCCCATGGGGGTGGATCCGAATGGTTTCGATGAATAGCCTCATTTTGGTTTGAGTCTTCACTAAGTTTAAGCGGTGAAGGAGGAGTGTCCTCTTGCTAGGGTGAACCCGAATGGGTCTCCCGTTGTTTTAAGTTTGTTGCAATTTTTAAACATTGGTGACAACGATGGGAGTGCGCAGGCTCACAGAGCATGAATGCTTTGGCTGAAGAACAACACCGGGGAGTCAAGGTTTCGTGATTAGATAATGGATGATTTGTGAAGTTTTCCAAGATTTTAACATATGGGTTTTGGGCGCCTTATTGTAATCTATCTGTCTATTAAGTTTTTCTCCCTTATACTTAGTGATTTTACACAAAAATTGAAGAAACTCAAAGCAAGGCGTGAGTGGAAAACCTACCTCACAAATTCGATGAGGGTGGTCAACCAAGCAGGCTGCAAAGATTTGGAGACCACGATCAAGCGACACAGAAGCGATGGCGGTACTGGAAGCCAACTTTGACTCGTTTTGAACAAACTGGCGAATGAAAATGACAGTTCAAAGTATACTATTTATAGACATCCCCTCATTAAATGTGCCTCATATATGTGGGTACGGTAGGTCAAAAGGTTGGTAAGCTGTTATTTGAAAATGGTGGTGGGAGCGCCGGGACCTGGAAGGCGGGTGACATTCAACTGATGGCCACTTAGAAGTTTGGTGATGAGGAGACAACGCGAAAGGTGACGGGTCCCAAGGATTAGAAGGATTTCAGACGATGTCCATTCAAAATCCAGCAATAAGGGAAACAACAAACAACCTGTGGGTCTCGACGGGCAGAGAGCTATTGGAGGAAGGCCGTTTGAGATAGCTGCGAGGAAATGGAAACCCAATGGGGGTGGCCCGACGGGGTGGGCCCAATGGGCTCTAGGGACGCCAACTTTGAAAAGCTAAGGAAAACAGCTAGTGGGAACCTACAAAGGCCAAGGACTTTGAAAATTTGAGGGGGAAAAAACATCGTCAACTTAGGATTAACTATCTAAGGATCACTGACTACTTAGAACACCAAAACATGGGGCACACAAAACAAGACAATGATGAAGCGACCTAGCGAGGTGAAAAGGAAGAGGGTCCCCATTTTGAATGGGGTATGTGTGCTGAAGGCACAAGTGGTGACTCTTCTGGGGAACACTCCCGAGTGTTCTAAGGATAAATGCTCATTCAGAACCCAAATTTTTTGGTTTCGCAGACCAGGAGCTGACTTCTAAACATGAACTAGGAGAATGAGATCCTTAGTTGAGTTAACCCACGAAGCATCTCAGAAGTGTGTGTTAAGTGAATTCATTCCCTTCCCTTAGAAACTGTGACAAGTGGCAACTAATTGAATTGAGCAAGCTACATGAATCGTCCAACCCCAAAAGTAACCCATACATTTCCCCACTGCCAGTTAGGCATCCATAGCCCCGATAGAGTTGTCGTTGTGACCTCAGGAACATTGCTCTACTACCAACTAGGCGTCCATAGCCCCGATAGAGTTATCTGCACACCTATACGGTAGCTTTTTTTTTCATTTTTCTTTCTTTTCTTTCTTTCAATACTTATTTCAACACTTTCTTCTTTTGCTCAACTATGTAAGCATCGAATCCTACTATGGGTTTGGGAATCACAGTGGTCACTGAAGCAGACTTAGGATTTTTCAATTGCTAAATTGTCATAACAACCGTTGTACAAATCTTTGGAAATCATTAATATGCATTTTGTGCTGGATCTGAGATGAATGTAAAAGGAGGATTCAACCAAGGGTCGGGTTCTAAGTCAAAGTTCAAGTGAAGAAGCCATTCCATAGCAGCTATCAGAGACCAATGGTTGAGAGTGAATATTTAGCCAAAGAACACTAAGAGTGGGAAGCAAAGTGAACCATTCATTAGATGAGAACGACCATCGTAGTAGAGACAAAGAACACCCTAATCAAAGAAAAACAGCTGGGAGGTGGACAAAAACAAAAGCGATGCCAAGCAATGAGATGAAAGCAAACCAAAAGTAGCCTAAACTAACCTATGTACAATTATTTATAGGAACAACTGCAAAGAGCTTGAGCTTGGGAATAATACTTTAGGTGCTGGCTGTTGAAAGGAAACGAGATATATTCACCAGTTAAAGTCTTTAGGTGGAAAGCATTATCTCCAAGGATTTCAGCTATCTGAAAGGGTCCAAGCCAGAGCTTGTGTCCCCCTTTCTTCTCATGGGCCTTGTCCCAACATAGGACTAGATCTAAAATTCTAAAGGCCTTGATCTTGGCTCAACAGTTGAACCATATTTTGACTACGCCTTGATGTTTGGAAAAGTTTTCTATAGCATGGTCACACACTTCTTCTAGATGTAACAACTCAACCAAGCGGGCTTCTCTATGATCCCCCTCTTTGTAAAAGTCATTGATGAACTAGAGGGTGGGGATTTTTGGGTGAATGGGGAATATAGGCTCTAAGCCATAAACCAGGTGGAAGAGGGAATCACTAAGGGTAGCCTTGTGGTGTGTGTGATCTGCCCAAAGGGAAAAACGGAGCTAGGTATTCCTTGGGATTCTTATCAAGTAGTTTTTTAATCACAGTGATCAGGTTTTTGTTTGTGGATTCTTCCAGGCTATTGCCTTGGGGATAGTAGTTGGATGAGAATTTGAGGGTGATTCCTTAATCAAAGGCCCAACTAGCAAACTTGAGTGAAGAAAATGCAGGGCCATTATCACATACTAATGCATATGGGCAACCAAAACAATTCAATATAAAACTTTCAAGAAAATTCGTAACTACCTCTGTTGTGCATTGCCTATGTGCAATGGCTTATGTCCACCTAGTATAGTAATCAGAAGCAGTTAGAATGTACACGTGTCTTGTAGATGACGACAGGCTTACTAGAACAATGAAGACCCCATTGCGCAAACATACTCACTTCCAAAACTAGTTGCAATGAAACAACAATGTTCTTTTCTCTAGTTGCGGTGGTCTGACAGACATGGAATGTAAAAACATGGTTGTGAGCATCCTTAAAAACTGTTGGCCAATAGTATCCTGCTCGTAAGATTTGATGCACAGTCGAAGGACCAGATCCATGACCAGTGACAAATTTTTCATGAAATTCCTTCAAGACCTGATCCGCTTCTTGTTTGCCAAGGCATCTCAGATAGACACCTTCGTGATTCCTCTTGTAGAGTGTGGATCCTTGCAACATGTAGCTGCTGCTTTTCAGGCGAAGAGCACATTTTTGAACTCCTTGCAAATGGGATGGGAACTTGTGGTTCAAAAAATAATAGACTATGTCATCGTACCATTCCCTTGGGGAAACGTCTTCAAGTTGATATTGTTGTACTATAAGATTGGGTCTCGCTTCAATTTCCATCTCAGCTATCGTTTGAGTGAGTTCCTTCCCTCTTACTAATTTCATGGGCTAAATGTCTATGTCGTATTCCTGCAGCAGGGTGACCCACTTTGCTCTTCGTTCTCCTAGCTCATTTTGCATGATCAACATCTTTACTACTGGGTTGGGGACAATGGAAAACACCTTATTCCGCAAGATGTAGTGCCTGAACTTCTTAACTCCTTTGACAAGAACATATTATTTCTTTTCCACATTATGGTACCTGAGTTTGACATCTTTCAAGGGAGAACTCATGAAGGTGATTAGGTGCTCATTTCCATCATTGTCCTTTTGGGCCAGAATGCTGGCACACGAGTGATTTGAAGTAAATGAATAGATGTAGAAGGGCTTCAGGTAGTCTGGGTTGACTAGGATAGGTGCCTCAACAATAGCTTTATTAATCTCTTCAAATGCTTTCTTTGCTTCTTGGGTCCACTCAACCTTAGCATCTTGTTTAAACATGGTATTAAGTGGCTTGACGATTTCAACAAAGCCTGTGATGAACTTCCTCATGAAGTTGATCTTTTCGAAGAAAGATTTGAGTTCTTTCTTGCTGCCCAACAACTGGATCTTTAGTAGAAATTGGATGCACTCGGGGTCTATGGAGATTCCCCTCTCTGAGATAATGTTCCTGAGCAACTTTCCCTCAGTGACCCCAAAAATGCACTTCTTCGGGTTAAGGGAAACCTAAAATTCTCGGCACCTCTAAAATACTTTGCATAAGTCAGAGACATGATCACTCCATTTCTTTGAGAACATGGTCAAATCATCCATGTAGATGATTATGCACTTTCCAATAAGATCTTTGAAGGCAATGTCCATGGCACGCTAGAAAGTGGTGCTGGTGTTAATGAGCCCAAATGGAATTCTTCTATAGGAAAAGGTGTCCCACTTGCTGGTGAATGCTATTTTGTGACAATATTTGTACTGTACTATCACTTGGTTATATCCAAAGTACCCATCCAAGAAGGACATAATCTATGAATCATTGACGATCTGCAACACCTCATCCAATAATGGCACTGGATAGTTGTCCTTTTTCGAAGCTCTATTCAGATTGTGGAAGTCCACGCATAATATTATTTCTTTGTTCATTTTCCTAATCGGGACCAAAATAGCCACCCATGTGGAGTACCTAATTGGAAAAATGATTCCAGTTGAAAGTAGTTTATGCACTTCCTTGTAGATGATAGGCTCCAATAAGGTGTTGATGGGGCACTGTCTTTGCTAGAATGGTTGTACATCAGGCTTGAGAGGGATGGTTTGTGTGATGATGGAGTTATTATAGGTCTTCAAGTCTTCGTAGCTCCATGCTACCACATCATGATACTTTTGAGATGCATTAATGATTCCTTTCCTTTCTTCTGCAGTACACACTTTTCCAATAATTTTTTTTTTTACTTCCTCGACTGTTCTGAGGTTGTGGACATCACACTGGTTGCTTATGGATTCTTTCTTTGCTTGCTGATCCTGATCCCTGATTTGATCCAGGTCGAATATGCGCTCAAGCTGAACCATACCTCATGGAATAGTGTTGGTTTTGAGGTTGATGACCCCCTCTATGTCAAGTTCAACTTCTTTTGGATCAACTTCATCAATGATTTGCATGGAAAACATGTTAGAACTTGTGATGAACTCGAGGATGTGCTTATCATCATTGAATACCTAGAAATGAGTGACATTGTTGGGGACATATGGGGTGGATGTCAAATCAATAGTGAACCTCTTGAGTCCAGATAAAGACAGGGGTTGAAGTGTGTTGGTTCCTTGAGCCAAGGCATCAACAGTATGATTCTTAGAACGTGGGATCAAATGTATATTAAAGGCATCTATACTATCTAAAAGATCCTAGACTCTATGCCTATAGTTTTCCAACCTTCTATCATGACAAGAGTATAGTTTTCTAACTTGTTTGACTACCAATTTTGAATCACCAAAACTTGCAGCATTTTGACATTATTTCTCAAAGCCATTAAGAGACCATGAACTAAAGCCTCGTATTCTGCTACATTATTGGTACAATAAAATTGAAGTTTGTGGGCAGTGAGGTAAGTCTTACGTGTGGGGCTGATAAGTTTGAATCTAGTGCTGACCCCTTGCTTGGACTTAGATCCATCAAAGCATAATGTCCAGAACTTGGAAGGCTCTTTGACGCCAGGGCCAATGATGCGTTCATTCCCTTTTGACTGTGTGCTTACATCTACAACTTATGGAAGAAGTGTTGGTTTAGCGTGATTGGATGTAGGCTACCTTATTGGCATCTCCTTTTGAGGAGTAACTAATCCTTTGACATGTTCCACTGCTATTTGGCATAAGCAACATTCAAACTCAGAGTGGGAAGCGTTGTGAAATATGCACCATCTTGGTAGCAAGAGATCTTGGAAGTCCATCCTTGCTCCCAAACTAAGTTGATCTTGTACGTATTTCTCCATGAAATCTTGAAACCCGTCCAACAATCCTAAATTACCATCTTCATAAGGCTCATCATCTTCAGATTCTATCAACATTTTTGTGCTATGAGATGTGCAAGTCAAGTTGGTCAGAGGACTGCAGTGCACAAGGAAGACCTCTGTAGGTAGTTCTTTAGCTTGAGGCTCCACATCTTCCTGATAAGCAAAGGGGAAATAATTTCCCAGCTCTTTTTCCGTAAACAACACCTCATTGACGTTGTTGTATTATGTGATCATGAACTTAATATGGGGTTCTCGGTCGATGCGAATCTAATTTTGCAACCCCTTCCATGGCAGTCACATATGAGAAAAATCTATTGCAACATACCCATTCAATGCTCGGGTGAAGTCCCATCCCAGGATAATTCTATATGTATCAGGAATATCTACAACCTGGATGTCAATAACCTGTTGCACCCTTGGATCTACAACAATCTACATCAGAGTGCAGTTGATCTCTCTAATGATATTGACCTCCGTCTTGTCCAATTGAGTCACTTTTCTCCTTGAAGTTGTGGGGGTAATCCCAAGAGCTTTGCACACAACTAAAGGCATGACGTTGGCTGATGCTCCGAAGTCGATAAGGAAATTGTGCAAATTCTTTCCAAATATTTTGGTTGTGGTGAGGAAGGGTGGCATTTCAAACTTTCCTTGACAGAGACCCATAGGTGTGTCAGCCTGGGCCACTTGATTCTTATCCTTCTGATTGGAATTTTCCTTGGTTTGGATTGGGGTCTGTTCTTTGGCAGGTTGTTTCCTCATTTGTTGGTTGGTGGAGGCATCCTTCTTCTTGCCTATGATCTCTTGGATTATAGGCTCATGTCGAGGCTCCTCAAAGGTGACCCTCTTGGAAGGTATTTCTTGTGTCGTCTTAGAGGAAGGAGTTTCATTAATTACCCTAAAGAAGGCATGTCTAATTGTAGGAACCTTGAGTAACTCAAAGGCATACAAACTAATCTTAACTTTCTTAAATTCTTCAATGACATATTCCCCCTTTTGTTTGATTTCAGGCTCAAAGGATTTTCCTATGGAGGAACTAGCTGGCTGACTCTAGGCTTGATTGGGCTATTGGTTGTTTTCCAAGTATTGTTTGGGCACATGGGGATAGCCAGGGTTGTTGCTAGCATTGGGGTCAGGCAGGGTGCTAAAGTTATTGGGCAGAGTGGAAGTGGTGAAAGGTCCTCCTACTTGTCTATTTCTTAAGTAATATGGAGTGGCTCTCTGATGGAACATTTATACTTCATCTTTGCAGGGCTCTTCTTAATCTATGGGACCATTATATACTGAAGTAAAGAGTTGAGATAAAGCTTCCTCGTTACTTACCTCTTGTACTTCTTTGTTCTTGGCAGAGGCAGTCTTGATCTCAGGTTCATTGCTCTCACTCCACAGGAATGGGGCCTAGTTGACCATGAGACATGAGGTATCGTATGGGTCAGATGGAACTATGTCTCCTCAATTAGCGCTCTCAATAGCGTTTTGGACCTCCACTTGATAGATTTTTGTGGCTGTCTATAATTCAGGGTAATCCAACTCAGATTTCCTATTTGTCTTATGAATTTTGCACCATCCAGATAAAGCTACCTTGATAAGGTACACTCCATGAATTGTCTTTTCCATGCTGGTAGGTTGGTCAAGAGGAGTGAGAACACCCCCATTGTTTGGCCTTGTATTCCACATTCAGTTTTGTCTCTGGGAGAGTCTTCTTTCGAAGTTCTGATTAGAATTCTATCCTCGTTCATAATTTTTTTTGGAGGAGGTACTTGCCTCGTGATTGTCCCTGCTATCTCAATTGAGATTAGCCTAAATGTTGCGTTGAGAAGCTTGTAGCTGGCTGTTCTTATTTCTAAAGTGCATCATCTCTATGGACATCTTCCAGATCATTTCCGTTAGTTCATCCAACCGATCCTTCTTTGTATTGCTTGGCTGCAGTGTCTAATTTTAGAGAAAGACAGGATACACCACCGGCTGATTTTTCTAAGTGGGCGGGAATTCAAGCCCTTGTATGTATAGGGGCACTTGAGGCTATTGTGGATATGCTTGTGGCTACTAGGGCTGCAAGTAATGAGGCACAAGAGGTACCTGGTTCATGGGTTTCCACAGGTGAGGCAGTAGAGGTAGTTGTGGCACTTGATTCATGATGGGAGTCTGTTGTTGCAATGCTTGGGTAAGTCTTTGAATTTGTAGAGGATGGGAAGCTTGCCTAAAGGAGGGCAGCGGACCAAAAATGTTCTAACCCAAGTCAGTACTAGAAATAACTGCGTCAACATAAGCATCTACTAATCTAGTAAGGGTTGGTCGTATCCTCTTTACAAATGCAATTGTGAGGTTTTCTAGTGCTGCGTAATAAATAGGTAAGGAAACAACATCATTGAGTGCATACTAGGCTTGCAACCTTGTGAAAGCTTGGTGGAATCGATTGTTAAAGGAGCTGATCGGCTCGTTGATTTCCCTGTGAAGTGATGTGAATTGTCAATATAGCTTTGAAGGGCTGATAGGGATCTTGTACTTATGCAAGAAGGCATTCATCAGCAAATTCCAAGATGTGATGGATCTCACCGACAAGTTGATATACCAATAAAAGGCCACTTCCCCCAAGGAATAAGGGAAAAGCTTGCATGCCACATCTTCTTGATCGATTTGCATGTCTTTCAACGTTGTTTGGAATATTTTGATGTGCTCTTTAGCTGTCCTTTGTAGATCCCGATGATTGAACTTTGAGCAAAAGCTCTCCAGATTCTTAGGCATATCATGGAAAGCATTGAAAAACAATGAAGAAGGATTATTTCCCAACCAAGCCATGAGGGGAGGCAGGGGTGGTATTGGCTATTGAGCAACAACTTGGGGCTACATAGGGGCAATGATAGTTGGGACTGTGCCTTGGACTTGGAGGGCAGGGGAGGGGGAAACACCCCAACTATGGGAAGCAAGTGACGGGAAGGCTGTGTGGTATGACTGAAGGGAAGGGATGGAGGTGAAGGCAGTCTACTAAGTCTAAGGTGAATGGAAGGAGAAAGGAGGAAAAGATGAAGGTGGAGCGGGTGGAATGGAAGAGGAAGAAGAGGCCGTGTCCTCTCTCTTAGTTCTTCTAGTCCTTATGGGAGGCTGTAATTCCTAAAATTCCCCTTTGTTTGGAGTAGACCTTAAAATTATTTGGTACCTCTCAGGGGAGAGTGAATCACCTCGATCCAGCTTAGATCAAAGGCCCTCCTTCTAGCACGAGTTTTTTTGATGTGTTTTTTATGCACTTACTCAACATATGCAGTGTGTAGGTACACTACCTCTCTTGAAAGGAAATCTCCAACAACAAGTTGCTGAAAATCACACCAAGGTCTCTCAGGTGTCAGGTCACGAATTACATGAAATTTCTTAGTTAGTTCAATGTGATTTTGCTTGGAATCATAGGGAAAACTTACGAAGTTAGGTTGGAAGGAAGTTGGATCCTAAAATGGAGTTCTTAACATGGGGAATCTTGGTGTGAAATTGTTGCGGGTTCAAATAGCAGTCTTAGACTCCAATTTTAGCTTTAGATTTGGATTTACAATGTGCAATGAACCTTAGCATAGGTTATTTATTAAAAAAAGAGGAAAAGGGGCAAGGAAGAGAGAAGGTTCCTGGATCTAAAATTTGGCAGTGAATAGTGATCATGGAGGATTCTACTATGGACAACCTTCCTAAAAGAGAATTTCACTTAACCAAATTATATCACAGTATCATGAAATTTGTGCAAGGTTCTAAGGACTATAGACATTCAATCATTCATTCACTATAAGCATGAAAAAACAATAGAAATTTAGAGCATATTTAAATCTAAGTCCAGACTAACTTTACAAAGTTGTCTACCATCAATAAACAACAAAAAGTATGGATAAGAAAGGTTACCGACACAAAAAAAAATGCTTCAAAATCAATGAACAACATTTAACTATTTCTACTAAAGTAAACTAAAACATGAAGGACAACAAAGTAAATCTACTCAAATCAACTAACTATGGGAGAAGAACCATGTAACATGCAATAGAAACTTAAGAGTCCACCAAAAGCCAATGAACTTCTATTAAATTTTTTGTAGCATGCCTTTACAACAACTCAATTCTCTCTTGAAAATGAGAGGAAACCCCCTATTTATAGTGTTCCAAAAGCAAAATGAATGGCCAAGATTGATTTGCATTATGTGGCCAAGATTCACTACAAACTAGGGTTTCACAAAGTGGATTGAAGCTGTTCCCCTAATCACCATCACAGGAAAGAAAATCTCATCATTCATCCTGAATTATATCATCTATCAGTATGACATCCCTCAATCCATTATCATGGACAATGACAAACCCTTCAAGAATCAGGATGTCCAAGAACTCTGTGAGAGGTTCCATATACAACATCAATTTTGTACACCATACTATCCCCAAGGAAATAGCCAAACAGAGGCCTCAAACAAGACTATTCTAAAAATCTTGAAGAAAATCGTCAATGAGGTTGGACATGATTGGCATGTTCAACTAAACCCTGCTTTATGAGCTTACATAACCATTATCCACACCCCGATAGGAGCTACAACCTATGCTCTAGTCTATGGATCAGAGGCCATTCTACCTATTGAGGTTGAGCTACCATCACTCTCAGTGTCACTAAATGGGATCATTTCAGATGAGGATTATAGAGTTTCGACGTTATGTTGATGTGTTTTTTATGCAATTACACAACACAGGTAGTGCATAGGTTCTCTACCTCTCTTGAAAGGCAATCTCCAACAACAAGTTGCTGAAAATCACCCCAAGGTCTCTCAGGTGTTAGGAAATGACTTGCATTAAATTTCTTAGTTGGTTCAATGTGATTTTGTTGGGAATCACAGGGCAGACTTATAGAGTTAGACTGGAAGGAAGTTGGATCCTGAAATGGAGTTCTTAACATGGGGAATCTTGGTGTGCAATTGTTGCAGGTTCAAACAATAGTCTCAGACTCCAATTTCAACTTTAGATTTGGCTTTACAATGTGCAATGAACCTTAGCATAGGTTATTTATTAAAAAAAAAAGGAAAAGGGGCAAGGAAGAGAGAAGGTTCCTAGATCTGAAATGTGGTAGTGAACAGTGATCATGGAGGATTCTACTGCAGACAACCTTCCTAAAAGAGAATTTCACTTAACCAGATTATATCACAGTATCATGAAATTTGTGCAAGGTTCTAAGGATGACAGTGTTGATGGTGTTTTCTGCACAGCAACAACTCAGACATAATACAATATTCTATCTCTCTTGAAAAGTAATCTTTAACAATATGTTATCAAAAATCACCCCAAGGTCTCTCGGGTGTCAGGTCATGAAAATGCATAAACAACTTAGATAATATGTGAAATGCTGGTAATCACAATCGGACCTTACTACAAGCAAACTGTATCTTTCCAATTTATCAAGTTGTGCAATATGATGATCTCAAATCCTAAATCTAACCAAATGATAAAGAAATAGAAAAAGATAAGGGTGCACAGATATGATAAGATCTAAACTATTTCTAGAATGAACAATGCAAATGACAAATATTTGGAATAGACCAATCTCAAATAACCAATTCTTGATCAACCCACAATGCAATATCACAAGAATGGTGCAATCTTCTAAGGTATATAGATTTTTAAATCATAGATATTCATCCACAATCGAACTAAGCACAAAATAGATATATGGTCTAGGTTGACTTCACCAGCCTACTACAATCAGATAGTTACTGGGAGTATAGACCAGAGATTGCTACAAACATTCCAAATACGAAATCATGTACATCACTCACCAAACTGATCCAACTCTAAAACACTAAATCATAAATCTTTAAGCAATTTGAAAGATGAAACAACATGAACCATACAAGATAAACTAACACAAGAGATTTCACCAGGAAAACTACAATGTCTTCAATTATATTAGATCATCAAAATGCTGCAACAATTCCACTGTTCTGTTACAATATTTGCTTCAAGAAATTGACTACTACTTCTACTACAAAATGCTCTAGCTCTTTTATGCTCTTACTTGTCTCTATTATTTTCTAGCTCTCTTACAATGAGGCAAGAATGCCTTTTATAACAAATTATTAAAACATGTCGGCCCAGCCAAACATTTACAAAATAAAATAGCCAAAACAAGTCAGCCTCAGGAATTCCAAAATAAGGCACACATTAAATGTCGATACATCATCAAGGTTGGCCTAGACACATTCCCCAATGTATCCCGAATCAACACATGCCCTATAATAATAGGGAAGCACAAATCTTCAAAATGGGCATTAACTACTGCCTCCCTTATCCTTACTTTGGGCCAATGATCCCCGAACCTTCAAAAATACTTTATCTAGCTCAGTGACAGGTGGCAAGGGAAAGATCTTAAGCCGACATTCAATGGAGCCAATCTACTCTTTTGACTGTTCAACAGTTTTATTCCAATCATCTTTGTGGGCTTGATACTTTTCCATCACTGCCAAATAGGTTGCTGCATCATCCAACTGGTGCCCCGTTATGACATTCTCAGAATCTGGGGCATATACATCATGCCACCATTCCCTTAGTTGTTCCAGGTTCAGATACTTAGGAGCAATTTTCCTCCTGCCAGTCATGATCTCAAAAAATGCAATGCACCCCTCATAGACACCAGTTAAATCACCATCTATTAATTTATTTCACTTCTGAATCTTCCTCATGGCCTTTTTCTGAATCTGCAAAGCCTCAAACCATTCCCAAGGTTCACTAAGTCTAGAGGAAGGAAGAATCCCATCCACAACCAACTGATCCTTTCCATATTCCATGATCACTCTGGATTTCTGCAACAGAAGGTCAATATCCTCCTTGTCCTGGGATAACACATGCTCCAACAAATCCTTGGCTCTGATTGCATCTTTTCCAACCGAAAGGACATCCTTTATTGCATTATCTCCTTTTACTTGCACATCCTTCAACCAATCCACTGCAGTCTGGGTAGAAGTCTTCATCTTTTCAATCTTGGAAATAGTTTCCTTGGGCAAGAAACTAGGAGTAGCAGAGGAAGATGGATGAAGAGATTGCAGAGGCTTCATTACATCTTCTAGACATTTCTTAAGCCTTTCATTTTCCTTCCTAAGCTCATGTTTTGATTGAGTCTCTTTCCTTAGTCTCCCAATTATTACTGCACTAGACCCTTCATAGTCTTCAATATCCTGTTCCATAGAGGCTGGTCCAAGGTTGATAGTTTGCACATTGTAATCCTTATCAATGACCTCTTCTCTAGTTTTATCTGCAGCAGGGGTGGCAATATGAATGACCCTGTTACTTGCTTCATCCCTTTCTATCCTTGAAACTATCTTAGCCATCTTTTTCTTTTTCCTTTTGCCAATATTAGATAACATCTCATCCCAATCCAGAGGAGTGTCTTCAACAATGACCTGTTTCTTTCTTGTGATCTCCTTTTCCAACCAATCCAGGACAACAGGTTCTACCCAGATTTCATCCGTCTTCACCTCTTCATGTTCTTCCGGTGTTTCATCTTTTCCTTTCCCAAGAGACTGTTCACCTTGATCACCTATTTCAATCTCTTCTTCTTGCACCGGTGATGGGGTTCTAATGGGGATACTCTCCTTTTCAGGTGATCTGTTTCCTTTGCTACTCACCGGAGAATCCTCATATTGTACTAATGGAGAAGGATGCTTTTCTATCTCTTCAACTTCAAACTCGGCTGCTGTACCAAAGAGTTCTCCTTCCTTGAAAGGTTTTGCCTCTCCACTAGTTTCTTGTTCTTGACGGGTTGTTTCCTACTCAGGTACACTTGGAAAAGGGGAAGTAGCCCTAGGCTGCTCCACAACTGGTGACTTTGGAGGAGGATCCATCTTTTGCACAGTTTCCTTAGGGGATGGAGTCCTTGATCTCCTCAAATAAACCTTTGTCTTTTCCCCTGAACTCTCCACATCAACAATCGAAGTCTCATCTTTGGAGGTATCCTAACCCTTCTTCTTTGAAACCCTAGTTGTCCTCGTCTTCTTTGGCAGTGGAGGAGCATCTTCTTCTTCTTCTTCTGCTTTTCAACTTCTTCTTCCTCAGAGGACTTGCCTATTTTCAAGGCCCGACTTCTTTTCTTTCCTTTTGGTTTTCTTTTAGGTTCTAGCTCACTTCCTTTAGGACCTCTGATTTTTATTTTGAAGGGTGAGCTCCTTTTAGTTTTCCCTTTGGGGTCATCTTCCTTGGATTCCTCTGAAGTGGACATGGGATTGAGATTTCCCATAAAATTAAAGGTACAGGGTACCTTCTCACTTTCCAACTCCCAAACCTTATGCTTCAACCATGAAGTAGTAAATTTCATAACAGGGGCCATTAGGTCCTCTAACTCAGTTATCTCATCATCATTCCAACTTATTTCCCCAATTGATCTGTCCTTAATGGACTCATATGCATGGTCTTGCACCAGATTTCCATCATCTTCTAACTGGTCAGGGATTAACTTGACATTGTATTGCCTAATCACATCAACAGGAAGCCTAGAGTACCTTTTCTTCCTTGCCTCAAAATCATCTTTGATATTGGCCCAATAGTCTTCTAGGTCATCCTTGTGGCGGTATTCTTTGGTAGCCTTCTTCTGTGCTTCCCCGGTGATATCAAAGTTTGTCCTCTTGGAGTGGAAAGAGAAACCATGAGCTGCCAATTCATCCCCTGCTGCGTATGCTAATTGAATGGAAGGGCACACCTCTGCTACGCCAATTCCAAGAGGAAAATCCCCACCAAAACCTGTTTTATGCTTTTCCTTTTTGACAATTGCATCAAATTCACATATCTATCTTACAACTTCCAGTAACACAATATGATCAGTAGGGTACCTGGGTAACCTATATGGAGTAGCTTGGCATCCGTCAATTCTGATGTAGGAAAAGGTGGGAAACTGAATGAACCAGGCTCCGTATTTCTTTATCAACTCCTTCGCTCCATCTGACAATCTCACATGCTCCACATTTTGAAGCATCCTAGTGATATGCATTATGAATGCATCATTGGTTCTTCTGTAATTCTGATGTCCTAGGTGTAATTCTGGGTATATCTCATAGACTATATCCTGTCCAAATGTTCCCTGTGGAATCAGACCCCTGTACGGGTAGAATCTAGCTAACACATACACCACATAGGAAGACATGGTGAACTTCTTTGTTTCCAAGACATCTCTTAATTGCTTATCAATCACAACACTAATAAGTCCTGCCCAATGGTAATTAGTACCCTGCTCAATCTTGTTAATCACATGGACCATCCAGTTTTCTAACACACCAGCACTCTTCAATCCTGCTACTTTGCTTAAGAATGTGATTGCATCATAAATATCTGATCTGAATTTAATCCTGTGCAATTGCTTGGGTAGTTTGGAGTAGTGTGACTTTGGCTTTTCCACCAAGAATTAATCATCTGCTGAGCTTTGGTGGGCTCATTCTCATAATATGTTTTGGCCAAGTCCATGTTCAGGGCACACACAGAAGGAAAATATGGCATGTCGAAAGCTTGAGCAATGGAAATAGGATTGAAATTTTCCAAGACTCTTCCCTCGGTACTCACAACCCTTTGTGTGTCGAAGTCATATTGCCGGGCACACTCAAGTATTAACTCATAACACTGGATTGCAGGAGGGAACCCTGCCACATGGACTAGTCCGGACTTCATCATTCCTTGCCTTAAGACCAACAGATCCTTTTGAGCTGTTCTCTCTTTGAACTCCTTGTATCTCCATGCTCCAACATTGGTGTTCGAAACCTCAGACCACATAGAGTATATCTTGCTTTCGGGTAGCTGACTCTTGGTATCCAACCTTAGTCTTTCTGCCTCTAAAATGGAGGACCCTTCCGTATCTCCCTTAGATTTTCCTGCAGCAGACTTGCTTGATTCGGCCCGCATTTACAAAAGGACGTCATGAGTATCCAATTATCACACATATTTCAATCAAAGGGTTAGCATAAAATCATATAAAGCCATTGAGATCCATCACAAATCATCCATCCTTGAAAATCTAAAAAATAAAGCAATCCGGGAAAATGAGGTAAACCGGGAAAATCCAGTTGGGGCAGAATTTTGGAGAAATCTGACCTAGACAGATTTCTGCTGCCAAGACACTAAGCACCAAATAAATTGTTAGTACGGACAAAATATTATAAGATTATCATGAAATTCATCCATTAGCAACAAGAAATCAACATGTAGCCTTTATTCCATTATCCCTAACTTCAGAAATTGAAAGCAATGAAACCAGGTAGGAAAACTGAAAAAGTCCGAATAGGGCAGATTTCCGCAGACAGTTTGAGACTTTAGAATTTTCCATACTTAGCCAAATTGGCCGAAACCGGGAAAATCCAGGTGCGCAGGAATTTCAGGACACCTCAGAAACTCAACGACTGTTAACACGCGAACCATTAATCAAACGATCATGCAAACTTCTCTACTTGGATTCTAATGGTCCCAAAATCGACGCCAGTAAGAAAGACCTCAAATGCACACAAGTTCAGATTTCCAAAGCCTTCAAATGACTAATCCTCATGGCGAAACAATGATGCCCTAATTTTGACAAATACACCCTTCACCATGAAAACCAGGGTAAGCTCGAGGTTTGGAATACTATCCCTAAAGATGAATCTAAAGCACTCCGAGTCTTCACAAGGCAGAGGCTATTTTAATCTGGGCGCAGGATATGAAAATTGCGACAATATTTATCAAACATTAACAACATCCGAGTAGAGCACCGAAAACCCTAACCTTGCCGAATATAACAAATTACACACTTGGAGGAAAAATCCGACTCCTAACACCACCCAGACTTACACATCTGCCATTTAATGGATAAACATAAGCACAAGCGATAAAGTTTTGGTGAGGAGTTAAGTCTAACCCTAGTTTGATAAATAAAAAATCATAACCAAGCAAAGGCCGACCTAGGCCAGCCACCAATCGACTTAGAAAGATTCAATTATGATGCAAACAAAGGGAGGGGTCATTGACGACTTACCATGGATTAGTGCAGATGAAACTTGAACTCGAGGAAGCGACTGCAAAATGAGTGTGCCCTAGCAATGAGAATCCTGACACCAGCGCCCAAACAATTCACATGCAAACAGCTCGAACCAAATGATCGAAGCTTGAATGAAAACTCTCAATCGCCAAAGCAGCAAGTAGGTGAACAATGATATCAAAATGATGCCCAAAAGATCTTAAATCCACCCATAATCGTGCCTGAGCCAAGGTACTTCGAGCATTAATGAGCGACAAGACATGTTTGAAATATCTGGAAACCCGAGCCCAAGACGGTATTTCAGAAAAAACCATGGCACACGGAAAATCCGGATGAACGCAAATTTTGTGGACATAGCAGAAACCGGGATTTTAACGAGGTTCAGGATTTTGACGTAGTCCGAGAAAATCTGCCAGAACCGGAAAATCCCGGATTTAAGCAGAAACCCGGATTCAGAACATTCAGCAATAAATGGACAATGAACCCACGCCCGGGAAAATCTGCCAGAGCTGCAAAATCCCGGATCCGGGTCAAATTCCAAATTTTCACTAAAAGCCAATTTTAAAGAATTCTCGCCTCAAGGCAAGACCAAACCCAACAAGACCAACATTTCAAGACCTCAAAAAGACAAGTCCAATAAAACCCAAAGTCCAAAACCTCATTAAAAGAGGGTCCCTACTCCAAGTGGGTTGTGTGTGCAAAACTGCACAACAGACATATATTCAATCATTCATTCACCATAAGCATGAACAAACAATAGAAATTTAGATTAGATTTAAATCTAATTTCAGACTAAGAGAAGGCTCTTGCAGCAAAACCCATGAAGTCGAGCGTTAGTGCATTCGCAATCCCACTCTCCATTTTCTTATGAAATTAGGGCTTTATCTTTTCAAGATCCAACTCAATGGTGGGCACACCAATGTTCGTCATTAATTTTATATATTCTTCACAAACAGCCTGGACTTCCTTGATCCAATCAATTCTACCTCATGGAGCACTCACTCCAATAACTCCTTTATGTGGTCAAGGCTCAATTTCCACGTCTTTACGATCCAATGATCACCTTTAGCTAGAGAAAACTCCTTTTCCTAGGATCCATCAAGTACCTTGAGGATAGCCTCAAGTTTGGGGTATATGATCCTGTATAGCTCAAGGACGTTAGTGCATAATTTCATTATTCCCTCGAGTACTCTTTGCAACTAAAAGAATTTGTTGGTGGTCCTAACTACACGATCGATGCCCATGTTTCCATTGTAGATGACCTATCTAAACCAATCCTCTATGGACTTTTTCCAATTCTTTATTTTCTCAAGTTGATCAATATGGTCCTTGGATAGTAATTGTGGTGGTGCTGAGGATGTGGTGGGAATCTCTTCCACCGATGACCATTGCTGAATATAGGCTATCAAATCAGCCACCTGTGCTTTTAGTTCCTCCTTTGAAATCTTATATTTGTGCATCTAATGCATGATGGTGGCAATGGACCCTTAGAGGTGGTCAATATTTTTCTCCCGTGTGGCGATTCCTAGATCAAGGGTGGAGACGTTATAGATAACCCCCCCTTCATTCATCACTGGGATGGCTATTTGCACTGTTCTAGATCCGGAGGTGTCCATTGTCATTTAGGATTTGACCTTAGGTTTCTTCTCTTTCTTTGTGCTGATCTGGGATCATGCCAAGATGGCCTCCAGCCTTGCCTTTGGGTCCCTTGGGGTAGGAGCTTTCTTCTCCAATTTGCTTCTCAAGCCACTCAGGCATCTAAGATTCTCCCCTTGGAGATTCGTGATCACACTCTTCTTCATGGGTGTGTTCAATCTCCATCACCTTATCACCCAAAGATTCTTGTTTTGTTCTTCCTTCCTCCTTGTCGAAATCCTGAATAAACATAGTTTCCTTCTGTGGGGACTTGGAGGTTGCATGCTCCTTGGGGTTGTCTTCCCCTTTAGTTTCCTTTTATTTTTCTTCATCATGTCCATGCTCCTCAGGCTGTTCCGTTTCTAGGCTCTTATTAGCTTCAGACTCTTCTTTGGGTTTATCTTCTTCTTTCTTTTCTTCTTCTTGCTCTCCTAAGAGAGGCATTTCTTTATCATGCTTGGGGATTTTGTCATGCTCCCCAGTTGGAGGTTCAATATCCTCCTCCATTTTCTCACTTGATTCCTTTTCTTCATTAGAGGGATACTTTTCCACTTCGTCTCCAACTTCTTTGAGTTGCTGAGCCAACTCCTCTAGGTCTGCATCAAAGGTCTCCACAATATATTTGGTGCCAACATCTTCTTCATCTCCCTCAGATGAATCTATTTCTTCACCTTCGCGCACCACTTCATCAATTGGTTGGTGTTGGAACTCGAGATGCTCATGGTAATCATCTGCTTCCTCCTCCATCCCTTTCACAACTTCCCTCTCTCATCTCTCCCAATCCTCAGATATTTCCATAGTAGCCTTCATTTCTGGTGGTTCAGTTGGAGGAGTGGAGGTTGGAATATTAGCAAGAATCTACACCAAGGCAACCTGAATAGTTGGGTTCATCAATACTCCTATCAGCTCCGTAGGGATGTTTTGCATATGCTGGGAGAAGGCCTCTAGGAGCGAGAGTGCAGGCATTGGTATTGTTGTTGTTTCTAGGGGAAGTGATGTTGTAGGAGACATGGAAGTAGAAGAAATAAAAGAGGTGGTGGAAGAAGAAGAGTCTATTATCATTACTTGTGCCATGGGTAGAGTGGAGGTAAGGTAGACAGATATATCCACTACAGGTGCGGAGGTGGCAACCATTTCCTGAGAGGTAGGTAGTGGGGAAGCAGTAGTAACAACAATAATGGCAAGAGTGGAGTCAGCAGGCGGAGACTTTGGATGCTTAGCCTCCACCTCCTCTCCTTCATAGAGCGGGCCTTCCTGAATGGTGTCAAGACCTCTCGATTTCTTTGGTATTTTTGAGGATTCACCCTCTGAAGCTTTTCTTGAGTAGACTTGGGGTTTGGACTGCTTTTTAGCCACCTCTTTTCTCTTTCTTGATCTAGTGACTAGAGGAGATTGGGAAGCTTCTTCTGTTGGGGCAGCAATCATTCCACTATCAATTTCACTTGTAGGCTCTTCCTCAAGCTTCTCATAGGTCAAGGTGACCCCTTGTTGCTTCAATCAAGCAACTTTCCCATCAATCCATTCCTTCGTTTAGGCTTCAATGGGATTTGATAGAATATGGAGGTCATAGACCTCTCTCTCATCCCAATCAATTAAAGGAAATGGTAGATTAGGAACTGCTTCATATTGAGGATCAATTACTGTATCCTCCTCCTCTAATACCTAGTCTAGCACCGGGAACAATTTGACCCTTTTCACAAAGTATGTAGTCATCCGCATATAGTGCCTCATCCAAACTTCATTATCATCCTTACAATTAGCCCATAAATCTTCAACATGATGCACGTGGGCATATTCAGCCGCAACCATCTTCTTTAGTTTACCATAGGGATCCTTTCGCAGCTGAGCATAATGGAACCTCAGGCGATACTCCACGAGTTCTTTATCTGAATTATTTGTACATTGGGATGTGTGAAGTTCATATAGCCCTTGGCCAAAGGAGAGGGGATAAGGGATCCCTACCTTATGTTTTTTTCTCAATAGGGCGTGTGTATGCTATAGCTGCCGAAAGAGTTCTAACAAAATTAACTAGTCGTTGGGATAGTAGGGCAGCTAGAGGCCTATGAAAGTGTCATACTTTGAAATATTCCCTCTTGAAGTTCCTATACTACAACTAAGGGTATCTATCATAGACTTTTAAATCCCTACCCGGTTCTATATCTAGAGCCCTGAATAAGCCTCGGTATTGTGTCTTTTCAGCTAACAAATAGACAAGGTAGGAGTCATGTAAAGCCTTGAGGTCTTCTTAAAAGCGACAAATTGTTCATGTAGGAAATTGCTTATGATTCCTTCCCAATAAAACTTCTCCTTGCCTCTAAGGATCTCCTCCACGAATAAAACATTCACTCTTAGAAATAGATTGCAATAGGGAGGCCCATGACCCTACTTAATAAGGTTACCAAATTGTGGTAATCCTCATAAAGTCGATGCGATAGAGTTCCTGAGGCACCTTAGAATCACTACCCCTCTTCTCTTTCAGCCAATATTGATTGATAATATTTTTGCATTCGAGGGGATCTGAGTCCTATGTTTCCTTGGCATTGTTTATGGTAGGTTCTTCCATTTCTCCAAAGGTAGGGATGTGAAAATATTTCCCTATTGAATTAGTTGATAGATCAACCAGTATGTTTCCATCTCTATCCAATATGGCTCTGGTTTCCTCCTGATAGGCCTCTCTGCAGGCCATCACTAATTCAGAGGCAATGAGAGTTGGTGGAAACCCAATAGTTTTGGCCAACCCACTACTTCTAATCTTTCTAGCACTCTTTGTTGTAGGGTTGATCTGGACTCTCTGCTTAAATTTATCGATGTCTACCTACCCGATGTTCGTTTCAGAGACTTCCTTCTAGGTTGTGGTGACTTTGAAGTTAAGAGTTTCCCCCTAGAACTTATATTTCATTTGGTATTTATTGTCTTTTCTGTAGGGTGCCTTGGCCATTTTCTTCCCTTTGTCCTTCTCCATGGCCGCTCTCGAAGGTCCTACACCCAATTCCATAAATCCTGTGGGTGAGAGAGAGGTGAGCACATTCAAGCATGAATTAGGAGAAAGTTAGCCACAATCCTGCAAAACAAAGTTAGGTTGAATAACTCATCATCTAGGAATCCTAACATATCTTTCAGATCAACATTAACACTTTACAAGAGGGAATTTGAGCAATTCGGGCCCAATGGATCGGACTTCCCTGGGCTGGTGGTTGTTTGAAGTAACTATAGGAGGGATGGAAATTAGGGCACGGTGGCTCGCCTGTCTTGACCCACCTTCATAATTAGGCAGTTTGTGGGGTCAACGAGGGAGGATGCCCCATTTTGGCACATTGGTCCAAGTTAGTTTGAACTTTCAAGGGCATAAGACCATCGTTTGAGCAATCAAAAATCAGAGCTATGTCTTGCTCCCCCTAGATAGTGCTAGAATCACATGACTAGGTCCTCCACCAGATGGATCAGTACCTCCTCCACCTAACAAACCTACACCAGGATCTCTCTGATCTCTAGGAAGTGGTTACATAACACCCATGCTAGTGGTCTGAGACCGAGACCTCCCTGATTGAGACTGTGCAAAAATATTTCGCTGCTCGGGAGGAACCACATCATGATATCAAATCCTGTAAAACTCTACCTCTTGTGATGTACGACGTACCTCCCTAAAATAGTCTTAGGAATTGGTAGCCACTGCAGCCTACTGTAATCTCTTGGAGACACCCTCCACCTGCTCCACCCGTTGTCTCAGGCTATCTCTCTCAGCAGTTAGTGTGGCAATCTACCCCTGCATCTGTACCTGTCCCTGACCCTAGGCATGTACCTATGTGAGTTGGGCTTATACCTATTGTCTCGCAACATCCTTCTCGATTTTCAATGTATGGATCTAACCCTGTGCTTGTGTGAGTAAATCCTGTACATGATCTAGCTGACCTTGTAGCGTCTGAACTTGCACTTGTAAAGCAACTATTTGTGTCTACTACTGCTGCAATGGTAGTCTAATCTCCATGCGCTACTGAGATGGGGAAACTGATGATCACCTCTTACGAGGCACTGTCAACTCTCCAACATTGGAACCTGGCTCTCCTCCACCTTCATCTCCTCCCCCATCATCCCCATCATCATCTCTGACTCCTCCATCTCCATCACCATCCCTGTCATCACTACTATCTGACTCCTCCTCCTCCTCCTCCTCCTCCTCCTCCTCCCCTCTCCGTCACCTCTACTTATGACCTACTGCCCCCTCCTCCTCTAGCATAGGCGTAGGCTTGTCCGAGATAGTAATATGTGAGAATGGATGTAGGAACATGTATTGTGCATACTCCTATGATATTGGAGTAAAGCCTGTACCTGCTCTAGTTGACCTTGCAATATCTGAACGTGCACTTGTAAAGCAACTATTTATGTCTATTGCTGTTGCGATGGTAGTCTAATCTCCACATGTTACTGAGATGGGGCAACTAATTATCACCTCTTGCGAGGCACTCTCAACTCTCCAACATCGGGACCTGGCCCTCCTCCACCTTCATCTCCTCCCCCATCACCCCCATCATCATCTCTGCCTCCTCCATCTCCATCACCATCCCCGTCATCACTGTTATCTGACTCCTCCTCCTCCTCCTCCTCCCCTCTCCTTCACCTCCACTTATGACCTACTGCCCCCTCCTCCTCTAGCAAGGGCGCAAGCTTGTATGGGATAGTAATATGTGAGAATGGATGTAGGAACATGTATTGTGCATACTCCTCTGATATTGGAGCATCGGTGATCTCTGGATGCACCTCCCAAATGACGACCTATAACCCCTAGAAATGTTGCACTACTGCATCATAAGATAAAACCGGTCCCCACTCTGTAGCATCTTGTCATCACCATGCATAATGTGCCACACCCTAGGGCATCCCCTGCACTCTGCCATAGTACCTCAGTACTCTCAACAACATGAATCTCTCAATAATGAATCATGCATGGCCAATTAGGTACAAAGATTGACACAAAAACATGTCAGTTTCATCCTCAGGCCACTACTCGCAATCAAGGTATGATCGCCATACCACAGACTCCAGATCATCTAGTGTCCTCCAGTACTCTAGTTTTCCTAGTCTAGGCTGAGCAAGTTGACCAACATAAATGTGTACATATGGCCTCATGGTGGGACACTGTCTCTCTCCAACTGGCTGTGTGACTACTATATGCTCCCAGGCCCAAACTTGAAGCAATGTGACCCCAGTTGATAAAATGGCCCCACCTGGTGTAAGTCATGATACAAATGTGCAAGAATACAACAACCCCATGCATATCTCGTACCCTGAGCAATCATGCTCTCCAAAATCTTCCCCCATCCAACTGACAATCCCTTTGACCTACGATCAAGACAAAGGAACCCTCCAATGAATCCGGCTATAACTGATGAAAATGTGGCATATGCATTGACCATATCCCTCCAAGGAATCTAATAACCACATATATGCTCATCCTCAAAAACTCTGGGTAGTGCATTAGTCTTTCCCTGCTCCTATAAATCATATAGTACTAGCTCTACTACCGCGGGTATCCGTAGAATCTGATATACATCCTCTTGGGTAATAGTTGTCTCACTAGTAGGCAAATGAAAGGTGTTGTGCTCACTATGCCACCTCTCTGCTAAGGCTGTCAAAAAACCCCTGTTGATCCTAATCTGGGGCATATCAATCAGGGATGAAAAATTGCATCATGCAATCATGGCTACATCAGGCAGTGTCAGGTGTGGAATCAAATCCCACATCCTGGGAAAATTCTCTCTAATCTGCAATCTCGTTAGCGACTCCTATCATCACAAGATACTGCAAATCAGCAAATCAATCAATTGACATCAATCAACAAATCAATCAAACAAAAACCAATTAGCCTATCAATCTAATCAGCTGTGGTGACACTTTGATCAAATCTTGTGAGCATTAATCAATTAATTCAACCTTGCCTATCATGAGGTTCATTAATCAATTCAACCTCGCCTATCATGAGGTTCATCAATGAATTTAACCTCACCTATCATGAGGTTCATCAATCCTTCAACCTCGCCTATCATGAGGTTTATCAATCAATTAAACTATCATTGATCCTCACCTATCGTGAGATCAATTATCACACTAATGAATTTGACTCCATTTTCTGAAAAATGTTCATCGGTACTTCGACAAACATTTGTCAGACAATCGACGGATTGATGAAAAAAGTTTTGTCACTATTTTTTCGTCAAAATTTTGACAATGAATTAAATGTCAAAATAATGGCACAAATTTGTCGGTCGTCGGCATCATAAAATGACTCAAATGTTCGTCGAAATATTGACAAAAAATTCATGTAGCCACCGACGAATTACAACCAAAATGCAATTGCAATGGCTCTTCCGAAGCGTCGAAACAACACCAAAAATTCATTTCCATTTCAACGAAATGGGAAAGGAGTTACAACGAAGCCTTTTTTGTAGCTATAGCAACTTCATCAGACCTTTTTGGTGATTCATCGGTGGCCTTCGTCAAAATTGCGATGAAACAATGCAATTTAAATTTTTTTTTGTTGAAATGTACCATTGCAGAGACTTTTGGTGATGACCACCAAAGCCAACCCATTGGTGAGAGATCAATCATTGGCACAAGATAGAAAAATCACTCTGATAGTCCATGTCTTTCTGATGACTTCCATCGGCAAGACAAATCCAATGTCACACCGATTTGACCTCTTCAGGAGTTTTAAATAGACCTACACCATGTCATCATAGAGACTCTTGGCGATGAATACCGAAGCCAACCCATCGGTGAGAGATCTGTTAGCTCTCAAAAATGTAGGCGAAATGCCTCAAGAGGTTTCCAATCTCTTGGTACATTTGAGGGTAACAGACAAGGTCAAAAGATTTAGACCTTCTACTCTTTAGGTGTACCTATATGAATGAAGCAGAATTAATATGCTTATCTCTCTTGAATTTTTTTTCCCATAATGGCAGATGGGAGTGGACAAATAAAACTAAATTTGGTATAAATTGTATAGCAATATTCAAAGCTAAATCCTAATATGTTTAGTTAACAAATGTAAGAAATGAATGAAACTAAATGATAAAAAGTGTAGATACTAGTGCCTTATTGGGTATGTGGAGTCAAATGAAATCTAAATGGGTAACTTATTTCTAGAAAACACTCAAATTGTTTGGCATATGTTTTTTTTTATAACTTGTATAAACATGCAAGGCTATGACTACCAAGTTCTTCTTAATGATCCAGATGAATTTCCCTGATTACTGTGATCAATTAAAAGGATTTAATCTTTCCTTGAAAGAACCGATCAATCAACCACACAGACACAAAAAATGTGCACTGATAAATTGAATATAAACTTGTTACATCAATTTAAATAACCAGAAAGCATCAATCTTGGAGACAACTTTAGTAATACTTTCAATAAGCACAACAAATAATTGACACTAGAAATACGCTGCCACATCAACTAATTTTCATTAATATCTCCATATTTTTAAAACATGTAACATAGTCTCATAGTATGACATTTTTTGTCTATTGTATCTTCCCTAATATATCTTCTATCCTATCTACTATATCCTCTTTTTAACAATCGAGAATGATCATTTATACACTAGTATTTGAAAAGACACATTGCTTTGTAATCACATGTCGGCAATCAATTGTATTCGAGATTTTGTTAACATTCGCTGAACACTCGCCAAGACATCCTGTAGTCATACCGACCATCAATGTCTCACCGACAGTCATCCTATGCATCGCTATAATGTCATGCCATCTCATCAATGTTTGGAGTCTTGCCGATAGTCGTCCTTTCATCTTGTGTGTTGCTGTGAAAATTTAGAGTCGGGGAGATGTCTCATAGGTTACTTAGTGTCTCATCGAGATATGTTCGTTGGTATGTTCTTTGGTCGCTGAGACATATTTGCTTTCTCGCCAATGAAAAAACATTCGGCATGAAATATGAGTCGGCGGGACTATATAACTTTACCCCGATAATCATTTGATTGAATCCTTTTATGCTTTGTCAGCGAGACCGGGTGCATTCACTGAGACTTTGTTTCGATAGCCTTTAGTCTGGATGATACATCATTCTATGTGCTAGTTGGTGAGACATAATGCGTTCGGCAATACCACATACCGAAGACATATGGTTTGGCCGAAGTGTTTACTCGTGAGCCGATCAATAAGACATAATGTATTCGGTGAGACCT